>CM045761.1:200036554-200636554 GCA_025200525.1 Camellia lanceoleosa | reverse complement strand
TTTCACCAATGAAAGGGGTTTTCAGATTTGGAAAGAAAGGTAAGTTAGCACCTCGTTACATCGGGCCATTTGAAATTCTTGAGAAGGTTAACACGACTGCTTACAGACTTGCTTTACCACCTGAACTGAGCCAAGTTCACAATGTGTTCCATATTTCAATGTTGAGGAAGTATGTTCGAGATCCCCTGCATGTGATTGATCATTTCGGGATTGTGGTTGATGAAGAATTGAGCTATGAAGAGAGGCCAATGCGTATTATTGACAGACAAGTGAAACAGTTGAGGAACAAATCTATTGCAATGGTGAAAATCGAATGGAAGGAACATTACGGCAAGGATGCCACATGGGAAATAGAAGAAGAGATGAGAGTTCGATATCCTGAGTTGTTTTCAGATCAAGGTAACTCAAGTTTGGGGACCAAACTTCTTTAAGGGGGGAAGGATGTAATAACCCTCACACTGTTTTGATCATACTCATATGCATTATGTATGATTTTGCTTTGTTAAGCTTGCATTTGAATCTTGACTTGCTTTGCATTCTTGACTTGTCTTGCATAAGTGATGCTTGAGTAATATGTTCTTTTGGTGGGTGTGTGTGTGTTTTGCCGAGGTTATCTTGAGCCTAGTTCACCCTTGAATCCTTGTACCTAGAACCACTCTAAAACAGTTTGTCTGACCTTCATCTTCACCTCAGCGTGTTAGCCGAGATGCTACTGCCTAGCCGAGATGTTATACACTTAGTGACCTTTGTCCCTGGGAAGGTACGACCTAGACCGAGGTGTGGCACATCCCTGGCCGAGGTGTGGCACAGCTTAGTCAAGTGTTGTCCTCCCTAGCCGATGTCTTTGTTACCCTGTTGCCGAAGTCTTGTTGTTAGCCGATGTCATTACTCGCCGGAGTCCCTTGCCGCCTAGCTTCTTGAACACGCTTTGTCAGAGTCTTGTCTTTTCAATCCCACCTTTTAATTTGAACCAACCAAGCTGCCACGCGTGTCGAAGTGAGTGTTATATCGGTAAGCAAATCTAGAAATGTCTCATTTTGTATCATATCTTGTTCTTGAGGAGAGAGAAGCTCTAAGAAGAGTTCTAGAGAGAGAAGGTAGATAGCAAGCTTGATCCTTGGTGTTTGATCCGTTGGGTTTGTGATTTGAGGTTAGAATCTTCACCTCCTTTTGTTGTTCTTGATGATCACTTAGCTGCATTGCATGATTGAATCTGTTTTTGCATGTCATGCTCTGATTTAAAGTTGGTTTTGGAAAGAGAACATGAACATTCATGTGTTCTTGAGAAAAGCCTTGATTTGATCCGAAAGCTTGCATTGAAATCCATGCCTTTGTGTTTGTTTCACCAAGACCTTCTAGTATGGGTGCCCAGGTCCATGTTTTCAAACTCATATCATGAAATCTTAGATTTTGTAAATGATAAGTTATGATCCTTGCATTCATTTCTTCATCCTCTTCATGATCATGTTCTTGATGTTCTTGAGCAGAGGGAAAACCCAGGTTTTCCCCGACTTCATTTGCCCTTGAATGTGGCCTCGGAACCTCACCTCGGCGAAGAGGTGTGGAACCTCGGCTTAGACCTGGTTAGGTGCCCAGCATGTTTTCCGAAATAAGAAACAGTGTTTGTTTTGATTTGACTTAGTCTTGGAGCATGCCGAGATCATTTGCATGCATGTGAAACTTGTTTGAAAGTGTATTCAGTGAACTTGTCATGTATTTGTAGGACTTGGACTTGCCTTGACCCCGACGTTCGAAGAACTATGTGAGTGGCATTCTTAATAAAGCTATGTGCAATGTTTTGATATAAGTCTTGCCTTGCCTCGTTTTGAAAAGTATTTGTAAGCATGAATGATTATCCCTATTTTGTATGCCAAGTATTATATCTTGTTTTGATGACATTCTTGAAAGTCCGTACGTGCTAGGGGACTATAAGCACTTGTAGCACAAAGTTTGGGAGTCCGTATGTGCCAGGGGACTTTAAGCATTTGTGGCACTAGTCCGTACGTGCCAGGGGACTTAAAGCATTTGTGGCACTAGTCCGTACGTGCCAGGGGACTTTAAGCATTTGTGGCACCAAATCAGATGCGGGGACTTTAAGCATTTGTGGCACTAGTGCATGCGTGCTAGGGGACTATAAGCATTTGTAGCACATTCTTGTCTCGCCTTGCCACCGACGGTTTTACGCGTGGGTTGTTGTCGAATGTCATCTCTCTTGTATTATATTGATGTTCATGAGCATCTCTTGAAGCTTGAAAGATTTGAAAGACAACTTGATTTGTACCATGTATTGTTTTGTTAAAAGACCTCGGATACCATTCATGTAAACCCTTTATTGTTTATGCCATTCACTGAGTATCCAAGCTCACCCTCTTTATATATATATGTAGGTGATGAGCAGGACGGCGGAGACGCCTAGACTTGTTTGCCGATGTTTTTGCCGACGTGTTTTGCATTCATGTTTTGCAACATCTTGAAGATCATGCTTCTTAGTTATTTCATTGTATTTCGTATTCTGTATTCAATGGCCGAGAAGCCTTTTGGTCAAGATGTAATTTTTGTACTCAATTTGATGTATCCGAACTATTGAAAGATGTATGTCATTTCATTGAAATTAAGCACTGCTCTCATGGACCACTGGTAATCTAATATTATTGCTTCCGCATTTGTAAGCCCCATATATTTACTCTGATTTGTGTGTGAATTCTTGTAAGAGGCCTTTGGTAACCTCGGGTTACTGGCCATCTCGGCGCCGACCTTCTAGGGGCGGATTGGGGTCGTGACATTAGAACAATACAAAATGCGTAAGTTTTCACAAATTAAGTAAGTGTTTTCACAAAAATGTGTAAGTGAACACAAAAACGCATAAGTTTATTCCCAAAATATTAAAACAACACAAAACGCGTAAGTTTTCACAAATCACGTAAATATTTTCACAAAAACGTATAAGTGAACACAAAAATACGTAAATTTGTTCCAAAAAATATAAAACAACATAAATATGAGTAAATTTCACAAATCACGCAAGTGATTTCCCAAAAATGCGTAAACTTGTTCCCAAAAATTTGGAATAACACAAATATACGTAAATTTTCACAAATCATGTAAATGATATCAAAACAATGTGTAAGTTTATTCCCAATAATTTTGACCAATAAAAAATGCGTAAATTTTCACAAATCACGTAAGTGATTTCACAGAAATGAGTAAGTAAACAAAAAAATGTGTAAGTTTGTTTTTAAAAATTTAGAACAATACAAATATACGTAAATTTTCACAAATCACGTAAGTGATTTCAAAAAAATGAGTTAATTTTCATAAAAACAAAGTTTGTTCTCAAAAATTTAGAACAACACAAAGATGCTTAAGTTTTCACAAAAAATACGTAAGTCTGTTTCCAAAAATTTAGAATAATACAAAATGCGTAAGTTTTCACAAATATCATGTAAGTGATTTCACAAAAATAAGTAAGTAAGCACAAAAATGGATAAGTTTGTTTCTAAAAATTTAAAACAACATAAAATACTTAAGTTTTCACAAATCATGTAAATGATTTCATAGAAATGCGTAAGTGAACAAAAAAAATGCTCAAGTTTATTTTTAAAAATTTAGAACAACACAAATATGCTTAAGTTTTCACAAAAACGTGCAAATTTGTTCCCAAAAATTTAGAACAACAGAAAATGCGTAAATTTTCACAAATCACATCAGTGATTTCACAGAAATGCAAAAGTGAGCACAAAGACATGTAAGTTTGTTCTCAAAAATTTAAAACAACACAAATATGCGTAAGTTTCACAAATCACGTAAGTGATTTTATAAAAATGCATAAATTTTCACAAAAATATAGGTAAGTTTGTTTCCAAAAATTTAAAACAACACAAAATATTTTCACAAATGACATAAGCGATTTAACAAAAATGCATAAGTAAACACAAAAAACGTGTAAGTTTATTCCAAAAAATTTAGAACAACACAAATATGCGCAAGTTTTCACATCACATAAGTGATTTCACAAAACTGCACAAGTTTTTCAAAAAATGCGTTATTTTGTTTTCAAAAATTTAGAATAACACAAAATGTGTAAGTTTCACAAATCACGTAAGTGATTTTACAAAAATGCGTAAGTGAACATAAAAACGCGTAAGCAACACAAAAAATACGTAAATTTTTGCAAATGATGTAAGTGATTTCGCAAAAATGCGTAAGTGAACACAAATATAAGTAAGTCATTAGAGAAAATTTTAATTTCACAAAAATGCATAAGTTTTCATAACTCACTTAAGTGATTTTACAAAAGTGCGTAAGTGAATACAAATACAAGTAAGTCGTTGGAGAAAACTTTGATTCACAAAAATGTGTAAATTTTCACAATTTATGTAAGTGATTTCACAAAAATACATAAGTTAACACAAAATTAGTGTAAATTTATTCTCAAAAATTTTAAATAACATAAAAATACATAAGTTTTCACAACTCAAACAAGTGATTTCACAACAATGCGTAAGTGAACACAAATACGAGTAAGTTTTTGGAAAAAAATTTGATTTCATAAAAATGCGTAAATTTTCATAACTCACATAAGTGATTTCACAAAAATGTGTAAGTTAACACAAAATTCGCGTAAGTTTGTTTCCAAAAATTTAGAACAATACAAAAATGCATAAATTTTCACAAATCATATAAGTGGTTTCACAAAAATGCGTTGGTGAATACAAATACGAGTAAGTCATTGGAGAAAACTTTGATTTCACAAAAATACGTAAGTTTTTACAACTCACGTAGATGATTTCACAAAAATACGTAAGTTAACACAAATTTGAGTGGAGAAAACTTTGATTTCACAAAAATACGTAAATTTTCACAACTTCACGTAAGTTGTCTCACAAAAATGCGTAAATTAACACAAAATTCGTGTAAGGTTATTTCTAAAAATTTTGAACAACACAAAAATGCGTAAGTTTCACAAATATGCGTAAGTAACCAGTCGAACAAGTAGCCTTACTTTAACAGTAAAAATTTAATGGTCAAAATCAATTTGTTTTAATCCAATGGCTATAAATAAGGCTGCATTAAGGGTTGCACACTTAAATACTATCCTTATTTTTAATATTAAAATGAGTATTTATTTTACTATTTAATATATGGAATACAAAAATACTACCCTTATTTTTAATATCAAAATGAGTATTTATTTTACTATTTAATACATGTCGTACAAAATTATTATATGATAATTACACTTTTATAATATGATAGAACTAAAATTATTAAAATACACAAATAATTTCACTAAAATTAATATATATAAGTATTCAAGTAACAACTTAAAGAACGATAGTGTAAATATTATCAAAACGAATAATTAAGATCATATTTTAATTTTAATTTTAAATTAAAATTAAAAGTATTCTTTTATAACATGCATTATATCATCAAAAAATTTAAAAAAAATAGCACATGCATTATATGGATTAAATGCTAGTTGTTCTTCATTGAAACGAGGGTTCCATTTAAATAATAAAAATAAAAATAAAAATAAGGTACTTTTTGAGTCCTTACATGGCATTTTAAATGAAATTTTTTTTGAGATCTTAATCATTTCACTACAAGAATTCACATTTTTGGTGACTAATTTTAGTGACTAAAATTAATTTAGTCGCCAAAACCCACATTTTTGGCGACTAAACTTCGTATTAGTCGCGGATCGTTCACAAATTAGCTACTAACTGTTTTTAGTCACTGTAAAGTGCTTATTGGTGACTAAAAAATAAATTAGTCGCTAAAAACTTGCATAATAGGCGACTAATAAATATTTTGGTCGCCGTTAGTTGTCTTATATAGGCTACTAAATTTGTTTAGTCACTGTAAAGTACCTATTAGCGACTAAAAAATAAATTAGTCGCTAAAAGCCTAGGTATTAGGCGACTAAATTTTTTTTAGTCGGCGTTGGTTATATATTTGGCTACTAATGTGTTTTTGGTCGCGGTAAACTCATTTTCGCACATAAGACAGACGTATACTCAACGACGAAAATATTGTTTAGTCGTCCTATAAAACCAAAAAAATTTTGGTGGGAAGATTGAAATCTACCGCATATTATACCAAAGGAAAAACCCCTTTTGCTCTTACTCTCGACACAGCCCAGAAGTTCATCTCCTCTCATCGACAGCCCATCCATCATGTCCTCTAATCCACAGCCAATCGATCATTGAATCTCATCGAGTAACCATCGGGCACCGTTGCGCAGAGCCCCCGAACCAGCCAGAGGTACACCGCTGACACCCATTTGATTTGTTTCAGGTTTCTTTCTCTTTCTCTTCGTCTGTCTTCCTTCTTCTATTTCCCTCTTTAAGTTTGATTTATGAGTTTCATTTATGGGAAACGAGTTAAATGGTTTAGGATTTGCTTATGATTATTTGGTTTTTTTTTTTTTTAATTTGATGCAGAGGCTTTCAATATTTGACCCGTAGGTAAATCGACTTTGATTTTGTTCTACATTTAGGGTTTATTTTTTTTCGGGGGTTTTTTTTTTTATTCGTATCCTGCTGCCTTGCATGCCTCTGAGATTGCCACGGACCACAGTGTTGCTCTGTAGAATTCACCATTTCAGTTTCAGAACAGGGTGAATGCAATTTGGTTGATGTTTGAAGACCTGTTCATTATTAGATTAGTGAAGACCCCTGTTCTTTATTAGATTAGTGAATCACATTTGGTTGATGATTGAAGACTTGTTCTACATTTAGTGAAGACCTGTTCATTATTCAAAAAAAATGTTAAAATCTCTAAAATTAGATTAGGAGAGAAACAAAAATAAAGTGCTTCAAGGAATAAAATAGATGTGGAAACCAAAAGGAACAAAAAAATAGAGTACAAAGTAAAGCTGTGACAAGGTGAAGAATGAGATTGGTGAGAAACAGACTCTTCTTGTAGTTCTTCATGGCTTGAAGCTTCTTTGCTTGGATTGAATCCATTGTTGAAATGGGTATCTAGGGTTTGTGTTAACTAGTGAAGTTTCTAGTTGGGTTTAGAGAGAATTTTGAGGGAATGTGTTGGAGATTAGTTAAGAAAGCAAAGAGGATAAGATTCACAACTGTTGAACATAAGGATGTGGAAACAAAGGCTTTATATAGTGGAGGAGAGAGGGAGGATATTTTGGGGGATTCAACACATGTTGCTCTTTAGGGTTTTTTTAATATAGAGGACTTACTTTCTGAAAACCATTGTAGGTTGAAATTTGAAAATTATTTTTATTTTGAGTGCCTTGGTTTTGGCCTACTTTTGCTTTCCACTATTCCTGTTGATTGTTTTTAATATTTCATGCAAGTAAAAATTACCTTATAAAGATGAGTATTAATAATCAGACATTCTATTATATTCTTATCTCATATTCATCACATATTATTTTACAGTAAAAATTAATGATTAGAAGAGTATGAGACGGACACTAATATAAATAGTAAGACAAATGGTCTCATGCCCATAAAAACATAACAGTCTATCATATGACAGCATGTTACGGTAATTAAATGTAAGTACTAAATTTTAGATATTATTTGAGGTGCCACTAATGTGGGTTTATTGAATTTGTGTTTCATGTCTTATATCAATACATTGATTACACACAAGATAGTATTCAAATTGTAATGAAAAATTATCTACTCTCTCTTACTTAATATTTAAGAGATTTTATTTTTTATTACTGGAAGTTTCAAGAGTCCCAATGACCAAACAATAGTGTCATACACCATCTACTGGTGTGGTCAACCATGGAGGTCATCATGTTCAACTTGTCTACTAAATTTTTTAAAAGAGTGAGCTTCGACTATATATACCCAACACTACCATTCATGGTATTATTTTATGAGAACTATGTTCTTGACAAGGTCATGAGTTGATTCCTATGTTGTATTTTTAGCTTTCTTTCCTTCCTTTATTTACATTTTTGTTAAAAAGATCTCTTCATACTCCTGTCATATTCAAAATACTTAGGCATCAAGGTGATTTATTAATGCACCAATTTTCATGAGTGGTTTAATTAAACTTAGGCATCAAGGTGAATGAGCAAAGTTTACCAGTGTTTATGTCAATTTGTTTTTCTCACTTAACACTAGCAAATATGGTGCTAAATTTTGTATATTTGGCTGAATCTATTAACTTAATAGATACTTTACCTAATTCTTGTATTTCACATTTATGCTTAACGGTGGTTTGTGTCTATCACTTTTATTTGACAATCATTATCAATGTTTGCTTAATAATAGCAATGATGCTTATATAACATTGGTTTGTGTATATTAATTCATGTCCTCATAATATCGATGATGCATGTGATGCGTTTACTTAATTCCTTATGTTTGCTTGCTTGTACTTTCCAGGTACAAGCATGGTTCCTGGGATGAAAACAGGGCGGCGTAAGAAAACAGCAACTGACCCCATAGCATCACCCTCGGGAACATTTGCACCTGTCGTTGTCGCACCACAGACTTTATCCGATGAGACACAACCGCCAGATGACACACAAACATGTGTGGAAGAGACACAGGTGCACAACGTAGGTAAGACCATTGTAGTTTTGTAGGTGTGTTTCGGCCCCTAAACTGAAGCAACGGATTTTATGTCACCTAGAAGAACAAGTTCTTGCATGTCTTACAAAATTTAAATCCCTTACAAAATTTGCTTGGATGATTGTTAAATTTAGTATTAATTATTGTTCATTATATGTTTGGCGAACTAATTGCATGTGAAAGCCTTACATTTGTTGCCCCTGCTTGGGCAGGGAAAAGTAACTCAAATCGTGTACGCGGTCCTACAGTTGGAAAAAGAGTGCAAAAAAGGCTTACGAGAAAAAAATGATAGAAGTTACTTGTATATGTCAATCGCATGCTTAATGCACTCACTGGAGGGAATGCCACGCCTGCCACAAATGAGTTGGACTTGCAAATAAGGCGGTTGTGCCCCCTTAAGGGAGTGAAGTCATGGAAGAAAATTGATCAGAGTATCAAAGATGCTGTAGTGCAGGCTGTGCTAGTAAGTTCGAACCTTAAACTAAATGTCTCCATTACGTACATTATGTTTTGCGGCATTCCATTTCTGTAATACGTCACACACTTATACTTGTAGGACACGTTTGAAATTGGTGAGGATTTCCATAATGATCAACAAGCTCAAGAGATCATTGATACGAAGGCGTATCTCTTGTACAAGGACTGGAGGTACACTCTGAAGCAACACTACGAAAAACTTGTAGAAGAGGGTGTTGATGACCCATATAGTCATCCGCCTAAAGGAGTTTGCTTGGATGATTGGAAACACATGATTGATGTCGCTTGGAAGGATGAATCTCATTTGGTAACAAAAAAATATAAACAACCCTATTGTTTTATTTGTGTTTTATGCGTTGATATGTACTAATTCTTGAATAATTCTTGTTTTAGAAACGCTCTAAAGCTGGTAAGGCAAACCGGAGTTTGCTGCCATACAATCACACCAGTGGATCTCGCTCCATTCCAATAGCAATGTCGCTCATGGTGAGTTACATACATTTGGAGCAAATTTGCTAGCACTTACACATGTATGATGAAAGTCATGGTTACTATTGTGACGAATTAATTTTGTTATTTGAAACGAACAGGATTGGAGTGGTTATTTGGTGGTCGTGGAGCATTGTTCCACACCTATGAAGCACCGACACTTCAAATAGGTGATGCAGTGGTGTTGGACACAGGGACATGCCACGTGGCATGTCCCGTTATTTAATTAATTTATTTGCATGGGATATCCACTAGGGACACTCTCGGAACATGCTAGGTCAGGATTTAGAGACGAAAAAGGGCGTTTCGAGGGCGAAAATTCAAAACATCCCCCGAACCTCCATTTGGACGACACGGGCAGCTTCCCCATGCCAAATAGGACTTGTGTCAACTGACGGAATGTTATTCGGACCTATAAGTTGGAATTTAGAACCGAATACGCCCAAAACTTAGTCGAAAAAGGGCGTTTCGGGGGCCAAAATTCAAAACAGCCACCGAACCTCCGTGTGGCCAAAACGAATAGTTTTCCCATGCCAAATAGGACTTGTGTCAACTGACGGAATGTTATTCGGACCTATAGGTTGGAATTTAGAGCCGAATACGCGCAAAACTTAGTCGAAAAAGGGCATTTCAAGGGCCAAAATTCAAAACAGCCCCCGAACCTCCATTTGGACAACACGGGCAGCTACCCCATGCCAAATAGGACTTGTGTCAACTGACGGAATGTTATTCGGACCTATAGGTTGGAATTTAGAGCCGAATACGTCCAAAACTTAGTCGAAAAAGGGCGTTTCGGGGGCCAAAATTCAAAACAGCCCCCGAACCTCCGTGTGGCCAAAACAAACAGTTTCCCCATGCCAAATATGACTTGTGACAACTGATGGAATGTTATTCGGACCTATAGGTTGGGATTTAGAGACAAATACGCCCAAAACTTAGTCGAAAAAGGGCGTTTCGGGGGCGAAAATTCAAAACAGCCCCCGAACCTCCGTTTAGACGACACGGGCAGCTTCCCCATGCCAAATAGGACTTGTGTCAACTGACGGAATGTTACTCGGACTTATAGGTTGGAATTTAGAGCCGAATACGCCCAAAACTTAGTCGAAAAAGGGCGTTTCAAGGGGCCAAAATTCAAAACAGCCCCCGAACCTCCGTGTGGCCAAAACGAACAGTTTCCCCATGCCAAATATGACTTGTGACAACTGACGAAATGTTATTCGGACCTATAGGTTGGGATTTAGAGACAAATACGCCCAAAACTTAGTCGAAAAAGGGCGTTTCGGGGGCCAAAATTCAAAACAACCCCCGAACCTCTATTTGGTCGACCTGCATGCCTTCCCCATGCCAAATAGGACTTGTGTCAACTGACGGAATGTTATTCGGACCTATAGGTTGGAATTTAGAGCCGAATACGCCCAAAACTTAATCGAAAAAGGGCATTTCGGGGGCAAAAATTCAAAACAGCCCCCGAACCTCCATTTGGACGACACTGACAACTTTTCCATGCCAAATAGGACTTGTGTCAACTGACGGAATGTTATTCGGACCTATAGGTTGGAATTTAGAGCCGAATACGCCCAAAACTTAGTCGAAAAAGGGCGTTTCGGGGGCGAAAATTCAAAACAGCCCCCGAACCTCCATTTGGACGACATGGGCAGCTTCTCCATGCCATATAGAACTTGTGTCAACTGACGAAATGTTATTCGGACTTATAGGTTGGAATTTAGAGCCGAATACGCCCAAAACTTAGTCGAAAAAGGGCGTTTCGGGGGCGAAAATTCAAAACAGTCCCCGAACCTCCGTGTTGCCAAAACGAACAGTTTCCCCATGCCAAATATGACTTGTGACAACTGATGGAATGTCATTCAGACCTATAGGTTGGGATTTAGAGACAAATACGCCCAAAACTTAGTCGAAAAAGGGCGTTTCGAGGGCCAAAATTCAAAACAACCCCCGAACCTCTATTTGGCCGACACAGACAGTTTCCCCATGCCAAATAGGATTTGTGTCAACTGACGGAATGTTATTCGGACCTATAGGTTGGAATTTAGAGCCGAATACGCCCAAAACTTAGTTGAAAAAGGGCGTTTCGGGGGCCAAAATTCAAAACAGCCCCCGAACCTCCATTTGGACGACACGGATAGGTTCCCCATGCCAAATGGGACTTGTGTCAATTGACGAAATTTTTTAAACTTGCTAATTTTGTGAACGTACACACATGTGTTATTATTTTTATCACATGTTCTAATATCCTCTATGAAATGGCACTGACATACATTAATAAGCACCGATGGTTTTATATCCAATCTAATGATTGAAATGCCTTTTGCAAACAAATAATGAGGAAGTTGGTAAAAAGAATACTTTCTATTCACATTGGGCTTCGATATTGGTTTAGCCACAGAATTTGGGTACATGTTGCATACAAATAGAAGATTGTTACATTACCTGTATGTTACTAATGAAAGATTTAGTAATGATTGTTCTGCATTTAACAATGTTCCTTATAACAAAAAGACTTTAGAAAGATTGTACAATGACTGATAATTGATTCATCATGGAAGATTGCTTCTCACTTATTTTTATTTCTCACTTGTTCCCAAATTCATTCATGAAGTTGGGCATTTTTGGGTCCAATTCTAATGTTTTTTTTTTGTTTTTTGTAGATGACTTCGCTGCGTGGACTTGCAGAGATATTTTTGTATATGGAGAAGAAATTGTACTTTTGTATAGAAGTAATATAATATTTTTGTCGTCTCCAGCTTTTGTGCAGTTAACTATTCCTGATACAAAAAACTATTGGCAGCAAACAGATAATTATTGGCATGGTTGATAGATCACCTTTTGACGCCGTCCACTAAATTAAATTTTTGTCGTGGTGCATAGATGTATTTTTGGCTTGGTACATACATCACCTTTTGCCGTGGTACAGATTACGATGGTAATTTGTACCATGCCAAATGGTCATTTGACGTGGTATAGTAAATGTCATTTTTGTATATGGAGGGCTTTACTTTTTGTATGATTATATATGTTGTATGGAATTATTATTTTAGTTTGGACAATAGTTCGTTTGTATGTACATGGACAGTTAAAGTAATCTATTTTTTGTATACGGATGCAGATTGTGGAATGATTGATAATTTATGTATCATGTTATTTATATACGTATTACAGGTTGAATGAAACAAACAGGTTATGGATACATTACAATATTAACAATAAAACATAATATCATGTTTTTGCCGACTAAACGTTTTGTAGCCAATAAAAAGGGGGGGAAAAAAAAAACATTTGGCTACTAAAAGTTTTGTAGCCAAAAGAAAATCAAACATTTGGCTACTAAATTTTTTGTAGGCAAAAGAAAAACAACCATTTGGCTACTAAATGTTTTGTAGCCAAAAGAAAATAAAACCTTTAGCTACTAAAATATTTTGTAGCTAAAAACAAAAGTTGAAGAATAAATATGACTTTTGGCGACTAAAAATTTAGTAGCCAAAAATGTCGTAGTTTAGGTGACTAAATTTTTAGTAGCAAAAAATGTTGAAGTTTAGGTGACTAAATTTTTAGTAGCCAAAAGAAAGAGTATTTGGCGACTAAAATTTTAGTAGCCAAAAAAAATTAACTTTAGGTGACTAAAATTTTAGTAGCCAAAACACTAGTATTTACTTTTAGCGACTAAAAAATTTAGTAGCTAAAAATTTTTCGGCCATTTAAATAATTGGCTTTTGGCGACAAAAAAATTAGTCAGCAAAAGTGTATTTATTTAATTAATTTTCAAACCTATTGGCGACTAAATTCAATTTAGTCGGCAATTATATTTCCCGACTACTCTTTGGCTACTAATTTACCGACCAAAAAATTTAGTCGCTAAAGAGTATTGGCGACTAAAATATGACTTTTGGCGACTAAAAATTTAGTCGCCAAAAGTGAAAATTCTTGTAGTGTTTTAAAAACAGCAAATGGTAGCGCACTTTATAATAAACAGAATCGCTGTACATAGTCAGCGAAATGGCAAATATGAAAGACTCAAGATCATAAACTCCTCTGCATAAGCATAATTCGGCTTAAATTCGCATCTAAATACTCACATCCCATACTGAAACAAAAGAGTGAATAAGATTACAACTGAAACGAGTTTTGTCAAACGGGATTACTAATTACAAAAACCTAATAAGATCAATGATTGAAAAGATGAGATAAAGAATTTTGGCATTTTTGCACTGTAACGTAGTAAAAATTTGGCGATGGCATGCAAAAATTAGAAAATGGTTAACAATTTGACATGACATCGAAGTAATCATCTTCATGGCTTACCCAATATCTATAATACTTGCAAGGGCAATGCTGAGCTTTGCATTCAATGGGGGTATTGTACTCAGAACAAGCACTAAAATGCATTAAAAAAAAAAAAAAAAAAAACAATACCAGAAGAAGAAGCCATGGAGCTTAACAAAACCCTACAAAGATGCAACATTTTGTTCGAGGATCCAATCCATGCCTAGCTCTCTCACACATGCAATCAAAACCAGCTTGACCAAGCCCACAATAAAAAACCTCACATATCAGTACCAAAATATAAATTAAGGAATGTGCACAAAAAATACATAATGAAATGATGATACAATATATATGTGTTAGTCGACAGCTCGATATTGAGTGAAGGGAGAAGATTTTATTTGAGAGAAATCACGAGAGGCGAATGGGGTAGGATCAGAAGAATTTGTTGAGACTAGACTGAAGGATCTGATTGACGAGTACTCTGTATCCCCTCTCTGTGGGATGGTAGCTGTCCCAGAATACGTACACAGAGTCATCTGAACATGTATCAGTCAATTGGTTACACAATATGCTCACTTCTAAATTTCCTGTCCCACAGCACCATTTATCCGCAATAGAAAACCCTGAAATATTTGAAAAACATAACAGTAATTGGAATATGGAAACAAAAAAATCATTACTAGATTAAACCAGGCATGATATATACTCAAGGCCGACCCTAAGGTGAGGCAACTAAGGCGGTCGCCTCAGGTCCTCAATTTTGAACAAAATTTAGGGCCCTTAACTAGGGGAGTGTATCATATCGTATTATTTCATAATTACTTCAATATTAGCTCAATTCATTTATTTTCATGTTGTCGAATGGTGTTATTTTGATTCGTGTCCGATTGATATTTAATGTGAAAACTTTCACTTTTAGTTAAAAATAACTTACCAAGTGTATGGAGAGATTAAAATTTTTTTCCATAAGTTAAATTTTATAAAATTTATTTCTACTAAATGAAATTATTCATAGAATGTTTGATTTTAATTCAATTGCATTTTTCTAATTAAAATAATTGTACCTTATTACTATATATTTTTGACTAGATTGACTCTAAAATAGGTAACAAAAAAATATATATCCTAAATGAAAAAAGATATTAGCCTTAATTATTATTTTACATACTTTTTTATTTAATTAGATGGAATTAAATAAAAGATTAAAAAAATATCATGGCATTCTTTAGTGAACATTAAAATATATAACTAATAATTCATATTATTGAATCATGTCATATTTGGATTCATGTTGAAAAATAGTCAATCCTAACTTGCTAATTTTATGTATTGCTTGAGTTGTGTCGAAAATTCTTATCCTTACCTCCCAATTAATTTTAGTTATTATAGCATTGGTAAGTTAAAAAATAAAGATTCGATTCAACTAATTGAAATTCAACTATTTTATATATATATATATGTTGTCTAAATTTTGTTAAATTGTAATGCAATAGAAATAAACTTTTATTCTTTTTGTTTTTTCCAAACAATTTTTTTTTTTTTTTTGGTAATGATATATGAAGGGTCCAATTTAAAAAATTCACCTTAGGCCCCCTAATAACTAAGGTATGGCCCTGTATTTACTTCTGTTGCGTGGTTTCGTATTGATTTGTCTTGAATTTAATTTGAATTGCACTTAATAGTATTAGTTGAATCCTTATATATAATTGGTTATTATGGGGTTTCACGATTTCATGGTCTTGACGGAATTTGTAAACAGATTGTAATAAGAGAGCCAATTCATTATATTCTCCACTTTCATAATGAGATTCGTCTACCATTCTTCGATTGTGGAAGCTTTAAGCCAAACAAATTATTGTGTGTATATTTGTTCATATTAACTCGATACAAAGGCATGGATTTCACTTGCATATTTATCTTACCATTAAAACGCAAAGACAGTACAATCCACATTAACACAAACGTTCTGGAGAGACAGCACCAAATAGTAGATGGGGATTACCATATTTGTCATGATTTAGGATGATATTAAGCAGAGGATTGTAAGTATCAGTGTAGACAATCCTGGCTTGAGGGTCATTGAGACTGTTGTTGTAGGAAGTAATAGCAGAAGAGAGCTTGGAGTTCATCAACTGAGCAGCCTGGTTGTATATCTCAGAACACACTCTCAATTCTCCCCCTGCTAGTGTTCTCTGTGATGGCAAACATCCTATTGGTGCTGCCCCGAATAAACCAATCCTTTTCGCCCCCAGTTGATACAGTTCCTTCAAAAAAAAAAAAAATCACAACTTTAAATTCTCAATTTTCATGCTTTTGATTATGATTAGCAGTAAAGGGTGTGTGACTATGAACAAAAATACTTAAAACTATAAATGACACATCTTATAAGTTGTAACCAATATATGAATGTACTTAAGGTTACGAAAATGTTTGTTTACCAACTTTTCTAAACAAGAAAAGAAAATAAGAAGAGAGAATACCTTAACAAAATTTGAAGCATAATTGACGACAAGATCAGTGTAAGAATTAATATCGTACTGCAATTTTCTGATGTCAACTGTAAAGTATGTGTTAGCAAAGTCATCGCTCCCAGCTAAAACTAAATAAAAGCTGTTACTCAATATGTAGTTTGTTCTCTCTTCTCCAACCATCCCTTTCACCTTCCCAATGTATTCTTTGAACAAATTTAGTTGATCCTACATCAATAGAACTGACTAATTTTAATTAAGAACCAAAAATAAATTAATATATGAATGATAAAACATAAAAAAATATATATAATATAAAGCACATATGCGTGTATTTGGGTTGTTTGAGGGTCAAAACCAGAGGCTCCTGAAGCAAAACTTACCCCAGTGAGAAGCTCACTAGGCTGCAAATGTGGATCTAGATATGCCAGTACATAATCTTTAATTCCTAATTGTTCAGCTGTACAAAATAATAATAATAATAATCTGGAAATTTAAGTTATTACATACTGATAGGTTGTTACGAGATTAATAAGTTAAATTAAATAAAATGAGTACAATTGCTCTACAAATTCAAAACCTGATCCTTGGGCCTTCTTACTGTCCCAATTGACAATTACATGGACCAACCGGCCATCTACTTGCCTTATTTAGAAATTCATAATCATGAGTTTTTGTTTGGTATTAAAGTTTTTAACTAAAAGTAAAAATTTCAAAATGTGAAAATAGAATACTCTTTTTTGAGTGGAGAAAAAAAAGAAAATTATTCAGGGTAATTTTTTCAAAGGTATTAAATATTAATGAAAATTTTGATAATATTAATTATTAATATTCATAATATATTTTACTTTTTTCTTTCAAAAAATGTTTTTTACTGACACCATGCCAGTGTAATTCTAAAAATAAATTAAAAAATTTCCTTTGGGATCTAAGAAACGGATTGAGTTGGAAGGCCCAAAGTGCTTGTTTTGGGCTTCGAAGCCCAGACCATCTGGGCTTTGATGCTTTGGTCAGTTTTTTGCGGTCTGATTGCTTCAAATACCTGAAATTCTTAACAAGATTTTTTTTTTTTTTTTTTTTAAAAAAAAAAATTATCAATCAGTCACAATGCAGTGATACGAGATGCGACTTTTGGGATATAATCTAAAGTCTCTTTTCTTTTCTTTTTTTCCTTGTTTTTTTGAACTTTTTGAATTTTGTTTTCCTCTAATGATTTTGTTTTCAAAATTATATAAGTTTTTTTTTCATTTTTTGCAAGCAATTTTTTGTTTGTTTGTAAAATTTCAAAAATAATAATAATTTATAGTGTATTGTTATTCAAGTTAAAGAATTAGATATACTTTTCAAATCTAATGATGTGATAATCAATTAAGATATCTAATAAAATTGTTCTCTATCATATTTTTTTTAATCATCAACTAATCATATAGCTCACGCATTATTGGGTCTAAAAAATGAGTTTAAAAATTAAATTTGTACATCATTTTTATAATTTAAAACGCCAAAATGAGCCCAAAAAATTCCTTATTTGGGCTTTTTTTTGTCTTTTTAATTTTTTTTATTCATCTCATCGTGTAAAATTTAAAAATCTAAAATTTGAAAAAAAAATCATAAAAGACCAAACAAACAATCAAAAAACCAAACACCAAAAGACGAAAAAAAATAGTCATTAATTATATAAAATAATACTACTGGCCTTTTATTTTAAAATAAAACCTTCGTTTGGCATGTCAGACTTTTTGATTTTTTGACTATTTTTGTAACAATTCGGATTTTTAATTATTCTGTAGAATTTATACTAATATTATTTAATCTCAGTTAAGAAAAATATATAATTTATTATATATTATTATGCGTAATTTTGTAAAATAATATAATCATTAAAAGTTTAGGAGTCAAAATATAAATAATAATAATAGGTGTAGTACTAAAATAAATAATTCATTTTCCATTGGTATACGATAAAGTGTTATTTAATTAGAAATTAAATTATTTATGTAATTATATTAAAATATTAGATCAAATGATAATTATCTTAAATATCTATTAAGGATAAGAATGAATCTATAAATTTATTAATGAATCTGCGGAATGATTTGGGCTTGGCATGTGTTGGTCAGAGAATGGTTTCTCCTCCTTATTTAAGGAGGAGTTGATTCGCTTGGGTGAGAAAGAAAGGAGAGAAAGAAAGAAAGAAAGAAGAAAAGAAACAGATAAAGGAAAAGAAGAGAGGAAGGAAGGAAAAAATAGTGAAAGTTGAAAGGGTCTTTGATAGTGAAAAAAAAGAGTAAGGTATTAAAGTTAAGGTAAGTTATATTATACCTTGAGTTACCCTTATATATTTTACGTATGTTTTGACTTATCAAAATCTATTTTATATAAATTATGTTTTATTAGTATATTAATAAAAGTTATGTTTTGTAAAGGTTTCAGTTGCGTGGATTATTTTCTGAACCCTATTTACTTAAAAGAAAACCCATGAATATGTTTGCTTATATTTTAAAAAATATTTGACTATAACCTTATATACAATTATGTTTTGTAAGTACCACCACGTGAGTCTCATGCCTTGGGGGACTTAAATAACCATTGGCCTCTGTTTGATCACTTTGTGGCCCTCTGATCCATTGACATTTGTTCTGTGCGGAGCAAAGTGTTGTGCGGAGCTAAGTGCTACACTATTGTGGGAGCCACCTCTAGAATCCGTACGAGTCACCTCTTGAATCCGTACCTCTGTTTTATGTGGAGCAAAATGTTGTGCGGAGCTAAGTGCTACACTATTGTGGGAGCCACCTCTAGAATCCGTACCTCTGTTCTGACTGTCACAGGACTGTCACTTCTATGACCTCTATTATGTTTTGTTCAGTATTGTGATTATGGTTATTTATTTACATAATTTTTGTATTTTAATTTCTGCCACTTAAATGATTTGTTTACCAAATTGCCGTGGTTATGGTTATTTATTTACATAATCTCAGTTTTGCTACTTAAAGGATTATTTGTTCCGACTAAGTTATCCTAAATGTTTTGGCCTAACTAAGCATCCATGGTTATTTCGTGTCCCTTATACTCTTGGTATAATATTTCTCACTCTGCCAAGTGCTTATAGTTGTTTACCAATTTTCAGGAAACAATGCAATTTAGAAATAACTTTTGAGAAAGTCTTAGATGCGGAGCTGCAGAATAGACATACACAGCACTTTTATGATATTTTTTCTATGTAAATATCGGCCTTTTTGGTCAGTATAATTTTTGTAATAAAAATAGAAATTCCAATGATTATTTTGGTACCCTTATTTAAATATTACTTCCGCTCGCGTTTATTAATTTGTTTATAAATTGGCCGAAGGTGACTTCAGTTACTGGCCATCACGATACTTAACCCTTGGGTACGGGGAGCGGGTCGTGACAAATTTAGCCACAAAAAGACAAAATATACTTTTTAGCCTAATAAAACAAAACATTATATCCAACCCACAATCATTTTATTTTTTCTCTCACAAAAGTCATAAAAACCAAAAAACCTATCTCAAACGAAACTTTTTAGCCCCAGGCTAAAATAGTCAAAAAAATAAAAAATTAAAAAATCAAAAAGCCAACTCATATTCCAAGCAAACCTTTATACATGAAGCTTACTTTTATTTATAAAATTGATATTAAACACATAATTCTTGTTATGTTCTCCGTATATATTTTCTGTATAATTTTTTTTATTATTATTATTCAAAATATTGTTTTAGCGGAACTAAATAATATCATTAATAACTAACGGGGTTAGTTAGATTGACCAAAACTCCTACACCTCACTAGAAGGTCAGTAGTTTGAATCTCGGTTTTATTCCCGTGTATTAATTGAGATTTTCTCTCCCACTTTGAAAGTTTATTTGTAAAGATTTTATATTGTATTTGATTTTTATTACTATGATTTAATTTCATTGTAATATTTTATATGGATTAAATCTTAACAAAATAATAATAAGAGAAAATTGTTGAAAAGTCTAATCTAATGAAAATATAAGGCATTAGATCCAATGAATATTTTTTATTGATGAGAAATCCACTATTTGGGAAATAATTTGGTGGAAAATTATTTTGTTGTTTTGAAGGACATTTTATTTCTAATTTTATCTGTTATCGATCTATTGAACTTTTTTAACTATCTATCTAGTTTTTAAACTATCTATTAAATTTTTGTTTATCTGATTAATTTTTTTAACTATCTGTTCATTTTTTTTAGTTCAAATTTTTATTTTTTCTGCTATTTGCTCAATTTTTCTTATCTGCTTAAATAACAATTCATTTTTCCTATCCGTTGAAACAATTCCATAGATATTTTATTTTCTTATCTATTCAAATCTGTTTAAATTTTATCTATTCAATTTTTGAACTTATCTATTAACAACAACAACAACAACAACAAAAACTCCCAAATTGTTTGCAACAACAATAACGACAACAAAAAATAAATAAATAGAAATTTTTTCTATTTGTTTCTAAAATTGAATAAAATTTGTTTATCTCGACCCAGCTGTTCAATTTTCTGAATAGATCTCAAATCTTTTCTGTATTAATTTTAGCTACAACAACAAACTACAAAACAAAAAAAATCACACACTCACTAGATCTGAAAAATAACCACACATACAACCAAATATATATATATATATGTACACACCAGATCTAGATCGATTTGTACAATTGATAGCTCACCGACAAAAGAGCTGACCAAAACAAAACAAATTTCATTAAATAATGACATTTGTTATTTGCCTTAGTTTCTCTTCTCAATCACTCAATATAAATTATTAGTTGATTTTAAAACGTCACGCAATTATATTCCACACCAATCACGATTTATTATATCCAATGATGGATCTAGATAGGGCAACTGCACCCCCCAAAAATTTGAAAAATATCATATATTATTTTGTGTGTGTCAATTTCCAACCACACTGCCAATCAAACACTCAGTTGGAGATAGGGGTGTCTGCGGTTCGGTTCGGGACGGTTTGCCGTTCGGTTTGGACCCGCCCGCATCTATGCGGTTTAGGGAAAAGTCAACCCGCAACCACCCGCAATGCGGTTTGCGATTTGTGCGGATAGGGTTCGCGGATGTGCGAGTGGTTTGCGCATTGAACTTTTTTTTCCAAAAATTTATTTTTAAACCTTTTTTTTTTCCCCATTTTGTCAATCTTTATTTTAGACCTTTTTCCTCATATTTTCTAAAATGCTCCAACATTAATAATTAATGAATTAAAACTTATAAAAAACTTATAAAATAAAAAACACAACAAATTCAATTCGTAACCTAAACAAATCATTCAAAATCTACATTCATCATTAACTTGCATTCATCCTACGTTCATCATTCATAACCCAAATAAAAAAAATCCTATATTGAAAATTCAACATTCATCATTCCTAACCCCCCCTCCCAAAAAAAAAAAAGTAATTCTTCATTAATTTACATTCATCTAAAATGCAAAAAAAAAAAAAAAAAAAAAAAAAAAATTCATTAAATTACATTCATCCAAAACCAAAATGCAAATAAATAAAAAAAAACTTGTTGTCAAACTTCATTCAATACAAACCCATAAAATAAAATTAAAACATTTCTAAGATATCAAACTTCATTTTTATGAATCACATCCAATTCAACTTTCACAAATTTCAATTCCAATTCCAATTCTAATTCTATGCATTTGGTTGATGAACCCTACACAAAAACAAATTGAAAAAAATATAAATTTTAATCTTCAATTATAGTAAGAAATGAAAAAGATAAACAAATGTCTATATATTGCATCTTAATATAGTAAGAAAATGTGTTAAGTATATGAAAAAATTACCAATGACCAAATGGATATTAGACATCAATTATAGCATCAACATTATAAGTTGAAGTTGAAGATGAGCTTGACTCCAAAGTACCTAATTAGAAATCAGCAAGAAAAGATTAATCAAACTTACATTAGAAAATGAATAATACAAATAAAAATAAAGATAAATAAATTCTCATTTACCCGAGTCATATTGCTCAAATTCTTCCACATCATCCATCGCCTTTCGAAGAGAAATTGGAAGGTTGCTTCGAAGCCAATTTTGAGTACATACAAGAGCTTCAACCATAGAAAGCGAAAGTGAACTACGAAATGGGTTAAGAATACGCCATCTTGTACAAAAAGCCGACTCCGATGCAACGGTAGAAATAGATATGGCCAACACATCCCTTGCAAGTTGTGATAACACCCTATATTTGGTTGCATTCACCTTCCAATAATCCAAAATCTCAAATGTTTGATTCTTTGCAAAATGTTCAACCTCGGATAAATATTGTTCCAATTCCGACTTAGATCTACTAGTGCATCGCCCCTCCAAATAGGAATTAAATTGGGAGTCAACTGAAGAATAGGGATCATCATCATCATCATCTTCCACTATATTCACAACTTCACTCACACTTGAAAGTTTCTCATTTGAAGGATAAAGTGTGACATAATGGCTATACAAACGACTTAAGCAACTCTTAACCTTGTCTATCATCTCTTCCACCTTCCTATTATCTCTAAGAAATAAATTGGAAAAACAAAATTCCAAGTATGTCATTTTTTTGGTAAGATCAAGAACCACCGCAACATACAACAACAAATTGATTTTACTTCCATTCCCCCAATACTTGCTAAACTTTAGCTTCATAGTCTTTGCCATTGTGCTCAAAGTATCATCCTCCTCCAAAATTAATTGATTAATTTTGCTTTCAATAACAAACATCTCTTTGTAAAAAGCATTAGAAGTAACAAAGAGAGACCCTGAAAATTTCTTAGTTGCAACATAAAATAATTTTAGAAACCTCAAAAAAATTCTACACTTTCTCTAATCCAACTCATTCGGACTTCTTCTTATGCCACCATTAACATCCTTGAAATAAGGTTCAAAGTTGGAATCGACAAACTTCAATCGGTTAAAAGCCTTCTCATACTTTTCGGCGGCCTGTAACATCAAATAGATAGAGTTCCACCTAGTTGGTACATCTAGCCATACAAGAACTTTTGAATCAAGTTTGAGTGTGGCCGCACACTTCTTAAAAACATCATGCCTATGAGGAGAAGACCTCACATATCTCACCGCAAGTCTAATGTTGGCAATAGAATCATACATTTCTTTCAACCCATCACTCACAACGAGATTAAGAATATGTGCACAACAACGCATATGAATAAACTCATGTTGCAAAATAATCTCCTTCCAATCTTTGGCTATCGTTTTCAAATATTGAATGGTAAGATTATTAGAACTAGCATTATCAACTGTTAAGGTGAATATGTTATCAATGTTCCACTCAATCAAACACAACTCAATTTTTCAACCCAATGTTTCTCCTTTGTGATCCTCAACTTGTTGAAAATTTATGATTCTTTTTGAAGTTTCCAGTTATCATCAATGAAATAAGCAGTCAAACACATGTAACACAAATTCTGAATAGATGTCCAAGTGTCCGTAGTAAAGCAAATTCTACAACCCTTCATGGCCTTCTTTAACTTATCCCTTTCATTCTTGAATATATTGAGCAATTCTCTAGATATGGTTTGACGAGAGGGAATTGGTGTGAATTTGGGTTACATGACATTACAAAATCTTCTAAACCCAACACCCTCCACAAATCTAAATGGCAACTCATCAATGACTACCATCTCCGCAAGAGCCCTTTTACAAGTATCAAAATTAAAAATTGTTGTTACAACCTCAACACCCTCTTTATTTTGTTTCGGTTTAAGATTTAATGTTTGTTAACCATCTGTATCCCTATTTGGATATTCTTTACAATTGGGTATATAACTCATCAAATTACTAGTCCCATGAAGTCTAGAGTCAGCCATATACTCTTTCTTACAATATTTACATACGGCTCTACGCTTCTCATCGATCCCTACAACCTTGTCAAAATGATCCCAAACTGTGGATGGTGCTCTCCCCCCTCCACCCTCACTCTTTCTCTTTGGAGGTCTAGGAGGCTTAGGTTCAAGTTCAGGTTTGGGTTCGACTAAGAGAGGATTCATTTGAGAATTAAAAGATTCCGGAGGTACAAGATTGATTGCGGGAGATTGAATACTATCTTCTATTTAAACTGGATTACAAAAATATAGTCATAGAATCAATTCCAAAAATTAAATAACAGATTTAAATAAAACATTGTAAGAAAGATCAAACAAATTCAGATTTACAGATTCAGATCAAACAAAACAAACATAAAGGCCAAAACAAATTCAACATAAAACAGATCTAATTCAACATAAACAGATCTAATCAAACTATACAAACCCAACAACTAAAACATTCAGAGTCAAACAAGAGGATGCCTCAAACAACTCATATATGCCTTATCAGATTCCTCAGAATATCAAATAAAAAACAGATCTAATTAGATCAAATAAAAAACATATCTGATTAGGACAACCAAAATATCAAATAAAAAACAGATCTAATTAGATCATCAGGGCAAGCTACAAAGTCCAATATAAACAGATCTAATTACATATCCAACATAAACAGATCTAATTACATATGGCTCCAACTAAAACATTCAGAGAATAAACAGATCTAATTACAAATTCAACATAAACATATTTAATTACAAATAGAGTCTTACCTGTGAGGCTGTAAGCAGATTCAAAAAACAACAAATTCAACAAATTCAAAAAAACAGATTCGAAGTGAAGCAGAGTCCAAGTGAAGCTTACTTGTGAATCAAAAAAATAGATTCAAGAAAACAGATTCAATATCAACGAATTCAAAAAAAAAAAAAAAAAAAAAAACAGATTCGAAGTGAAGCAGAGTCGAAGTGAAGCTTACCTGTGAATCAAAAAAACAGATTCAACATTAACAAATTCAAAAAAAGAAAAAGAAAAAAAGAGACCGAGTCTTACCTGAGCAGAGTCGATCTTGCGAAGCACGAGAGAGTGAGATTCGAAGTGATGCTGCGTACAGAGTTGCGATGAGAAAGCAGAGATCGATTGGCGATGAGAAAGCAAAGTTAAAGATGAGCAGACAGACCAGAGGTCGATCGGTCGATCGGCGATGAGTAGACAAAATTGAGAGGTCGATCGGCGATAAAAAACAAGAGAGAGAGAGAGAGAGAGAGAGAGATTGATATGAGATGAGAGAAGGAGCTCAACTCTCTCCTCTAGGCTCCAGCTGCACAAATGTGTGAGATAAGATGAGATGAGAATGAATTGTTAGGGTTTTTTTTTTTTACTTTTGTTTGTAGAATAAAGATGAAGATTAACGGTTCAAATTTTACATATAAAAAAAAAAATTGTGTAAACGGGCGGGTTGGGCGGGTGCAGTTCAAACCCGCAACCCGCCGGCAACCCGAAATTCAGCTATAATCCAAACCGTACCCGATCCTAACATGTTTGCGAAACCGCCCAAAGGTCTGTGGGTCGGTAGAGTAGGACGAGTTGGGCGGGTCGGATAACCCTATGCCTCTAGCTGGAGAACACTGGCAGAATAGATTAAGCCCGAACGACCTGTCACAAAAAGAAGAGATTCCGGCAGTGGTTCGTCCACCTGGAGGTACTTCGACGATTAAGTCAGTTATCTCTCAAAGATAGCAAAAGTGCTTAACTCACTATTCAGAGTATAAAAGGTATACCTTAGACCCATGAGGGTGTCTCTCTTTTATAGCCAACACAAACCTCGTCCCAATAGAAGCCTAGCTTCAATGGACTTAGGATTACTGCTAATCTTAGACTCCCAATAGGATTGGGATAAACTCTCTAAGAGTCTTAACTTTACCCAAACTGAAGTCCTTTTTCATTCTACGACTCTTGTCCCTTATCCGCTTATCTCAGATTCCGGTATCTTCGCAGATAATCTCGGCCTAGCCGAGGTGATCTCGGCGTCATGACCAGGACACGAGGCATCTCGACTGGCACTTCGGTGACACCTCGATCACGTGTTGTCATTCAAAAATTATGTCCCCACAATTATATTAAAAATTTTAAAACAACTTCAAATTATAGGAATTCGCACCCCCAAATTTATTTTAAATAATTTCAAAATTATATAGAATAGCTCCCAATTTTTCAAATTATAAAGTAGTTCTCCCAAAGACATAATACTAAATCTATCCCTAATTATATCATTTTATATTTTTCAATCACTCAATACAAAGTTATAAATCTCACCATCGCCATCCATTACAATAATATTTAGAGCATGATATGGCCATATCCTAAAACCAACTTACTTCTTCTCCACATCTACACGACTATAAATTACATCGATCACATCATCAACTCAAAATAAAGGTCTACACATGTGGGGTGGGGCTACTACTAGAATTGTCCTATACATTTAGAACAACATTCCCTCGTCAACCCAAAATAAAGGTCTGTACATGTGGCGCTGCGACTAGAATTTTTCAATACGTTTAAAACAACATTCCCTCAAATTTTTTGAAAGGTAGAAAAAGTTAATTTTTAAATTTTTAAATTTTTTAGGTCAAATTATCACTCTATTTTTTTTATATAAAAAAATCAAAAAAATTACAAAAAGTCAAAAAGTTAATTTTTTTACCAACTTTTCAAAACATCACTAAGCCCGATGGTGTGACCTAAGGCTATTTAAAAGTAGGTTAAAAATTGTTTTTTTTTTTTTTTTGTATTTTTAATTTTTTTTAAAGAAATATGTAACTCAAAGAAATAAAAAAATAAAAAATATATATAAAAAAATAAAATTAGCTTTTAACCTTTTTTCCAAAAGGGTTAGGCTTGTCTCCAGTCCACTTTGTGGACTAAACGATGCCGTTAGGTTCGTGGGGCTTACCACGAGTCTTATTTCGATAATCCGAACCGTTGAATATGTAGAACTTGTTGAATACCATATCCTTGCAAAAAATCAAGTTGATCAGATATCGATAGCTACTTGATCGTCTCATATTTTTGTCAATAATTTATTTTGAAAATTATATTTACCATTGACAAAAATCTAATACAATAAAGTAAGTATCGATATCTGATCAATGTAATTTTTTTTACAGGGGTAAAGTATTCAATGAGCTCCACATATTGAACGATTCAAATTATCAAAACAAGACCCGTAGTAGGCTCCCACGAGCCTAACAACAAGTTTCAGTCCGATCTTGAACTACAAGAAAGCCTAACCCTTTCAAAAATAGGCCTAAATTAAACTTTCAAGTCCGTCAAAAGAAAAAATTACATATATAATTTATTAACTAATAAATATAAATATATTTAGTTCAAATTTAAACTCATATAACACCGGTTGTTTATTGAGTTAGGTAGTTTCTTGTAAGTTCAAGGTTAAAAAGTTAAAATCTTCAAATCAATTTCTTTGTTCAAAAAAAGGAAAAAAGACAGAAAATTACTTCCTTTAATATTAACTTCTAAAACAAGGATAATGCTTTATAAACATAATTACTATCGTACACTCTCAATTGAAGATAAAAAATAAAAATAAAAAATTGAAAAAGTTTGACAAAGATTAATTATTGTTTTCTAATGGGTTTTCTTTAGTTGTTTTTCTTTCTCATTCTTGGGGGAAAAAAAAGGTTTGAAAATTATTTTCACTAAAATAATGAAGACATCCAAAAATAAGTCATTCATAATTAGCAAATGTCATGTATATCCAAAAGAAAAAAGAAAAAAAAAATTCTAAGAACACGGAAATCAATCACGTAGTCAAATACAATATTTTAACATAACATGAGTCCATTTTATATTTTTCATTCTATAATTAATTTTTGTGCAAACAACTCTAACCAAAATGAGGACATAGACCGAGAGCCTTCAGGAACAGAGAGAGAACGAGAGAGAGGAATACCTATGAGGTCCGCAGGGGTTTTGCCATTGCAAAACTTGCCAGTAGGCTTGATTAAGGCCGAAATGTACATCATTAAGGCCGTTAATTAGAATCTCTTAATTTCACTTGCTGGTCAAACTGTATATTTTATGTGTGTTGAGTGCCAATCAGGTTATACATAGTCGGAGCATAAAATTGGCAAAAAGATAGAATTTAGACAGAGTTGACTTTCCCGCACGTGCGTTGATTTTTCCACACGTGCATTGAATTTTTCTGGGAAAGTCAAACCGACGTTTTAAACCTGTTTGGAAGTGAGTAGAAGTATAAAAAGAAAAGGAAAAGGCTTTTCTAGGGCTCTGAAATTGTTTTGACCTAAAGAGAGAGGCTAGGGTTTAGGAAAGAGAGGGAAACAAAAGCTTCAAGGATGTCTCCCATGGTGGTTTCTTCTCCATCTATCTTCTTCCACTCCTCCATGAGTGGCTAGTCTTCTTTTCTAGGGTTTTGATGAAACCCTAGCCATATAATTATTTTGTTTTCTTCTTGATTTTTAATTATGTAAAGGTTTGAAGATTTGTATGGTGATTTAGAAGTTTCTTTTATATATTTTTCATTATCTCTTCGAATATTTGACTTTCTGTGATTGTTGAATGTTATCCATACATGTATTTTCTATTCCTTCACATTCAAGGTATAAGACGAACCATACTACGAGGAACAAGTCGTATCACTACCTTAGTTTAGAGTGAACGATTCGTATTACTTGAGATGGTTCGTGCTCGTACATTGAATGTGATGATCTTCTTGTCAAATGCTTCGAGCTTGTAGTTGCGAAACATTAATCCGTTCAAACCATAGCATGATTGATTTCAATTGGAAACCCTAATTATATGGTTAGTGATGAATTCTCTACCCTAGGATTTTTTCCCAATTCAGTAAACCCAATTTTAATTATTATTGATAATTTAATTCCTTAATTTAATTTATTTGTTATTAAATTAGGTTATGAACAATCAATCTTTTTATCAAAATTAATTTAGGAATTTAACAATTAAATTAGTTTAATTTCACAATAGTCCCTGTGGATCGATACCTGAACTTGCCATTATTCTAATTGAATTTGGTATAGTTTACTATTTAATTTTGGTGTGTTTAAGGCCCACCCACAAAATCCTTCCCATAAGGTGGGAAATTGCACTTAACTATTGTTTCGATAGCGTTGTTGTTTCCTTGATCCACTATTGAATCCCCAAACGCTATCACCGCCGGAACTGTCACATTCTTAGGCAGATTCACCACTACTTCACTGCTTCTACAAATCATTACCAAAACACACAACAACACGAAAGCATTTGCAGAAGAAAAAGCGAGCAAAGAATATAGAGAAAAGACTAATTTCATAGGAAAATGTTTTGGACCCCCAGTGGGGGTGTTGGGGGTCCTTGCTGATTGACTGGAAAACAATTTATTTTATTTTATTTTTGGACTTCAGCCATTGGCAGTGTGGCATGTGGCACTAGGGGTGCTGGGGTGCCTAGTCACTGGGGGTCTCCAGCATCACTCAATTTCATAATGGAAAATAGCATTGTGTATATATTTGGAGCTTGAAGGAATGAACCTGACTAGTTAATAAGTATTTGTTAAATGCTATCATGCATGTATTGTATAGTTTTCCTTTCAGTTTATATAGATGTGATATATCTAGCTTTTTTTTTCTCATTTAATTTAATATTTAGGCCTGGTTTGGGATACCAGGAAAAATTCAAAAAGTTAAAAAATTATCACTATTCACAAATTAAAAATATAAAAAAAAATTAATTTCTTCAATATTTTCATACAAACAAGGACTGACAGTGTTGGTACTGATTGATGGTTCAGTACTTAATGACCTGTTCAAGTGAACCCAAAAAAAAAAATTAGATGTATATATTTATTAAGTTGGAGGGTCATGTTGGGCCCGTGAGGGTCCACCACGGGTCCGTTTTTGATAATCCAAACCGTTCAATATATAGAACTCATCGAGTACTATATGCATGTAAAAAGTCACGTTGATCGGATATGGACAACTATGTGATCGAATCAGATTTTTTTTCATCCGTTTATTTTTCACCATCCATTAATTTCATACAAAATTATTTTGATCACATAGCTATCGATATCCGATTAAAGTAATTTTTCGTAAACATATAATACTCAACGAGTTCTACACATTCAACAGTTCAGATTATCGAAAGGGGACCCTTGGTGGGCCCCACTGCCAAACAGCACCCGTGAAGCCTTATGCACCATTTCAACCCTGCCGTACTTCCCTCTGCCGCCTATCACTGATGATTTTACCATGTAAGGGTAAAAATGTAATTTTGTCATTTTATATAATATTTTAACACATATTTTTTCATAAAAAAACAAAAAATTATCCCAAACAATCATATTTTTTTCTCAATTTTTTAATTTAAAAAGTCAAAAAATATATTTATTTAAGACACCTCAAACAACCCCTTAATTTAGACAACAGGAATGAGTGGTGCAGCGTCTAGATTTTATGAATTTCCATACCCAAATGCGTCCAAAGATGTGGTTGTCCCTAATCCTACCAAGCTCCCCAGCTGTAGACCCAAGCAACCTTGAAAAAAAATGATGAGAAGGATGGTCACGTCGTGAAAGAGACAGGATCTGTGTGGTTTTATTTGAGATGTAATTTGGCCTTATTTTTATGATTCAAACCGTGCATTTTATAAGGTTTGTTGAGTACTTCATGCCTACCAAAAATCATATTAATCGGATATCAAAAACAATATGATTGATTTGCATATTATTTATGTTATTTCTCAAAATAAAACTTATTATTTATTTTTTTGATTATCGATCATATAGTTGTTGATATCTGATTAATATGATTTTTGGTAGGCATAATGTACTCAACAAACACTACAAAAAAGACGCGTTAGATCATAAAAATAAGGCCAAATAACATCTCAAATGAAAGGACTTATCCGTAAAAAAATACCATACATAAAACGGATTTTGTTTTAAGATTCTTGATGTAGGCTGAAAGGTATCATATTGACGTCGCTTAAGTTACATTTATAATTTTTGAATTTTGTTTATTTAGTAGAGATTATATGTTTTGTACACTTGTACAAATTTGGCAAGTAACACGCAAATTCAAGCAAAAAGTGGCTTAAAAGCAGATTCTGTGTGCGAATAGTGAAAATTCTCAGCCTGCCACCTCACTGCACGTGCGACCAAGCTCATCTCCATGAAGAAATATAAAATAAGTAAATAAAAAAAAAAAAAAAAAATCTGCACGAATAAAAATCTCCTATTCAAAAGTAAAATTAAATGAAAAATATTAGAGATCCTAAAATACTAACAATATTATTAATTAGACCAAATTGACGTAGAATCTAAAATTAATGGTCAAAATCGAGTCAATTACAAGTGTAGGAACCAAAATGATACTGGAGGTAAAATATAGGGATCACCGGTGTGATTTGTCCTGGACAATTTTAATGATTTCATAAATATATTTTAATTAACAATTTTCATGATTTTATTGTTATATAAAAAAGTAATTAAAATTTTCACTTTTTCTGTTAATTTTGTTAAATATATTTTTTGTCAATTGGATATTTATAATTTCTAAAATCATACAAATATATTTTAAATAAATCTTAATGAGTATATTTGTTAATTTACTCATAATGTTATTTTATATTATTTTATTTTATTTTTTTGAGTAAAAATAAGATGCAGAAATATATCAAAAATATTACAGAATTACAAAAAGAGAAACTGATAACAGCCCCTTATTGAGGCTGCTATGACAGCACGCGCAAGCTATTCTTTTTAAGCGTTAACTTGGTTTTAAACACATACAGAACTATGTTCAAAAAAAAAATAAAAAAACAGAAGACACATATACAGATCATATTGTATTTAATTTATTAGTAATGCCAGTGGTGTCATTGACTTGTGGTTTTGGAAACCAGATTTTTGCCTTAACAAATAATTCTTTATAAATGGCATAAATTATGTCTGCAAAATATTTGACTAATGGCATGTGCACATGGACGAGTGTGTGCAAAGCAATGTAACTTACGAATGAAGAAAATGAATAAAAGCCATTCTTTAATAAAAGCCGTTTACGTTGGTAGAATTTTAAATTTCTAAATCAATTTGGTTTTTTCATATGAGCAGTTTTTAGTTTTTACACTTATCAATTGTGGTGAGCATTATTAGAAAAATGAAGGGCCTTGACAAATGCTCTTCGGATACAAGAAAAAAAAAATGCAAATAATACGAGACAATTTTTACAAATCGCAAAACTTTTTTTACATTTTGATAAATTATTGTTTCCTTTTAGTTCTCATGAATTTTGACCCCACTTGGAGCTTAAACTACAAAAATTTCAGTATCCTTGAAATCAAAATATTGAATGAAATTGAATCTTTAAAACGAATAATTACTCAGTACTCATGAGACTCCCAAGTGGCCATGTCACAAATCAATCACCAAATATCACGGTTTTATGAAATAACTTCTCCTTAAAAGAGTAATGCATGGGTAATATTTTGACCAAGAATTTCAACATATCAATAAAAGGTTGGAAGTTTGATGTGCGAAACTTGAAGTCCTCCAAATTATTTACATAACAAAAATAACGCAGATTTTGGTTCTAAATATAATACACCTTATTTTATGGAAAGGATGAAGCAAAATTTGGACATTTTCTGACAGTAATGTTTTTTTATTTGTTATTTTTGCTATTGTTTTCTTCCTGAAATTGAAGTTTAATGTTGGGTGATACACAAAAAAATTGTTGTCATGTGAAGTTGGTAGAGAGTTGGTTCAGATATGTTGATCTTGGGCAAAAGATTACCAATTCATGCAGGTTGGTGGGCTACCTTTATCATACGGCAATTTACATTTACGGAAATTTCATTTTGGGAAATATTAATTAATCAATTTTCTTAAGTATTAATATAATAATACAAAACATGATTTTGTTCATTGCTACGTTGAGTAAAGAACCTAATAAAATAAAATAAAAAATTAATCTACTTTTTTTTTTTTTTAGCAAATACGAACTTTTAAAATGTAAGAAAACGTGGCACAGATTTTGTATCCAGTGGGTTTGATAAAATCACTGGCCTTATTTGGGAAATTTGTTCTTTTAGTAAATTATTTTAGTTTTTAACTATTTTAAATTTTTTTTTGTGTAAAAAGATAGTTGAATTTTTTTGTAGTTAGATGTGATATTTATAAAATAAAAAGTGAAATGATTATGGATTTAATGTGATATTTTGTCTTATTAATTATTTTAATTTATTTTATTTTTTTGTAAATTTTAAACTAAAAAATTAAATTTTAACCATTGCCAAATAAGGCGACTATCATTATTTGATATGCGAGGGTAAGAAGTGAGAAACTCTTAAAGGAGTACAAGTGGTTCCAATGGTGACAAGTGAGAAACTCTCTATCACCAATGGCGGTGAGGGGAGAAGGCATTTTTTTCCGTAGACGTGACCCAAGTTCAACTCTAGGGAGAAGCAAAGTGTTGGATAATTCCAGTGGTTCTGTGCGAAGACCTCGCTCTATATTCTGATCGAATCTTAGACTCGTCTGTAGCGTATAGTTGAGTTCTATTGGCATCTCGGTAGTGGATTCCTTCTTATGAGTTAAGTTAAATTAGACTAGCAACCAGTTATCTTGAGGCCTAAGTCTACGAATGCAGTAATAATATCTTTTTTTTTTACGATAAAATAAAAAATAATAAATTAAAAAAAAAAAAGAAAAGTGAGAAACTCTCTTGAAAGAGGAAAAGTGGTTCTACCCTCGTGTTTTTTTTTTTTTTTTTAAAGCAAATACGAACTTTTAAAATGTGGAGAACGTGGCATAGATTTTGTATCTAGTGGATTTGCTAAAGTCACTGTCATTATTTGATGTGTGAGGGTGGCAAGTGAGAAACTCTTAAAAGGAGTACAAGTGGTTCCACCGGTGACAAGTGAACTCTCTTCAAAGAGTACAAGTGGTTCCACCCACTCAGAAAATTTATTTAGAAGATTATTCCGAACGTAAATTAATGAATTTAAATTTATAACATATATCATATTTTCAAAGTAAATGTTAAAATAATTTTTCATGATTCCCAATGTTTTTTATTCTAATTAATAATTGTGATTGTAATTGTGGAGACATAATTTTTTTATGGCCGAGATGTCACCGAAGTGCCAGCTGAGGTGTTACGTGTCTTGATCATGACACCGAGATGATCTCGGCTACGCCGAGATTAGGGGTGTGCATAATACCGCCGAAACCGCCAAAATTGCCAAAACCGCACCGAGCCGCACCGCCAAGGCAAATTCGTTATTATTTGTCAATCGAACCGCCGGTTTTTGGTAAGAAAAATGGCAAATTCTAGTGACACTTTTATTAATCCACCGGTTTCTATTTTTCTTCCAAACCGCACCGACCCGCACCGCTATTAAATTATGTTTTATAAGATTCTAAAAATTCTTTTTTACTTAAGTTTGTTTGTTGTTCTATACTTAGAATATAGTATTACATTACTGCTCGAGGGGAATTCAAGATGTCAGTAATCCAAAATAAAGTTGGATTCCAATTCACTTTTCAAACTTTTTTTTTTTTTTTGGCCATGTTGAAAACTTACATCAGCTCACTTTTCAATCTAAATACTTTTCAATAGTAAACATTTTCAATATATTGTAAACCCTAAATGATATTAATTTTATGTATTGTATTTGATCATTGTTGCTTCCACAAATGCTTGTAATGAACTGATGGCATAGTCATTGATATTATCATGTTGTTGCTACACTTGCTGCATCAGAAGAAAGCTTCACAAGATGCTTAACATTACGGTATCTCTCGTCTTTGTTTTACTTTTTGATTTAAGTTTTGTAATTTGAATTATATTTTTTATAAACCGTCAATCCGCCCGAACCGCCAAGGCAAATCCGCCATTATTTGCCAACCGAACCGTCGATTTTTGATAAGAAAAATGACAAATTCTAGTGACACTTTTATCAATCCGCCACCCGCCATACGATTTCTATTTTTCTCTCAAACCGCACCGACCCGCACCGCGCACACCCTTAGCCGAAATTATCTACGAAGATACCAAAATCTGAAATAAGCGGATAAGGGACAAGAGTCTTAGAATGAGAGAGGACTTCAGTTTGGATAAAGATAAAACTCATAGAGAGTTTATCTCAATCCTACTGAGAGTCCAAGATTAGCAGTAATCCTAAGTCCATTGAAGTTAGGTTTCTATTGGGACTAGGTTTGTGTTGGCTATAAAAGAAAGACACCCTCATGGGTCTAAGGTATGCTTTTTATATTCTGAATAGTGAGTTAAGTATTTTTGTTATCTTTGAGATATAACTGACTTGATCGTCGGAGTACCTCTGGGTGGACGAACTACTGCCGAAATGTCTTCTTTTTGTGACAGATCGTTCGGGCTTAATCTATTCTGTCAGTGTTCTCCAACATCGCCGGAATCTCTTCTTTTTGTGACAGATCGGTTGGACTTAATCTATTCTGCTAGTGTTCTCCAACTAAGTGTTTGATTGGCAGTGTGGTCGAAAATTAACACACACAGTAACCTAATCCAATACTAGAATTTTTTTTTGCTAAATATTATATTTTAATTAACTATTTATAAAGCTATCAGAGTTTTAAAATTACATCTGGAATTGTGATTTATACAACTTCAATATTACTCTTCATTTTTCATTAATTAAAGTATAAAAATGGTATATTTTTTATTTTATCTAACTAATTTTTTGTGCTCCAACACAACTTTTTATATTACATATTTATCCACACAAATTATTTTAAAGATTCTCCCAATGCTCTCTAAATGTAACTAGTCTACAAAAATCTTATTAAAATAGCCATTGTTTAGCTAACCCATTAAGTTGAGTAAAATAATATGAAACTAGCTATAATAATAACTAAGAGCAACTCCAATCATACTCTTTATTTTTTACTAACTAAAATATAAAATAAATAAATAAAATTATTTTGTCAATTTCTTTTTTTATTTATATACTTCAAACTACTTTTTATTTTATCTATTTATACACACAAATTATTTAAAGAGCCTTTCAAGACTCTTTAAATGTAACTAATCTTTGAAGAATTTTGGTAAAATACCTATTATAATAACTATCCTATTAAAATAACCTCTCTAAAAAAGTCTCCTGAAAATATTACGACAAATACGAACTTACCAAATTAGCCAATCATCAACTGCCCTTTGTGTTGTTTTCCTCGTTGAAGCTGCAGATTAAAATGAACCATTGTTTTTTTTATTTATTTACAAGTTAAACATATTATTAATTATCTCCTGTACGGGAAAGAGATACACCTTCTCGTATAATCCTGTTGATCAAGTCTGCGTTCCTCTGTACGTCGTCGCTTTGCCACCTGAAAATACAAACGTGAGCTAGCCGGCGGGTGTGTGCCGGAAACCTCTCCGATGCCTAAGTCAGTGAGCAAGACAAACATGCAAAAGCTCTATGTATTCAGAAAGCAAAATTGCATTACCTCTCCAAAGGTGATATTGGTAAGCTTATATAGGTTTCGCATAGCACAATCCTGGTAGGACTCTAACTCCTCCATGCAAAGTCCTTCTGGGACTCATACTCTTGGAAGATAATGCTTATCCTCTAACACCCCCTCACAACTTAAACCAAGTGAGATGGTTTTATCATGGCCAAATTCCAATACAACCGAAGTAACCACTAATTCGGCCCTAACTTTTCTCTCTCTTACATCGGCTTTTATATACTAAGACCGAGCTAACCACAAGAGAGATGAGCCGAACTATATACCGAACCAAGGCCTCTCAGGGACTTGGCACACTTCGGTTTCCATGTACCACGACCGAACTATGTAATGAAGACCGAACTCTCATTACCCGGCCCACTTCCTTCTTCCCCGCCTCGGCCTTACATGCAAAGGCCGAGCTACCACAGAAGAATCAAGCTGAGCTACCATTTACTCAGGTCCTAAAGCAAGCCCAATGTACCTCGGTTCTGAACAACATGACCGAGCTAACCCAAACAAAGCGCAACCGAACTAAACTCAACAACTCACTCCGGTGGAAATCCTTTGCTTCGGACCAGACTATCACTTGTCTGGGACCCATCTTCTCAGCCTCTTCAATACGGACCATAGATCGGCCCACTACCCCAGCTCGGCCCAATTTAAACATAAATTACCCTCTCAATTGCCCCTTAATTCCATCTGCGAAGCATGATAGGGATTATCTATCTCTCAGCCGAGCTATCGTCCTTTAGCTCTTCCAGCCGAACTAAGATCTTTTAGATTTACCCGGCCAGGCTAAAGACCATATAGCCTATCCAACCGAGCTAGAATTAGGCCGTACTGTGCACGTCCGGTCAAAACGTCTCTTCAGTTTATAGAAACTGAATCGATTGTCCTTCCCTTGACACGCGGCATGCTCTGATTGGCTCTCCACAGCTGTCGCGCCGTTCTTCGTACCTGGTGAATTTGAACAGTTCCCGCTCTTTTCCCTTCCTAACAAAACAACAAACCCTTTTTTAGAATCATAGCTTACGCTACTCATCTTCTTCTGCTTTCTCTCTTTCTCGCTCTTAAGCTTTTACTGTTCTTCAACTTGCTGCGTTTGTGTTCCTCTTGTTGCTCGTGCTTCCATCCTCCAGTTTCCTCCTCTCTACCTAGTGAGTACCTCAAATCTGTTTTTCTTGCTTTGTTCAATCCGTTCGTAGAATGTGTTTTTGCAAAACACTTTTTTCATTGTTTCTGAAAAACTTAGCCATAGTGCCTATGAATGCACATGACAACCTGTAGAGCACTGATTTTGATCCAAAATCATGTAGTAACCGAACTAGGATACCATTTGCAATTATACACATTTATAGGAAAACTGGAACCGGACTGGCACTTGTGCACAGCACAGAAGTTATAGTAGGTAACCAACATTTACATTAGCCGAATAAACGCACCGAACTATAAAATCGTTGCCCTTGACCGAGCTAGGCCTTCGGGGCCAAGCCAGTTTTCTGAGCTTCTAAACCGAACTCGAGCGCCGACGCTTAGCCGGAGTAACAAGAACCATATGTAGAGCCGAAATAACCTAGTACCCTGTGAACCGAGATAAAAACACTCCTTTCAAAAGCCGAGGTAGATCTTGATAGTACCCCGCATAGCCGAAGTAGAACTATCTTTTCTTTGCTATGTTTTCTATAGCACGGTCAACGATCTGTGCTTAACACCCTGTTTTCCACTTTGCAGACTTAGGTTGCCAGGCACTTTCCTGCGCTCAGCCGAGCTACTGAGCACATTTTTCCAACCGAGATAAATTATTTTAACTTATAAAATAAATGGGGAAGTACAGATTTCTAGTAGAAACCCCAGGTGGTCTAGCCGAATTTCGGAAAGACTACAATATTCCTGCCGACGTCAACCTTACCCTCGCCGAACTAGGTGTTGACCCATGGGGCAACCCAGGCTTTGTCCCTTTTACTATCCAGTCAATAATAGAAACCGGACTACGATTCCCGGTCCAGCCTTTAATCTGCGAGTTTCTAAGGCAAACCAGACTATGCCCAACCCAACTCTCAACCAACACATACCGTATAATAATGGGCATAGACGCCCTAAACCGCCAAACCGGTCTTAACCTAGGCTTAGCCGAAATACTCCATCAGTACTCATTAGGATCCAAGAATGAAGGCTGGTGTTATTACTTGAGAATACGCCGAGGCCGAGAAAAAATAATTAAGGACACACCGGACAAAGACCTAAATGATGATGACTTCTTCTGGGTGTCTGGCAATTTCGAAGACCATCAAGCCCAGATTCCTGGCCGAAGAATAAATTGGAATAAAGGAGAACCCGGTATACATACTCCGGTTGCCTTTCTCACTTTTCTCTATCTCGGTTTTTTCACTTTTGAACCGAACTGACAGTTTGTTTGTTTTTTGCAGATTCAGCTCATCTTCACTCTCTTTACAACTACCCCAGCCTTCCTGTACTTCGCGCCGCACTTCGGGTCAAAGAAAGGAGTTGGGCTAAACTTCTGGACTTCGAGCCGACCTACCGCTACAGCGGTCGTCGGAAAGCGAAGGTGACCGACTTCCTCCTCGAAGAAGCTCCAGAACCGGACCCCACCTTGCCCGAAATAAACTTGGTGCCACTTACAGCCGAACAGGAAATGGCTAAGAAAAACAAACTGAAGGCAATGCTGACCGCAACAACGAGGGCCGAAGTACCACGCACCGGCCAAACGACCGAGGCCGTGGTGGCCCTCCCAACTCAACAGCCATCCTCATCCCGCCGAAACAAGCGCGTCCGGACTAGCCAGACCGAGCCACGCCTTGTTGATGAGGATGAGTTCATCCTGCCACCAAGCCCCCCACCTAGCATTCAACCGAGCCCCCAGCCGGAGCAATCAGACCGGGCTGACACCAACAAATGGGCTCCACCCTTTGTCTTCCAAAACCGAGATATCCACGATAGTGACTCGGTCGTGGCTGAGAAGGATCACTTGCTGGCCTTCAACCTATCCAGGGGCGTTTGTCTCCCAAAAGACATGGAGCACCACAGCAAGCAACTCAATACCGAGCTTAAGGCCATCCGGTCATCCACTAAATCCATGATCTTGGTAAGTAGCACGGTCCTCTTTTGATCAGTCTAATTTTTTCCAACTCTTAGCTCGGCTAAAAAAGGAACTTACTATTCTTTTGCAGGCCATTCAGAAGAACACCATCGCTCACAGGCAAGTGCTAGAACTCCGAAAAACCACAAGGCAAGCCATGAAGGAAGCCGAAACCAAAACTGCCGACCTAGCTCGATCTCAGCAGAGGTCGGCCGAGCTGGAGGCCGAGGTAGCACGTCTGACCGGACTAGTTGCCTCGGCTAACAGTGATAAACTGCGTGCTATTACCGAAGTGAAAGATAAGTTTTTGTGGGAGATGGCGCAACTCGAAGGCGCAAAAGACGCCGAAATAACAGATCTGAAGAAGAAGGCTGAGGACGCATCTAAAGAAGGTTTCAAGGAAGCCGAGGCTGGTTATTCACAGCAATGCGAAGCAGCTAAAGACTTATTCTTCAAGTGTGGCTGGCGGAGTGCAGTAGAGAAGCTCGGCTGTGGACCTGAAATCGAGGTCTACAACGCTCCCGAGTACTTCATTCCAGCCTCACTGAAAGAATATGCTGAGGATCTCCAGAAGCAATTTCTGGGGTCATCTGATGACGAAGAAGATGATGAGGACGAGTCAACGGACACTCCGGCCGTCAACGATCGGCCGAACGATGAAACAATTCGATTGGAGCGATTCTCGAGGTCTCACCGATGTGCGACCAATCTGGAACCGAAGTGCTTGTCAGAATCGGACTCCGGCTCAGATCGTACCCCCGACCTTTGGACTCCGCATCTGTTGTTGATGACTTTGATGCCGAATTTGAAGATCACTTACGTTGATTGTCTTTTTTTTTTTTTCTTCTTTTTTTTTTCTTTTGTCTCGAATCTGTAACCGGGCTACGGCCCCTCCACTTGTACTTGTTTTTTATTTTAATGCCAAAAGGAAAAAATGTTCTTCAACACGTACTCCGGTTCTGTTCTTGTATGCGTGCACTTGTAATGAATGTTCAATACCTTCATTTTCCCAACTGTGATCTCGGCTAACTATCTAACTCACTAGCCAACCACTCTTCAGCCGATATAACTTACTTCGGCTGAAGAGTAACAAGAGTTGGTTTCATCCAGCCAACCACTCTTCAGCCGATATAACTTACTTCGGCTGAAGAGTAACAAGAGTTGGTTTAATCCAGCCAACCACTCTTTAGTCATAAACTTACTTCGGCTGAAGAGTACAAAAAGTTGGTTTAATCCAGCCAATCACTCTTCAGCCATACACTTACTTCGGCTGAAGAGTACAAAGAGTTGGTTTAATCCAGCCAACCACTCTCCAGCCATACCCTTACTTCGGCTAAAGAGTAACAAGAGTTGGTTTAATCTAGCCAACCACTCTTCAGCCATACACTTACTTCGTCTGAAGAGTACAAAGAGTTGGTTTAATCCAGCCAATCACTCTCCAGCCATACCCTTACTTCGGCTGAAGAGTGACAAGTGTTGGTTTAATCCAGCCAACCTCTAAGTTGGTTTTTCCAGCCAACTTAGAATAAAATGTTTGGTTGTTCTGACCAAACGTCCTGCAGCCTGGATCCTTATCCTGGGCTTAGGAAAGGTTCATAGTTGGTTATTCCGGCCAACTATATTTACAATGCTCCTAACTTACTAAAAGCTACTTTCTACTGATAACAATTATACTGAAAAAGAATCGATTTGTTTTATTGATGAAGTAAAAAATTACACATACTTAAAGAGAGAAAAGAAAAATTAGAAATAAAATAACTTGAGATTTGCAGTGTTCCATGGCCTAGGAATTGCTTTGTCGTCCTTATCTTCCAAGTGGTATGCCCCTTTGCCTGCTAATCCGACCACTTTGTAAGGACCTTCCCAGTTAGGCCCTAACTTGCCATCTCCTGGGACCAATGTATTGCCCATAACTTTGCGAAGTACCCAATCGCCGATCTTGAATTGCCTTGGATGCACCGTCTTGTTATACTTCCTAGATAGTTCTTGTTGGTAGGAGGCGATGTGAACCAATGCTCTGTCTCTTCTTTCTTCCGCAAGGTCAAGTTCCAATGCTATAGCTTCGCCATTTAAGTCTGGATCAAAATTTTCGCTCCGTATTGTGGGGAGTCCGACTTCTAATGGGATGACTGCTTTCATGCCATAGGCTAAGGAGAATGGAGTTTCTCCTGTTGACCGCCGTGGTGTGGTGCGATAAGCCCATAAAACATGAGGGAGCTCTTCTGCCCACTTGCATTTGGCTTTCTCCAACCTTTTCTTCAATCTGTCCAAAACTACCTTGTTTGACGCCTCGGCCTGACCGTTTGCTTGGGGATACGCCGGTGTAGAATTGTAGAATTCTATCTTGTACTCTTCGCAAAAGCCTCTGAAAATTTTGCCGTCGAACTGAGTGCCGTTGTCTGAGATCAGTGCTTTTGGTATGCCGAAGCGAGTAATGATGTTCTGCCAAACAAACTTCTTCACATCTTTCTCCTTGATTGATGCCAAGGCTTCTGCTTCCACCCACTTGGTGAAGTAGTCTGTTGCCGCAAGAAAGAACTTTCTGTTGCCTGGTGCTGTTGGAAGTGGACCTACTATGTCTAAGCCCCACATTGCGAAAGGCCATGGGCTAGTTAATGGTAGTAGTTCTCTGGCAGGTTGGTGTATTTGGTGTGCAAACTTCTGACACTTGTCGCACTTTTTGACATACTTCTCTGAATCCGCCTGCATGTAGGGCCACCAGTATCCTTGTGAAATAGCTCGGTATGCCAGTGATCTTCCTCCTTGATGGCTGCCGCATACCCCTTCATGTATTTTGAACAGGAACGCTTCTACCTTGCTGGGGTGAACACATTTTAAGTAAGGTCCTGTAAACGACTTCTTGTACAATGCCAAGGATGGAGAGAGCCAAAATCGTTGCGACTTTGCTCTTATTCTGTTGGCTTCCTTCTTTTCTTCTGGTAAAGTGCCGTCTTTCAGGAACAATATGATGGAATCCATCCAAGAAGGGCCTAACTCCGCACAACATACCTCTTCGGCTTCTAGGTCTTCAATGCTTGGTCTAGGCAGATAGTCGATTAATAGTGGGTGAGGAACGAAGGTGTCGGCCATTGAGGCGAAGCCTGCGAGTTCGTCTGCTCTGCTGTTTTCCTCTCTGCCGATCTGTTCTATCCTCACTACTTCGAACTTATTTATCTCTGTTCTGACCAAATCTTGGTACTTGGTCATCCTATCATCCTTTGCCTCATAGTCGCCAGATATTTGGTTTACCACCAGCTGCGAGTCGCTGTAGACCATGAGTTCGGTGGCCTTCATGTAGAATGCCGACTTGAGACCTGCTAGAAGCGCTTCATACTCTGCTTCATTATTTGATACTGGGAAGCCCAGGTTGATTGCCTGTTCCACTACTAGGCCGTCTGGAGAGATGAGGACTATGCCAAGTCTTGCTCCATGTCGGTTGGATGCCCCATCCACGAAGAGCTTCCACATCTCCCCAACGAACAACTTCCAGCACATGGAGGGATCAGATGATGCCTTGGGATCTTCCCTGTTGCCGGTGTCTGCTTCAGAGTCGATGTTTGCTGTCTGCCCCTTGTTCTCTGTTTGCACCAAGTCTTTGTTTGTCGGTTAGTCCTGACTTGGTGTAGCATGGTTCACCTCTTCCTCCCTTTCTTTACTCTGGTCCGCCTTGGGGCCTGACTGAGTAACCAGTACTAGGGGTTGCGTTATTCCGGCGTCAACCTCCATTCCTAGTTCGGTTGCTTCAGTTAGGTCGACTGGGCAGATGTGATGACTTCCTGGTGTGAATTCTGCGACAAAGTCTGCCAATGCTTGTGCTTTTATTGCGGTCCTTGGTTGGAACTTGATGTCGTATTATCCCAGCTCCACTGCCCACTTCAGAATTCGTCCAGAGAAGTTCGCCCTTTCAAATAAAGCCTTTAATGGGAAGGCCGTGAGAACAACTATAGTGTGGGCGTGAAAGTAATGCGACAACTTTCTTGAGGCCATCATTAAGGCCAATGCTAGTTTCTCCAATGGCAAATACCTCGTTTCGGTGCCTAGCAACGTCTTGCTGACGTAGTAGATTGGGAGATGCTGGATTCTTCGCCGAACCAACACCTTTGCACTTAGCGTCTTTGGGAGGCGCCAAGTAGATGAAGAGTTCTTCTCCAGGTATTGGGGTGACCAATAGTGGTAGAGAAGACATGTATTCCTTCAAACTCTCCAAAGCTCGGTCGCATTCTTCGTCCCACTCGAACTTAGCTTTTAATGACTGAAAGAATGGACGATCTGTAGAAGAACCGGTGATGAATCGGTTAATCTGCTGCCATGCCGGTGAGATGCTGCACTTCCTTTACTCAGTTAGGCCTCTCCAACTCCTGAATTGCTTTGATTTGGGAGGGGTCTGCCTCAATACCCCGGTTAGTCACCGAAACCGAAACTTGCGGACCCTACACGAATCGCCTTAGAAGCGTTAAGGCGCAGCTTGTGTTTCTTCAGGATCTGGAACATCTTATCTAGGTCCTTTAGATAGTCATTCGCGTCCTTGATTTTGACCACCATGTCGTCGATGTAGGCCTCCATTGTTCTGCCTAACAATGGCTCAAACATCTTGGTGACCATTCTCTGAAACGTCGCCCCTGCATTCTTCAGGCCAAAGGGCATGACCTTGTAGCAGTATAGTCCTCTCGGAGTGGTGAAGGATGTTACTTCCTGATCCGGTTCGTACATGGCTATCTGATGGTAGCCTCTGTATGCGTCAAGGAAGCTAAGCCTGCTGTGTCCAGCTATTAGGTCCACCAATTGATCTATCCTTGGTAGGGAGAAGCTATCCTTCGGGCATGCTTTGTTGACCGTCTTATGTCGGCCTTGACGCGCCACTTGCCATTTTTCTTTGGCACCACGACTGTGTTGGAGATCCATTTGGGGTAGTGCACCTCTCTGATTGCCCCTGCTTCTAGCAGGTTTCCTACCTCCTCCACCACTATTTCGGCGTGATGGAGTGCCGATCTGCGAGTGCGCTGAATGATCGGTCTGGCAGAAGGGTGGACATTGAGTTGGTGGATGATGAAGTTGGGATCGATGCCTGGCATGTCGTATGGGGTCCAGGCGAACACTTCGATGTTGGAGGTCAGGAATTCCAAGACTTCCAATCTCTCAGTGCTGGACAACGACGAGCCAAGTAAGAAGAACTTATCCGGGTTCTTCTCATCTATCCTGACTTCCACCAAGTCCTCTACTGCTTTCTGATTAGCCGCTTTGCCAACATCCACGAATAGTTCATTACTCTCTGGTTCCTCCACCGAATGAACATATCCTTTGGCAGTGCGGCTGCCGTTCACTGTTACAAAGCACTGCTTTGACATGATTTGATCCTCATAAACTTCTTCTATTACTCCGGTGTCGTTGGGAAACCTCATCACTTGGTGGTAGAAGGACGCTACTGAGCGCATGGCATGCAGCCATGTTCTGCCCAAGATAAGGTTGTAGGTGGAGGGGACCTTCAGCACCCAGAACTCCACTTGCTTCGTCACGCTCCCCGCCTTGACTGGAAGGATGATTTTGCCGACTGGCCACTCCGGCATAGAATTGAATCCAATCAAAGGGGATACGGTAGGGGCTAAGTCCTTGTCTTGGAGCTTTAGTTGCTTGAAGGTTTCATAATACATGATTTCACATGAACTACCTTGGTCAATCAGAATTCGCTTGACGTCAAAATCCTTGACTTGGAGAGTGACGACCAGGGTATCGTTGTGGGGGCAGTAAATCCTTGCCAAGTCTTTATCCGAAAAAGACATGACATTTGTGGCCTCTGTCTTCCCCTTCTTAACAACCGGTTGGGCACTTAGCACCTCCCTTAAGTGCTCAGCCTTTTTAATTGAACCTTTGAGCTCGCATACACGCTCAGGTTCAAAGACTCCATGTATTACGTTAATAACGCCTTGAGGTGGGGCATCGACTGGCATTCCATTGGGCATATTCTGGTCCTGAAGAGCTGGCTGTGCCCCTCCTTCTATGTATTTGTCCAAGTGGCCTGTCGCCACCAACTCTTCCAGATGCTGCCTCAATGGCGTGCAATTCTCAGTGCGGTGCCCCTTTTCTTTGTGGAAGGTACACCTAGATCTGTCATCGTAATCCTTCTGCGCCTCGCCAAGCTTGGCTGGCCACTTGACGAAGGGCTCGTCTCGTATCTTACTAAGTATACGGTAGATCGGTTTCTTAAACACCGTGGTAATGGCGGTGTGGACTCTCAACCATCTCTTGTCCTGGTCTTCGCCATTGTGCCTCCTGCCTCGTCCGTTTCGGTTTTGGCGATCTACCGTATTGACCTTTGCTGAGGTTTTCTTCTCTGGTGTCGTGGTCGTGCCGTTTTGCTTTTTAACGCGTCGCCATCCTCTTCTACCGATGTCTTTGATGCACTCTCCATCAGGGCCTCCATGGTGAGGGGCGGAGTCATGGTGATAGAGTCCTCGACCATTCCCGATCGAAGGCCTCTTTTGTATTGCGAATGGCGAGATTAGTTAGGCGATCCCAATCTGGTTGAATGTCTCCCGATGGCTGTTATATGACCTCAGGGTCTCCTTGTCGCCCATGTCGATGGAGAGTAACTGGTCGATCTCCACCGGGGTTTTTGTGTTTGTTCTGAACCGAGTTACAAACGCCTCTGCCAATTGCGCCCAGGAGGCTATGCTGCCCTCTGGAAGTTTTTCAAACCAAGTCAAGCCTAGGTCGCCGTGGCTTGAAGGGAATAGGATGCACATCAAAGCCTCATTCCGCCGGTATACAGCCATAACCTGGCGAAAGTGGCGAAAGTGCGTGTAGGGGTCCGTCTTCCCCTCATACGTTGTGAATTTAGGCTGTAAGAAGCCTGACGGAAGAGGCGCGTTCTCTATTGCTGGGACAAATGGTGAGGTCTGCAGCCTCGCCAATGCCTTGTCCGTTGGTTCGTATGTTGGGCGCGGCATTGGCATTCCAACCTCGACGCTTCCATGCGTCCGAGGAGCCAACCGCTGCAAGGCAGGAACCCTGTGTGGATCGCGCGCTCTGGCATCCTCCTTCCATCATGCCTTCTCTTCTAGCATGGATCGTAGGTCGGACGATCTGGGTAATTTCGTCTGTCTAGACCTCGTCTGATGCGTATGTGAGGGCCAATAGGTGCTTCCCTCAGTGTACGACCTCTCAGACCTCGTCCTCTCGGACACAGGAGCGAGTCTGGAGATCTGGATAGCGTGTCGTCTGTTCTTAGGCTTCTGTTCTCTGGTTGAGAGGGTGTAGAATTCCTACTACGACCCTCAGAATGGCGAGGGGGCATTTTGTTGTTGCGCCCCTCTCCTGTAGCCACTGCCTTTCCTTTCATCTGGCGTTTCAGAGACTCCATGTCTGCCGCCATCTTACGGATCAATTCGTCTTGTTCTCTGACGCGATCCTCCAAAATTTGAGGATCAACTCTGCGCCTTTGTCTTTCTGGGCTTTGCGAACGAGAGGGATGAGGGCTATTATTTCGCCTTCGACCCCTCGCATCCCTCCTGGAGTTGTGTCTTTGTGGCTCCAGATCCGCCATGGGAGCGACCAAGGGTAGGCCTTCTCGCCTTGCACCCCCATCTGGAGTTTGTCCGTCGACGACGGACTGAGGTAACTCTTCGTTGTTCGCCATTGATGTTCGAGAGAACACTTGATCAAGAGGTTGTTCTTGTCTGTCTTCCCACAGACGGCGCCAATTGTATGGGAAAGAGATACACCTTCTCGTATAATCCTGTTGATCAAGTCTGCGTTCCTCTGTACGTCGTCGCTTTGCCACCTGAAAATACAAACGTGAGCTAGCCGGCGGGTGTGTGCCGGAAACCTCTCCGATGCCTAAGTCAGTGAGCAAGACAAACAGGCAAAAGCTCTGTGTATTCAGAAAGCAAAATTGCATTACCTCTCCAAAGGTGATATTGGTGAGCTTATATAGGTTTCGCATAGCACAATCCTGGTAAGACTCTAACTCCTCCATGTAGAGTCCTCCTAGGACTCATACTCCTGGAAGATAATGCTTATCCTCCAACACCCCCCTCACAACTTAAACCAAGTGAGATGGTTTTATCATGGCCAAATTCCAATACGACCGAAGTAACCACTAATTCGGCCCTAACTTTCCTCTCTTATATCGGCTTTTATATACTAAGTCCGAGCTAACCACAAGAGAGATGAGCCGAACTATATAACGAACCAAGGCCTCTCAGGGACTTGGCACACTTCGGTTTCCATGTACCACGACCGAACTATGTAATGAAGACCGAACTCTATTACCCCGGCTCCGCTTCCCTTCCTCATGCCTCGGCCTTACATGCAAAGGCCGAGCTACCATAGAAGAATCAAGCTGAGCTACCATTTACTCAGGTCCTAAAGCAAGCCCAATGTACCTCGGTTCTGAACAACATGACCGAGCTAACCCAAACAAAGCGCAACCGAACTAAACTCAACAACTCACTCCGGTGGAAATCCTTTGCTTCGGACCGGACTATCACTTGTCCGGGGCCCATCTTCTCAGCCTCTTCAATACGGACCATAGATCGGCCCACTACCCCAGCTCGGTCCAATTTAAACATAAATTACCCTCTCATCTCCTATAACTATAACACAAAAATAGTAAATCCTATCATTTAGATTAATAATTATTATTTTAAAACCCCACCTAAATATGCTTAAAAAGTATTTAATAATTTCCTCCATATGTGAGACAGTTTTTTTAATTTTTTTTTTTAGATTTGGTTTGTGACATAAGATTAAAAGAGCGTATAAGAAAATGTTAACTGTGTCATAAAATAAATAAATAAATATGCAAATAATTTAAATCAAAATAAAATTATTTTGAGTGTGATTTATAAGTTGATTTTTTTACTTATTATAAAAAACGTGCAGAAAAATAGAGAGATAAAGTCATTCAAATAAGTTAATAAATCAATAAATAATTTATTTATGATATTACCAAAAATTCAAAGTTTAAAATTAAAAAATTTAAAATTCAAGATTTAAGTTTTGACGGATGTGAAATCCAAGGCCTTTTCATAATTTTCTAAGAAAACAAAAGACAAATGACAAATTGTAGAAACACAATTGACCATTTTTTCTTTTCTTTTTTTGTATTCAGATTTAGCGTCTAACGGACTTGTGGATCATTTGGGATTTGATATTTTTAGTGATTTTTACTTTTTTATGATGCAAAAAAAATTAGTCTTTTCCAGAATGAGTTTTTTAATTATATGAAAAAATATGAATAACTGATATGTTTTGACTTACTTTCTTTGAAATTTTTTAATTTTTATATTGATTTTTAATTTTTTTTTTAAAGTAAAAATCACGCTGTCAAACCATCCCTTAATTGGATACAAAAAGAGCATGTCCTTATTTACGAGTTAGTTAATTACTGAGGTGTCGTTTGGTAACACTTACGTTTTCAGTTTTGATTATATTTATAAAAATTTAAAAAATTTAAATAAAAACTTGTTTGGTAAAATTTTTGATTTATAAATCAGTGGTCTCAGTTTATAAATTTTGCCAAAAAATGAAAACATAAAAAATATGTTTCCATTTTGAGTTTTGAGTTTTTTTTTTTACCATCCAACACTAGCCACTACCCACCACCATTTTCCACCACCGTCTTCCGCCACCACCCCTTCCACCACCGCCACCACCGCCATGCGCCGGCCACCACCACCACCACCACCACCACCCACCGCCACTCCACCACCCGCCACTATTATCCACCGCCACCACTTGCCACCACCATCCACCACCATCACCACCCACCACCGCCATCCACCACATCACCGCCACCACCACCATCACCCACCGCCATCCACCTACCACCACTACTCCACCACACGCCATCCGCCACCCACCGCCACCACCACCCACCATTACCACCCACCACCCATCCTCCACCACCTACCACCACCCGCCATCCGCCACCCACCTGCCATTACCACCCACTCGCTACCACCTACCACCGTCACCCACCCACTCACCACCACCACCACCCGCCATCCGCCACCCACTTGTCGCCACCACCCGCCACCACCACCACCTACCACCCGTCACCGTCACCCACCCCACCCGCCCGCCACCACCCACTACCAGCAACTACCCACCACCCACCGTCACCACTTTCCACCACCGTTTTCCGCCGCCACTTGCCGCCACGCCATTTCTCACACTTTTTTATATTTTTAAACATTTTGTCAATTATCAAACGTGCTTGTAGTTTATGTTTTTCTAAAAATAAACAAAAATCAGTTTATAAAATTTTTGCAAATATAAACTGAAAACGTAAACGTTACCAAACACACCCTTACAAATCCTATTATAAGAATTTGTGTACTATTAAGTCTCACAAAGATTTGTATAGATCAAAAAATCTCATAAGTATTTGTATAAATAGAAAAAATTCAACAAGTATCAATGGCCTTTTTCTAAATATATCGCTAAAAATTAACAATTAATAATGTTTATTTGACCAACCACATCTCATTTTTCACCTTTCTTTCCACTCTAGAAATAACAACTTTCCGTGCAAATATTGGATAAAAGATGTGAGACAAACATAAATAATCCATAATTTAAATATAGCTCAAGCCTAATGTTACAATAATCATAATTATATACTATATATTACATTTATTATCTTATTTTCCATAATTACATTAGTTGAATGAATCTTGATGATGTTGTTCGCTTCCGGTGGATGGACAGGACCGATCCAAGCTCCTCGAGTCCACGTCCGAGTAGCGAAGTCCACTAGATGACCTACAAGTAAGTTCAATGGGGAACGAGGTAATCCCCCGATGAACCCTCCGACGGGCAAGTTAGCAAACAGAAAAGATATGAAGTATGTAGAGAGAGATTGGAAATAAAAAGCTTAACCTTCTTCTTGTCTTCGATACTTGCTTATATCCTTTGGTAATCATTTCACTGTCCCTTCCGACGTGCCCTCCTCGCGAAAGTCTGTGATGTAGCTTACCTTGTTCAGGGTAAGGGGACGCTGTTCCGACGGGGAGGTGTTGTCGTAATAAATGCTGTGATGGGCTGCATTAATGGTGATGTGTTGTGGCAATAACTTTGCAGATCTCTGTCTGCTGATGTGGCCTGTTCTACACCTGCCGTGTGTCCGAATGCCATTGGCCCTTCGCGCCCAGTTGGCCTCCAACTGTCCTGGACTTTACCAACCGGGTTATGCAATGGGGTCTAAATGGTGGGCTTGGGTTTGTTCACTGTGGGCTGTGGTCTTTATGGGCCTATCCATGTCAAATCTCATCGTTTGAGGACTTAAAATTTTAATAAAAAGTTAGTATAAATTGTCATATTACTCTCTTTATTTTTTTTATAAAAAAAATTAAAAACTAGAAACGAAGACTGTGATATATAATCATCATAACGTTACTCATTATTTGATACTGAAAAGAAGAATTTGATAGTACCTTTTCTTTTTTTCTTTTTTTCTTTTTTTGGTGTGTATCATACTCCCACATATTTTTAGTAGGGATGCAACTCGGGCGGGCTCAACCCGAGCAACCTGAGCCCAGTCCCGAGTTTTTTTAGGGCTTGGGCAACTATATCTTGTAATCTGGACGAGCCTGGGCAGATTTTTGATGCCCGAATTGTAATTCGAGCCGGGCTTGAGCAGAACCAATGGCCAACCCGAGCAACCCGAACCCGAATTAAATTTAATATATTATATAAATTATATAATATATAATATATATAATTTAATAAATTATATAATATATATAAATTAAGTAAAAGAGTTGGTCTTAATTTTTAATTTTTATTTTTTGGTGACCAGAAAATAACTTTGAATAATTTTCAATTCTTTGTTAATTATCAATTCTACCTACAGGTTTCAAAACAAATTTACCTACAAGTTTCTGAGCAATTCGGGCAATTCGGGCTAACCCGAGTTCAAAATACAAAGCTTGGGCCGGGCTTGGGCAGCAAAGCTCGGGTTCATGTTCGGCTTGGGGCGGCTTAAGGCAATTCGGTCTGGGTTTGGGACAGACCAACCCCAACCTCGAATTGCACCCCTAATTTTTAGTGGCGTTTAGTTATAAATTTAATAGTATGTTGCTACGTCACATTATGATTTGAAGTAATTGTGAGTTTACCTCCATGTTGAATCAAAATGGATTATCAATTTAGTGATTCTGTTTATGATCATAGTGATTTTTTATTTTTGGGTGAATTACACTAATAATTCCTATAGTTTGGGACTTGTGTCATTTTGATTCTCGACTTTTTAATTGTGACATATTTGACTCTGAATTTTGAATCTTGTTCCAAATAAGAACAATTGAAGATATCATTAGATTTTTCAAGGATAAAATCGTCAATTTGATAAAATATAAACTAATTTGATAAAAATAAATGTCAAACAAATATTTTGAATTTTTAAAAATTATTTCTACCCACTAAAAATAAAATTATGTAAAATTGATAAATCTTTTAGACATTTATTTATTACCAAATTAATTTTTATTATGTGTTTGAATGACGATTATGTAAAATTAATTTTAAAAAATTGATCATGTAATTTTTATTAATTTTTATCAATTTTACATAATTTCACCATTGGTGGATAAAAATAATTTTTAAAAAATTAAAAATATTTTTTTGACATTTATTTTTGTCAAATTAGTTTATGTTTTATTAAATTGACGATTTTACCCTTGAAATTAAACAATGGTATTTTCTATTGTCCTTATTTAGAACAAGATTCAAAATTTAGAATTCATGGTCAAATGTGTCACAATTAAAAAGTCAAGGACCAAAATAATACGAATCCCAAATTATAGAGACTATTTGTATAATTTACCCTTTATTTTTTTATATAAATATCGTGTTGTTTATAAATCAAATTAACGAGTCAGATTTATTAAGAGTTAAAAGTAAGGATACATCTCACTTGAAAATGTTTAAAAAAATATATGTTAAAATTAATAATAATAAAATTTGTCTTTTTCTTTTGTGAAAAAAGGCTTGATAATAAACACTCAAATGAGCATAATTCCCATAAAACATCACCGCCACAATTTTTACTCACTTGTGATTAGTTCAAGTAAAAAAGAGAAAAAACAAATAAATAATACAAACACATCATTAATCTACATCACTGTAAAGATAGCGGGAGTCTTCCTAAAAGAGAGCCCCAAACATTTTCCTTTAATTTAATTGGATGTTTGCCTGTCAAATTATACCAGCCATTAATAACTCTGATCTAGATAGAATTTAATTCTTTTTCATTTTGTTTTGCGGCAGAGAAATTTTTTTTAAAAAAAGACAATGAAGCCTTCAATTGTGGGAAAGTCATCTACAAATATAAAAAGACCAACACATCATTCTTGATCAAAATTTGAATAGGGTTCTTAACATTTATTTTTTTAGACAAATACGATAAAATAATAAAATTACAATTAACACGTTAATTAAATTTTATTCATAATTAATATACATGAAGAATTTTACAAAATAGATTATTTAAAATTATTAAAACAAGACCTAAAAGCCCCACAAACTTGAACATGACATTCAAATTTAGATTTGAATTTTTTTTTTTTTTTAAATTTGCATACTACTAGTAGTCATTGTGTTTTTATTTTTTTAATTTCTTAGAAAACATTACAATTTTAAAATAATAGGTATTTTTAAATATCTTATACTGTAACATTCATTGTCTCTATTTTTCTAAAAATAATCCTTTTAAATAGTTTGCTAAATAAAAATTTTCATATCAAAGTACGCAACTAACCAGATGGTGCAATAAAAGAATGATTTGACACGTGTAAGGGGGATTGTACATCATTGAAAAGAAGAGTTTAAAAAAAAATTTAAAAGGGGTACTTTTTATAATTTAAATGAAATTTTTTGAGAATCTTTAAGTATTTTAGTTAATTTTTTGACTTTTAATTATTTTAATCTGATTAAAAAATTTATATTTAGAATGATAATTAATTTTTATAATTGATGTAATAATTATAAGAGAAAAAATAAAATAATTATAATTTAAATGTAATATTTTATCTTATTAACTATTTTAACTTATTTTATTTTTATTGACTATTTTAGTTTTTAAAAAAAAAAATCAAAAACCTACATCTCGAACAGGGCTTAGATTATCTCCTATTCAATTTTTTTTTTTTTTCTTTTAAGCTAAATAAATCATATGAAACACTTCAATTCTTGCATTTTTTTTATTTTATTTTTTTGGTGGTAATACATCAATGGAGAAGTCTAGCATCCTAAAATTAGGATCTCAAAATTTATCCAAAATAGATATGTGATAGGGATTAAATTAATAAAGTGTAAAATCCATGAGTGAAATAAATTTGAATCATTAATTGTTATTTTTTAATAAATTCTAAATAAATAATTCTAAGTTTATAGTATTAGTCTTCGTTTGGGAATAAGTTTTTTTAATAACTTTTTGACTAAAATATGATATAAAAAAAAAATATTTGGTAGCCCAAATTTGTGTGACTCAAATGGCTCGAATATGCCAAAACGACATCGTTTTAGGTGTTTCAAGTCATGAATTTTCAGACCTCCTATTATTACTGTAAAAAAAACTATTATGTTTAGAATGATTTTTTAATTTTTTGTAAAAAAATATGCAAAAAATAAAAAGAAAATAAAATCTTTAACTTATTTATATAAAGGGCAAATTACAAACACCCCCCTCGAGGTTTAAAATTGATGATTGAGAGAGAAAGCTTATCGCCTTATGAGGAGGTTTACATTTTTAACACATGCCCCCCCTTTTTTTTTTTTTTTCTTGAGATTCCTAATTTTTTTTTTTTAATTTATTATGAAAATTTGACCTGGAGAATTTAATTAATTTCAAACCTCGGAGAGAAAAATTTTTTTACTAAACCTCAAGGGGGTGTTTGTTATTTACCCTTATATAAATTATTGACTTTTTAATTTTTTTTAATAATTTTTTAACTTTTTAATAAGAAAAATCACTTGTCAAACGAGTCTTGAATCATCAACTCTTTTTTAAAACTTTCAAACACATCTTGCATTTGGTAACCAACACAACAGTCACACCACCACGGATATAGCCAACCCTTTTGTTGTTTATTCGCTAGTTTTCTCATTTCTATCTAAACAACAATAAGTTTTGTTTAGATAGAGAAAGAACACAGGAAAGTGAAAGAACCAAAAAAAAAATGTTTGCTTAGATAGAAAGCCCTAAAAAAATAATATAAACTAAAATTTTATATTCAACTCAAATTAACTTAATAGTTAAGTTTACAATTTCTTGCAAATATACACGACATTTTTTTATTTTTTTTCCACGAGACTTTGCAAAATTATCCATCTACTCCTGCATATTTTCAAATATATGAAAGAAAATAAATTTTCATTTCTTTTTTTTTTTTTACTTCACTTTTTACCATTTTCATTTCCTATCATATATTTCTTTCCAAATAAACGAACCCTAAAAAAGTTAGAGACATCCCACACGGCAGACAAGTGCCATCTTCTTTCATAATACTTGTGACCCCCTTTTGGGGTCACCCCCTCACCCCCCTTTTGCCACGTGGTGGGTGGTGATTGGAGGAACAGGAAAAAAAAAAAAAAAAAAAAAAAAAAATGGGACCAATAAGAGAGAGGGGGGTCAAAGGGGATGGGGGAAAAAGGGAGGATGAATCATTACTATTTTTTTAAATAAATTTTTTCATAAATTATAACAGAAATATTTTGTGGCACTAAAAAACTGAACACTAATGCCTCTAATTTTTAAAACTGTTAACTTTATTTATTTTTTTTCTTGCCTTATTGAGAAATTAGTGTCATTAGTATCCCAATTTCAGAGCACTAATCACAGTTGAAATTATAATTTGATCAAAATATTCACCTAAACGATATAACTAACCATTTATTATTACTGTGCCGCCATGTCACAAGTGTCATTTCTCATACGAAATCTAACGGATAGTTTTTAAAACAATCCTCCAAAGAAAAAATATACATCATAATAGAGTTGTGTGTAATGTGATTAAACAAGTCATACGTGGCATGATAGTTCTCCATATAGTACGAGAGGATCATAACCACCGCCATAATAAAATCACCTACTAATAATTATTATTATTATGATGTTAATACGTCTTTATCAAGGTGGCTGTAAGTTCAAAAGCCATGCATTTATTTCTTCACAATCTATTTAATAACTTACAAAATTTTTGTTAGATGTACCTTGCATATGGTATTCAAGACACTTATATTTTTTTATTTTATATTTATACATTTGTATGTATTGAATTATATCAAAATATTTAAAAATTTACACATTGGTGACCTGCAAAGCAGGTCACTTTCCAGGTAAATTAATAAAATAATATATTATATGATTAAAGGTGTAAATGGTCACAAAAAATGTATAAATTTTCACAAAAGGCATATATTTTCACGAAAGGCATAAGCAATTTCAGAAAAAGGCGTAACTGATTTCTGAAAACTTACGCTTTTTGTGAAAACTTACGCCTTTTGTGAAAACTTACACATTTTCTGAAAACTTTCATATACGTGAAATTATTTACACTTTTTATGAACACTTACTCCTTTTGTGAGTTGACTTACCAAAGGTGTAAACAAACGAAAACTTACACATTTTGCTTAAGTTTACACCTTTTTATGAAAATACTTACATCATTTTTGAAAAGTTACTTCTTTTGTGTAAGAATTTTTAGCATAACATTTGTACTTTTTTTTCGAACTTACACCTTTTATGAAAGTCCAACTTAAAACTTTTTCGGAAATCACTTATACCTTTTGTGAAAAAAAAAAATTCATCAAATTTACACATTTTGCTTACATCTTTTCGTGAAAATACTTACACCATTTTTTAAAAGTTACTCATTTTGTGTAAGAATTTTTGGCATAACATTTATACTTTTTTTAACTTACACCTTTTGTAAAAACCCAACTTAAAGCTTTTTTGGAAGTCACTTATACCTTTTGTGAAAAAAAAAAATTCATCAAATTTACACATTTTGCTTAAGCTTACACCTTTTTGTGAAAATACTTACACCATTTTTGAAAAGTGACTCCTTTTGTGTAAGAATTTTTGACATAACATTTATACTTTTTCTTCAAACTTACACATTTTGTGAAAAAGTATATAAGCATAAAAGTATAAATGTTATGCCAAAAATTCTTACACAAAAAGAGTAACTTTTCAAAAATGGTGTAAATATTTTCAAGAAAATGTGTAAGCTTAAGCAAAAGGTATAAATTTGATGAATTTTTTTTTCACAAAAGGTATAAGTGACTTCCGAAAAAGCTTTAAGTGGGGCTTTCACAAAAGGTGTAAGCTGAAGAAAAAGTATAAATGTTATGCCAAAAATTCTTACACAAAAAGAGTAACTTTTCAAAAATTGTGTAAATATTTTCACGAAAATGTATAAGTAAAATGTGTAAATTTGATGAATTTTTTTTTTCACAAAAGGTATAAATGACTTCCAAAAAAGTTTTAAGTGGGGCTTTCACAAAATGTGTAAGTTGAAGAAAAAGTATAAATATTATGCAAAAAATTCTTACACAAAAAGAGTAACTTTTTAAAAATGGTGTAAATATTTTCACGAAAAGGTATAAGCAAAATGTGTAAATTTGATGAATTTTTTTTTCACAGAAGGTATAAGTGACTTCCGAAAAAGCTTTAAGTGGGGTTTTCACAAAAGGTGTAAGTTGAAGAAAAAGTTTAAATGTTATGCCAAAAATTCTTACACAAAAAGAGTAACTTTTCAAAAATTGTGTAAATATTTTCATGAAAAGGTATAAGCAAAATGTGTAAATTTGATGAATTTTTTTTTTCACAAAAGGTATAAGTGACTTCTAAAAAAGCTTTAAGTGGGGCTTTCACAAAAGGTGTAAATTGAAGAAAAAGTATAAATGTTATGCCAAAAATTCTTACACAAAATGAGTAACTTTTCAAAAATGGTGTAAATATTTTCACGAAAAGGTATAAGCAAAATGTGTAAATTTGATGAATTTTTTTTTTCACAAAAGGTATAAGTAACTTCCGAAAAAGTTTTAAGTGGGGCTTTCACAAAAGGTGTAAGTTGAAGAAAAAGTATAAATGTTATACCAAAAATTCTTGCACAAAAAGAATAACTTTTCAAAAATAGTGTAAATATTTTCACGAAAAGGTATAAGCAAAAATGTGTAAATTTGATGATTTTTTTTTTTCACAAAAGGTATAAGTGACTTCTGAAAAAAATTTAAGTGGGGTTTTCACAAAAGGTATAAGTTGAAGAAAAAGTATAAATGTTACGCCAAAAATTCTTACACAAAATGAGTAACTTTTCAAAAATAGTGTAAATATTTTCACGAAAAGCTATAAGCAAAATGTGTAAATTTGATAAAATTTTTTTTTCACAAAAAGTATAAGTGACTTCTGAAAAAGCTTTAAGTGGGGCTTTCACAAAAAGTGTAAGTTAAAGAAAAAGTATAAATGTTATGCCAAAAATTCTTACACAAAAGGAGTAACTTTTCAAAAATGGTATAAATATTTTCACGAAAAGGTATAAGCAAAATGTGTAAATTTGATGATTTTTTTTTTTCACAAAAGGTATAAGTAACTTCCGAAAAAGCTTTAAGTGGGGCTTTCACAAAAGGTGTAAGTTGAAGAAAAAGTATAAATGTTATGCCAAAAATTCTTACATAAAATGAGTAACTTTTCAAAAATTGTGTAAATATTTTCACGAAAAGGTATAAGCAAAATGTGTAAATTTGATGAATTTTTTTTTCACAAAAGGTATAAGTGACTTCCGAAAAAGTTTTAAGTAGGGCTTTCACAAAAGTTGTAAGTTCAAGAAAAAGTATAAATGTTATGTCAAAAATTCTTACACAAAATGAGTAACTTTTCAAAAATGGTGTAAATATTTTCACGAAAAGGTATAAGCAAAATGTATAAATTTGATGAATTTTTTTTTTCACAAAAGGTATAAGTGACTTCTGAAAAAACTTTAAGTGGGGCTTTCACAAAAGGTGTAAGTTGAAGAAAAAGTATAAATCTTATGACAAAAATTCTTACACAAAAGGAGTAACTTTTCAAAAATTGTGTAAGTATTTTCACAAAAAGGTGTAAGTAAAATGTGTAAATTTGATGAATTTTTTTTTTCACAAAAGGTATAAGTGACTTCCGAAAAAGCTTTAAGTGGGGCTTTCACAAAAGGTGTAAATTCGAAGAAAAAGTATAAATCTTATGACAAAAATTTTTACACAAAAGGAGTAACTTTTTAAAAATAATGTAAGTATTTTCACGAAAAGTATAAAAGAGTAACATTTTCACGCCGCTTTGCAGGTTTTTTTCTCTCTCTCTCTCTCTCTTTGTCGATCTTGGTCTCTCTCTGTCGATCTGTGTCTATTCTCTGTCGATCTCCGTCAATCTTGGTCTATCTCTGTTGATCTGTGTCTCTTCTCTGTCGATCTCCGTCGATCTCGGTCTCTCTCTGTCGATCTCCGTCGATTTCGGTCTCTCTCTCTCTTTGCCGATCTCTCTGTCGATCCATCTATCTCGGTCTCTCCGTCTCTGTCGATCTCGGTCTCTCTCTCTCCCTTCCTCTGTATTAAAAACAGGTTCTCTTTTACCTTGAGATATGTAATAACCCCGACCCGTAATTAGCTACTAATCGGTAATTAAGAATGTTAATTAAGTGAATCAGATTGATGACGGGATTAATGTGTAATTTGCATCATAATTGGTCGTCTAACTGTTGACCGTTAAATCATCTGTCCATGTTTAATGGTTTAAAATGAAAATTGAAAACCTTATCGGTATCCGAAAACAAAATTGATTACACCATTGTGTTAATTGGAATTTTTAGAACCTTATGGCATACTTATGTAAAATGTAATTAGGTATGATTAAATTAGATTAAATAAAGTTAAATCACATTAGTCCACATAATTACCAAATTGCCACTAGTGGATTAACTCAAGAGCCATTTATTTGAGTCTTACATGTTGACATTTCATTCTCCATATCATTCTTCATTTTGTTGAGTGCCAAAATCTGGTGAAAACATTTTAGAGAGAGAGGGAGAGCAATTCTAGAGAGAGGGAATGAGAAATTCAAAGAAGAGTTGGAGATTTTGCATGAATTCACCAAGATTGTGTTAGATCAAGGGAGATTCAAGGCTCTAGGTGAGAATTCAACCCCTAATTTGTGAACCTAGGTCATTTAACATGAAGATTTTCTGATTAAATATGTACATTAAGCTTGGGTTTAAGAATTGGGTTACAATTTATGCATACATGCTCATGTAGGTGTTAAATCACCATGTTAGTTATGAGTTTCACCATTTATGTTGATTTTGGAGGTTGAATGGTACATGCATGCATATTTCATCAAGTTTTGTAAGACAATTCTATGTTTTTGAAGTTTTGAAAGAGAATTTGGAAGAGAAATCCACATGCATACATGAATATATAGAGTTTTGACATGTTGAGTTTGATTGTTAGCATCTATGTTGTTATCAAGAGTTATTTGACTCATGCATGGGTAATTCATCATGTTTTAAAGTTTAAACTCATGTTTGGAAAAGGATTTCTTACATGCATGGAGCTTAGGAGCTCAAATTACAAGTTTCATGAGTTTTGAAGACAAGAGTTTTAAAGAATCCACATGCATGTCTTACTCCTTGAAATTCAAGTTGAAAATGTGAGTTTTTGACAAACCTTGGGCCATGATTTTATAAATTGATCTTAAAACTTTCATATTCTACAAGTTTTCTGGGTTATATCAAGTTCTGGGGCCCAAGAGAGATGTTTTGGAGGTTTAAATTCGAGTTTTGAAGTTCGAGGTACAATCTGGAAATTCCATATTTTACAACCTCGCTCGAGCGAAGGAGTTCTCGCTCGAGCGACCAAAATCCCGCTCGAGCATGAAATGCAATCTCCCAGAAGTTTTGCATCATTTGCAGATCGCTCGAGCGAAGTCATGTGCGCTCGAGCGACCACTCATATTTTTGCATGTCCGCTCGAGCGAGGAAGTCTACGCTCGAGCGGAGTTTCATTACTACATGTCCGCTCGAGCGAGGAAACCTACGCTCGAGCGAGGGCCTAAAATTCTGAAATTTTGCCTAAGTGTTCCAAGGCATGTTTTGACATCCTCATTGCATCTTAGGCATTCCTAAGCCTTAATTGAGCTATAGTAATGAGGTTATGGGTTAGAAACACACTAATGCATGAACGTGCTAAGTCAAGAGAATGCAAGGGTGTGTGTGTTCTAACATTGTGATAAGAATGAGCATGAACCAACGTAATGAAAGCTAAACCGTATTGGCCAAGTACATGTGTAATGATGAGATACGTTGTGTTATGTGCCTTTGTGATTGTAGGTCAACGTCCGAGAAGTGATTGACCATCTACGGAACCACTGTGAGTAATGTTATCGTAAAGATACGTTTATATGAAATTATGTTCCAAATGAAATGTGATAAGCTATGCTTTCTGAAATTATATATGTTTCTGTGAACGAACATTCCAAGTTTGAAATCTATTATGACATCCATAGATAGTCCCAAGTCATGGGGGACGGCATGAAAATGCGGGTCCATGACATTTACAAGATCTCGTTAGCCACTTCATTGTGGTGATATGTGTTTAATCGGTGTTCAGGACCGATTACTCTAGTTGGAAGACGTTCTATTCTATTCTATGTTATATGGAATGTGCCATTATTATGTTCTAATATGAGATGACTATGATTATGCTATGATCTGTTTTATACGTATGAAATGTTCGGAATTCGTTCACTAACCCCTTTACCTTAATGTTATTCACTGGGTTTTAGCTCACTGTTTGTATATATATGTATTTAGGTGAGCATTTTGGAGTTCGAGCCCAAAGGCTTTTGCCTGGAGTTCTGTTCTGTTGTCAGCCAGCCTTTGTGCCTCACGAGGAGGTTCCTGAAGTGTCATGGGTTCAAGTGTTAATTAATTCTGTTTATGCATGGGACTTTATTTTAATTATGTTGTCTGTACGAAAAATACTATAATGTGTGTGGTACAATATAATGTATGGTTGACTTATGGTTATGTATATAAAGTTTTTAAAATATTCTGTTTCATGTAAGTCAACACAGCTCATTGGACAACTATATTTACGTATCTGCTTCCGCTAGCCTCTTATCTTATGTTAATCTGTACAGAGGCCTTCGGTAATCCAAGGATTATTGGCCGGTTACGATGCTAAACCTATAGGGGCGGGTTTGGGTCGTGACAGTAGGGGCTGCTAAACTCAAGGCAGATGAGGCCAAGGCTCAGCTGGCCAAGTTGAAGAAAGATAGGGCAAGTTGGGAAACTGCTCACAGTGATCTGCAGGCAGTCAAGGGGAGTTGGAGGACACACGCCGGCAGGTTGTGTTGCTCGAGTTCCAACTTACTGGCGAGCAGAAGAAGTTGGAGAAGGCCCAAAGAGCTTGCGCCGTTGTGGTCAAGCGGCATGAGGAGGCCATGAGCAATAATGAAGAGCTCGTCAGGCAAAAAGACGAGGCGGATGTTAAGGTCGATGCTCTGCAAAATGAGCTGGAGGGCAAGCGTACCAAAGCGGTGGAGCAAAGGAAAAGCCTGCGTAAGGAATTGGAGGCAGAGCGAGGCAGAGCGACTGTGGAGAGGGAGACTCTGCAGAAGGAGAGGGAAGCAGAGAGGGCGAGGGCAGCCGCTGAAATGGAGGCTCTGCGTAAGGAGCTGGAGACAGAAAGGACCAAAGCATCCTCTGAGAAGGCGATCCTACAAAAAGAGCTGGACGAGGAAAGGGCGAAGGCAGCCTCGGAAAGGGCGGCCTACCCCGATCTGTGCGTTGCAGCAGTTAATCAATTCAAAGGATCCCCTGAATTTCAGATAGCAGTGGATGCCGCAGTCGCCAGCAGCTTAGCTGGGGTGGAATCTGGGGGGGCTGGGCCATCAAGGACGACTGCTGGGGGGAGGACTGAGTCTGAAGTCATTGAGAGTTTCCAGCAGTCAGACTTCTACAAGCACGAAATGACTGAGTACTGGGACAACGGGTGGAAGATGTTCAAACGTAGGGCTGAGGAGCTTGACCTGAGTAGTGTTACGATTGGGGAGGATGACGTGGCCCAAACCCCCCTGGATGAAGGAATTGAAGAAGCAGATCTCGTCTCCAGTGATGAAGATGAGTGAATTGAAAATGTGTGTACTTAAGAGTTTTTGTTTTGTTTTTGTATACACATTGTATTTTTTTTTTTTTTTTTTTGAAGTACTGTAGTGGACTGATGTACACATTTCTGAATAAATGAAATTTCAATTTTGTTTCGCAATTGAGTATGTTTACCCATGCGTCTGAAATGGATGAAGACTTGTGATAGAAACTGGTGATAATAGTTGAGCAAGGCTAGGGACGCCTAGACGCAGAATGAAATTGAATTCGTAATAATACAGAGTTAAGTTAGAAATTCCGCTTTGTATAGTGAAACCGAATTTGTAATAATGTAAAGTGAAGTTAGGAATTCCTCAATGTAGAGGGAAATTGAACTTGTAATGACGATTCAATGCAGATCAAAGGTGGAGTATTGAACTTGTGATAGAGTTGCGTGTTGGTGTTCACCGTACTGCTGAGGAAGTAATCTAATTGGTGAAGAAAAAGTGAAAGAAAGTCTTTGGGAGTTTAACTAAGTAAAGGGTGGTATAAAAATGTTGACCTCAAATTGTGACCAAGTGTGCTACTAAGGCTAAAGTTAAGCAATTTTCTAGACCTGAGGTGATGGCACTCGGTTTGGTTGAGGTGATCATGGTGCTTAGTCTGGCTGAGCCTTTCGTAGGGCTCGGTGTGGCTGGGGTTTCTGAAGTGTGCGGTCTGGCCGAGGCTTCTGAAGTGCTCAATTTGGCTGAGGCCTTGAAGGTGCTCGGTCCGGCCGAGGCTTTTGCAGCGCTCAGTCTGGCTGAGGCTTTGGAAGTGCTCAGTCTGGCTGAGGCTTTTGAAGTGCTCAGTCTAGCTGAGGCCTTGGAGGTGTTCGGTCTGGCCAAGGCTTTTGAAGTGCTCGGTCTGGTCGAGGCTTTTGCAGCGCTCAGTCTGGCTGAGGCTTTGGAAATGCTCAGTCTAGCTAAGGCTTTTGAAGTGCTCAGTCTAGCTAAGGCCTTGGAGGTCTTTCGATGCGAGGCTTTTGAAGTCTTTCGTCTGCCGAGGCTTTTCTGCCTTCGATCTGGTGAGGCTTTTGAAGTCTTTCGATCTGGTGAGGCCTTGGAGGTGCTCGGTCTAGCCAAGGCTTTTGAAGTGCTCGGTCTGGCTGAGGCTTTTGCAGTGCTCAGTCTGGCTGAGGCTTTGGAAGTGTTCAGTCTGGCTGAGGCTTTTGAGTGCTCGTTCTGAACGAGGCTTTGAGATGCTTAGTCTGGCTGAGGCTTTGAGTGAGTGCTGCAAGTAAAAATGTTATTGAGACGACAGGGGTAGCTGGGAGATAAAATTGTTGCCATGAGAAATGTAGTCCAACAATCAAAATTTACATTATGCGTCAGAAAGAAAGTACAACAATTGAGCAATATAAAAGCAATAGCCTATTGAAAGTAACGTTTCAAGTGTTCAGTGTTCCAGGGGTGGGGAAAGTCTCGACCCTCCATGTCTTGAAGTCGGTAAGTGCCCGGACATGGGCGGGCTTTCATAATGTAGGGTCCCCTCCCATTTGGCTGCCAGTTTTCTTTCGGTTGGATTTTTGGTAGCAAGAGTGGCCTCTCTTAAGACAAGATCTCCTAAGCGAATTCCCGTGGTCGGACTTTGCGGTTGTAGTGCATTCTCATTTTCTGTTGGTATGAGGCCAACCTGACAGCAGTGGTCTCTCTGAGTTCTTCAATTAGGTCCAAATCTGCCCGACGGAGCTCTTCAGTGAGCGCTGGATGCGGATGTAGAACCCTGGGAGTTGGTAGACCGACTTCCACCGGAATAACCGCCTCAGCGCCGAATGTTAGGCGGAAAGGGGTTTCCCCGGTGGGAGTCCGAGCTGTAGTTCGGTAGGCCCAGAGTACATTCGATAGTTCCTCAGCCCAGAGTCCCTTAGCAGCTTCCAACTTAGTCTTGATGATCTTCAGAAGAGAACGATTGGTGACCTCAACTTGGCCATTGGCTTGGGGATGACCAGGAGAGGAGAAACATGGTTGAATCTGGAGGTCTGCACAGAACTTCCTGTACTTGGCGTTGTCGAATTGTTTGTCGTTGTCTGACACGATGGCTTGAGGGATGCCAAACCTGCAAAAGATCGATTGCCAGATAAACCTGGTTGTGTTCCGCTTGGTAATGGTGGCTAGGGGTTCGGCCTCTACCTACTTGGTGAAGTAGTCAATAGCGACGATTGCGAACTTGGTCTGGCCTCGGCCGGTGGGAAGTGGGCCGATTAGGTCGATCCCCCATTTGGCGAATGGATAGGGGCTGCAAAGCGTGATCAACTCTGTAGGGGGGCATAGGAGATGTTGGCAAAACGCTGACACTTATCGCATTTGAGGACAAAATCAGTCGCATCTTGATTAAGAGTTGGCCAAAAATAACTAGTACGGAGTATTTTGTGGGCTAGAGACCTGCCGCCCGAGTGGTTGCCACAAATTTCCTCATGGACTTCTTGCATTACATAGATTGCTTGAGTTGAGTTGAGGCATCGCAGATATGGTCGTGAAAAACCACGTTTGTATAGGACGCCATTGACCAGGACGTAGTTAGACGACCGAGTCTTGACCTTGGCGGCCTTCTGTTGGTCATCTGGGAGTTCTCCCGTTGTCAAAAATAGGATGATGTCGGATGCCCAGGAAATGGGTTCATTTTGGAGAAACTGCACCTCGTACGGATCGGGTGAGATGGCCGGATGAGTCAGGTATTCAAGGCGGACTCCGTGGCTGAGGTCGGACTGATCTGCAGAGGCTAACTGAGCCATCTCATCTACTTTGGAGTTTTCCGCGCGAGGTATGTGCTTGATCTGGAAAGTATTGAAAAGGAAGACAAGAGGGAGCACCATGTCCCTGTAAGCCCGTATTGTGCCATCCTTGGCATCGAATTCCCCCGTAATCTGACCGACGATGAGCTGGGAGTCACTGAACACTCGGATGTGGCTGACACCAATATCCTTGGCCAGGCGGAGTCCTACTATCAATGCCTCATATTCGGCCTCATTGTTGCTGGCCTTAAACAAGAGATGGAGAGCACATTTGAAATAACCACCTTCAGGGGAGGTGAGGATGAGGCCAGCCCCACTACCTTTCCTCCGGGAAAACCCGTCGACGTTGAGAGTCCAAAAATTGGGGTCTTCTAGTTCGGCAGGAGTTGGTGGGGGTGGAGAGGTAGTGGTTGGGGTAAGGTTGGTGAATTCCAAGATGAAGTCGGCGATGGCTTGTCCCTTGATTGCTGTGCGAGGACGGTAGGAGATGTCAAACTGGCTGAGTTCCACTGACCACTGCATATGTCGGCCAGAAAGTTCTGGTTGCTGCATGACCTTCTTCAGGGGTTGGTCGGTGAGGACCACTATGGAATGGGCCTGGAAGTAAGGACGAAATCATCTGGAGGCGGTGACTAAGGCCAGGGACAACTTTTCTAGCAGTGGGTAATTCTGCTCCGCTCCCCTGAGAGCTCGACTGATGTAGTAGACCGGTCATTGGACTGAGCCGTCTTCCCTGATAAGGGCTACACTGACGGCGGTGTTCGATACTACCAAATAGGGGAAGAGGGGCTCGCCCGTAACTACCTATGAAAGAAGGAGGGGATTGGCCATGCATTGCTTTAACTGCTGAAAAGCCTTTTCGGATTTAGTTGTCCATTCAAAAGTCTGTCGAAGAACTTTGAAGAATGGTAGGCACTTATCTGTTGCGCGGGAAATGAAACGGTTGAGGGCCGCCACTCTGCTAGTGAGTCTTTAAACTTCTTTAACAGTTTTGGGTGACTGCATCTCAATCAAGGCCTTGATCTTCTTAGGATTGGCTTCAATGCCGCGCTGACTGACCATAAAACCCAAGAACTTTCCAGATCCTACGCCAAAGGCGCACTTCTCTAGGTTGAGCTTCATCTGATACTTGCGAAGGGTGGCAAAGGTCTCTCGTAGGTCAGTCAGATGGTCAGTGGAGAGTTTGCTCTTGACTAGCATGTCGTCCACATACACTTCCATGTTCCGACCGATCTGATGGTGGAAAACTGCATTGACTAACCGTTAGTAGGTGGCCCCAGCATTCTTCAGTCCGAACGGCATTACACAGTAGTGGTAGGTACCTCGGTCGGTGATGAAGGATGTGTGTTCCCGATCGGATGAGTGCATCATGATTTGGTTGTACCCGGAGAAAGCATCCATGAAGTTGAGCATTTGGTGACCGGCCGTGGCGTTGACCAGTAGATCTATGCGGGGGAGTGGATAGCTATCTTTGAGGCAAGCTCGGTTCAGGTCAGAGTAATCGACGCAGAGACGCCACTTGCCATTATTCTTGCGGACTAGAACCACATTAGACAACCACTTAGGATAGTCCACATTTTGGATGAATTGAGCCTCAAGGAGTTTGTCAACTTCTGCAGCTATGAGATTATTGCGCTCTGGGTGGAAAATACGCTGTTTTTGACGGTAAGGTCGGAAATGAGGTTCGATGCTGAGGCGGTGAGTTAAGAAGGAGGGGTCATTGCCTGGCATGTCTGAATGGGTCCAAGCAAAGACGTCATTATGCTCGGTCAAAAGGGCAGTAAGATCGGATTTTGCTTAGGGGGACAGTTGGCTGCTGATCTTAGCAGTTTTCAGTGGGTTGGTGGGGTCAATAGGGACCTCAACGAGCTCCTCCACTGGTTCTCCTTTGACCAGCTCGTCCTCATCCCAGACGTCAAGTCCTTCGATGATCATTGCCTCCTTCAGCTTGACTTCTTTAAGTGAAGCAACATAACACTCCCTAGCCATGGTCTGCTCTCATCTGACTGTTCCGACCCCGAGATTGGTGGGAAACTTGAGGGCAAGATGATAGGTGGATGTGATGGCTTGGAAAGCGTTTAGGGCGGTGTGGCCAAGGATGATGTTGTAGGCAGATAGGCAATCGACCACAAAGAAGGTGAGCAACTTCGTGGCCTATCGTAGGTATTCGCCGATGGTAATGGGAAGGTCAATGGAACCAATGGAGATCACACGGTCGCTAGTGAAACCGACCAGGGGGGTTTGGAGTGGAGACAAGCTTTCTTCCCCAATCTTGAAATTTGGCGAAGCGATTGAGAAGATGATGTTCGAAGAGCCGTTGTCGATGAGAACTCGTCTGACCTTGTAGTTGGAGAGGATGGTCGAAATGACAAGGGGGTCATCATGTGGGTAACGGATGCCTGTACAGTCGGCGTCTGTAAAGGTGATGGGCTCTGTCTCTTGTTTGGAGGGTTGGTCTCTGATGCTTCGCCTTGTCTCGAGCCTGCCTTATTTTTCTTAGTTCCGCCTCTGAGCCGGGATGGTCCCATGAGCAAGTCCACTGAAATAACTCGATTTCACCAACAAAGTGAGTGGGTTACCTTGTTGCCGAGGCTGTTGTGGAGGTCGATCATGGCCTTGAGTAGGTTGGGCGGGCGGTCGGGGTGGGGTGCGCCGGCGGTTGTTCCTGTGGGGCTCGGTTCGTTGCCTCTGCTGAGGGCGAGTGTCTGTGAACCGGCCAAGGCGCCCCTGACGTATCAAGGTCTCCACCTGATCCTTGAGGTTGATGCAATCGTCAGTGTTATGGCCATGGTCCTGGTGGAAGCCAAGATGGATTGACCGATCTTCCGATTGAAAGGGTTGGAGGGCAACAAGGGCCATTTGAGGGGGTAGTCTCGTTGGATCTGATTAAGGACGTGTTCCATGGGAGAATTGAGGGGTGTATACCGCTCGAACCGACCGGGCGGTCGGTGCAAGTGCCCGCACAAAGGGTCGTATAGCGAGGTGGTGTTTGGCTATGATACTGGGCGTTTCTGGGTTCTGAGTCTTGAGTCTTTTCTCTTTTCTCTTGGGGTCGGGTTTTTAGCTATTGGATCCTGCCGAGTGGCTAGTGAATCCTCGGCATTCATGTATTTTTGGGCTTTGGAGAGTAGGACTGCCATTAAGGTCGGGGGGTTTTAGAGAGGGAGAAAAGAAAATTAGACGATCGCAGACCGGCCATGAAAGCTGTGAGGATGACCTTGTCGTCATTTTCTGCAACTTACAGGGTTTCGGTGTTGAAGCGAAAACGGCTGTGATGATTCCCCTGCCGACGAATATTAAGGAGTTGGGTGGCCGGGCATCGCTGGCGCTGGGCTCCGATAAAATGGCTTAGGAAAGAGTCATTGAGATATTGAAAGGTGGAGACAGAGTCTGGCTGTAACTGGCTAAACCACAGCCGAGCTGACCCCTTCAGTGTCACAGGAAAAGCTCGGCACATGATCTCGTCTGGGAAGGCATGGAGAATCATGAGGGTGCGGTAGGTCTCCAGATGGTCGACCGGGTCTGTCATCCCGTCAAATGAGTCGATGGAAGGCATTTTGAACTTGGCGGGCAGGGGTTTGTCTCGGATGGAAGCAACAAATGGTGAGTTTGCCGTAGCGGAGGGCTTATGCTGAATGTTCTGCATAACTCCTTGGAGTTGGAGCTTCATGGCTTTGAGTTCAGCGTCCCAGAGGGGAATGTTGTCGCCACCAGAGGGGATAGGTGTTGGACGCTGCTGGCCTCTCCCTCGGGGGCTGGTGCTGTGACCGATGGGTGTGGGGGTGGAGGTGGTGGATTTATATGTGGGTGAGGAGGTTGCAAACCTCCCAAGCTAGGCGGATTGGGTTGTGGGATAGTATGGTTCAGAGCTCGTTCTGGATTGGGTGGAATATCTGGAGGTGGTGGAACATGGAGGTTTCTTTGGAGTAGAGCAGTTATTAGGGCCTGGTTTTGCTCGGCCATGTGGTTGATACTGTTGGTAAGCTTGATGAAATACTGTGGTGGGGTGTCTGGATTGGGAGGGTCGGTTTGGTGGTCGGTAGCATTATGGTGGGAAGCCATGGATCTAGTCGTGACCATACACCTTAATGGATGAGATGAAAAGGTTGGTGAAACAGGGTCTCTGGCGGCAATGAACACAACTGGCGCACAGACAAACCACTTCCCACAGACGGCGCCAACTGATGATACAGTTCTTCTCCGGTGGATGGACTGGACCGATCCAAGCTCCTCCAGCCCACGGCCGAGTGGCGAATCCCACTAGAAGGCCTGCAAGTAAGTTCAATGGGGAACGGGGTAGTCCCCCAACGAACCCTCCGACGAGCAAGTTAGCAAATAGAAAAGAGATGGAGTATGTTGAGAGAGATAGGAGATAGAAAGCTTAACCTTCTTCTTGTCTTCAATGCTTGCTTAAATCCTTTGGTAATCATTTCACTGTCCCTTCCGACGTGCCTCCCTCGCCGAAAGCCTGTGCTGTAGCTTACCTTGTACATGGTAAGGGGGCGCTGTTCTGACGGGGAGGTGTTATCGTAATAAATGCTGTGATAGGCTGCATTAATGGTGATGTATTGTAGCAATAACTTTGCAGATCTTTGTTTGCTGACGTGGCCTGTTTTGCACCTGCCATGTGTCCGAATATCATTAACCCTTCATGCTCAGTTGGCCTCCAGCTGTCCTGGACTTTACCAGCCGAGTTCCCCTTATGGGCCTATCCATGTCAAAGTTCAACAGTTATGAACAACAATATGACTATTTTTTGTCAAGTAAGTTTTTTTTCTTCTTTTTTCTCTTCATATAAATTTAAGTACCTCTTAGAAATTTAAGTACAACAGTTATGGACAATATCTCTATTATAATTATTTTTTGTCCTCATACTTTATAGGTGGATGGGAACTTACACCGAACCGTAATATCACCTCCCTTTACTAATTTTCTTGTTTATGTATATAAAGTCTTATTTATGTGTATAAAGTTTTCCTCATAAAGTTTTTGTATATATAGGTTCGATTTCTTCAAGAAAGAAATGTTAATGTTGTTATTCGTGATGAACGTGACCTCAACACTATTCGCATTCATGAGGTAAGTCTAAAAGTCACTTGAACATTGGACATGTATTTTCTTATCATTTTAAAAATAATTTATAAATATATTCTACTTATTTTTTATAGACAAAGGCAAAGGAAAAAGATAAAACAATATCGAAGGAAACAAAAAAAAGCTATTCCTTATGGCAAAGGAAAGGAAAATGCACATCCCATAGTATGGTTTCTTAACAATTTTTTTAAGTTTTTTTTTCGAATATTGTATAGATTTTTTTAGGAATTGCATAGTATCATATACTCTTTTTTATGTACATTTTTCAAAAGTTTCTTTTTCAAAAATTTATTCAATTCTTTTTATTGAATGTGAAATGTTTTTCTGAAGTATATTAAAGTAAGCATTTGTACAACATGCTAATGCATTTGTATGAACATTAATTTAAATTTTTAATATGTTTGTCTATTTGTATGATAAAAATATGTTGCATTTGTACAATATGTTGCATCTACAACATAGCATGATAAAAATATAATAGAAGAAAAATAAAAATAAAAATAAAAAGAAAAAACAAATATGTGATGACAAGGAAACTACATAATATAATTTTTTTTAATTTTTATTTTTCTTATAAGAAGTTCTTAAGGAAAGAAGAAAAAGACAAAAATATATTTTAATATAATAGAAACAACAAGAAGAGTGAAAAGGAAAGTACAAGACATTACACGCTAATATTCACATTTTACATACCCAATGATCTAATATTTACCTTTTCAACGTACATTTTGTAAAGAGATGGATAGTGTCTTTAAACCAATAAGTGCGTGCATAGTGAGTTTGCAGTTTTGTGTGCTTAATGTGTTTTCAAATTATTTTTCCCTCTCTTTTTAAATTTCATCAATACATGCATTGGTTCTTATATGACTAACAACTTAACCGAGTGAAGACGAAAAATTAGTTAAAAGGAAGAAAAAATACATGATGAAAAAGAAGCAAGTTAATTAATCTTCACATTTTATATACCTTCTTATATAATATTCTCATTTTAGGCATACAATGATAATGTGTTATCAAAAACTGCATTAGCCCAACGTGCACAGCGAGAACATAAAAAAAATCAAAAGCCATGTTCTGCACACCAATTGGGACAACGCCTGCGAGGAGAACGAGAAAGAGAAAGATCGAAGGAATGTATTAACCCAAGACAATCTTCTTTAACACCAAATTAGTAAAAGAAAAAGAATTTTTCACCCAAGACAATCTTGAATTTTTTACTCTTACTATTACCACTTTATTATATAGATTTTAATTTATTCACAATTTATTTCTGTAGGCCTCTTCCTACAACTCCATCTAGAAATGTTGGTGTGGTCATCCATGATGAGCACGACCTTAATGTTATCCATGTTCATGCGGTAAATACAAAATCAAGTCAAACATTGTATGTATTTTATTTATATAAGATTATATAAGATTTTTTTTAATCTTTTGAATATTTTATTTATATTTGTTAGGCAACAGAAAAAGAAAATGTCAACCCAATGTCTAAAGAAAAAGAAAAGATAGCTCCTTCCGGCAAGAGAATGACAAATGCATGTCAAGTGATATATATTCTTTTTTTAAAATATGATGCAAAACTAATCAAAATTTTGAATAATTAAAAGATATGAGTGTATAAAATAAATTTATTGTTTTATGTTGTTTTTATAGAATGATTGTAATATATTTTCCTGTAACTTACTATTATTTGTATGTGTTTTTCAAATTTATTTATTTTAATTTTGCATGGATACATGTGCATTTATAATGTACTATCCAGTTGCTACTTATATAAAGAAAATAGGAAAAAAGAAACAAATGAATAAAAAATATATATATATATATATAAAGAAATGAGAAACTAAATAAGATAAGTTTTTAATTCTTATTTAATATACAAAATAGAAAACAAAAAAAGGGAAAGGAAAGAAATAAGAAAGAAATAAATAAAGATAACACTATTAAATGAATAAAACAAATAAAATAGAAAGCAAAATTAAGATAGTTTCATTTTAAACACAAAATATTCACATAATTTGCTTCAATAATAAAATATTTTCATTTTAGGCACAAAATGATAATGTAATATCAAAAGCTGCATTGGCCTAACAGGCACGGCGAGAGCATAAAAAAATTGAGAAGTCATACTTTGAATTTCAATACTTCCAACGAGAACAAAAAGGATTAGAAGAATGTGCTCAACTAAGACAACATTCTTTAACACCAATTCGTCGTGATCGCACTTGCTTGGAGTAGAAAACAATAACTGAAGATTCTCATTCAGTACAAAAACGAAAAATGATTACCCATCTTCTACATGTTCTTTTTCTATACCAAGCACATTTTTAGCTCCACCAAGGAATCGGTAAACTACTGTGTCTAATCTTGAAATACATACTTTTACTCATACCGTTTTGTTTTACATAATTTTATTTATACACAAATATTCGTAGGTCTACTCCTATAAATCGATTTCTTCAACAAGATCTATGTACTGATGATGAATTAGAAGATCTGCCTACGAGTATATCAATTGACGCCCAAGTACACAAAGATTCTTGCCGCCATTATCTTGGCAAGATGGATGTATTATGGCCTTATTGTTCAGCCTTACATTAGATTGATGAAAAATTGACAAAATCATCTATAAAGCGTCCCTTATTCGAAACTTGTTGTTTGGAATGAAAGATTAGGCTACATTTATTTATTACTCCCTCCAAGGCATTGTATGATGGGAATAATGATTAATCAAAATCCTTTCGAAGTTATACTTGAGTGTACAATGCAGCTAATGCTTTTACGAGTCTTGGTGCTACATTGGATCCTAGAGTACTCAGTGGAAGGGGCCCTACATCATTCACAATTCATGGGGAATTGCGACATCGAACAGGATCACTACAACCACAACTAGGGCAGGATGCGAGTTATGTTCAGCTGTATATCTATGACCCTTATTCAGCTTTAGAAATTCGTAATCGTAGAAATCCTAACTTGAGAAGGGATGTTCTCAAAACTATTCAAGATAATTTGTTACAAGTCAATGCATTTGTAGATAAATATTACCAGGCTTATGCCATTTTACATCAATTAGACTCGGCAAGACACAATCTACCTGCTCATCTTCATTACAATTCAACAACTGATCGACGTCAGTATAACCTACCAACTATAGATGAGATTGCAATTGCAATACCAGGTGATGGAACAGAGGTAAATGGAATGAGAGATATTATCTTACATTTTCGAGGAAATAATGAGTTGATGCAAATTAATGAATGTCACCCAGCATACTTGCTATTACATTATGTTCTATTATTTCCATGTGGTGAGCTTGGATGAGAACCTGAGTTGAAATTGTGAAATGTTCAGTATGATCGACCTTCAACTGATCGACTTACTCAAATGAATTTTTATAGTTATCGTTTGTTTGAACGACTCACAGAGTATTCAACAATTTTGAGATGTGGGAAACTATTTCAAGAGTTTTTGGTAGATGCTTGGGCTGCAACTAAGAAAAATCGATTAATATGCTACAAGCTTAATTAAGGGAAACTTCGGGCTGAGCTTTACCAAGAGTTGTCAGATATGGATCCAAATTATATCGGACCTGGACAAATTGGTCAAAGATTTGTTTTGCCATCTTCATTTACTGATAGTACTAGACATATGTTTGAAATCTTTCAAGATTCAATGGCCATCACACAATACAGCCAACACCTAGATATTTTTCTTACCATGACTGCAAATCCTAATTGGCCAAAAATTACTTCAGCATTATTACCATATCAAAAACCTATTGATCGTCCTAATTTAATTACTCGTGTTTTTGAGTTGAAGAGAAAATGTTTGATGAAGAAGATAGAAACAAATAAAGTGTTTGGAAATAAAGTTGCACATGTTTTTACAATTGAATTTCAAAAACGAAGACTCCCTCATATGTATGCACTTTTATTTCTCAAGGGTCCAAATAAAATTCGGACATGTGCTCAAGTAGACAAATTGGTCTATGCAGAATTTACAAACCCAAAAGATGATCCTATACTTTTTGAAACTATCAAATGTTGTATGGTACATGGATCATGTGGTGTTCAAAATCCGCAAGCACCATGTATGAAAAATGGTAGATGCACTAAGAGATACCCTCGAGCTTTCACAGAAACAACAACTATGGATCAAGATGGATACCCTATGTATCGTCGTCGCAATAATAGTCAAATACATACTGTAAGGGGGCAAGAAGTTGATAACAAGGATGTCATACCATACAATGCATATCTTTCAAAACTTTTCAACTGTCATATAAATGTGAAAGTTTGTGCCGGAATGAGATGTGTCAAGTATATACATAAGTACATTTATAAGGGTTATGATCGTACAACGATGGTATTAGAAATGATAAATGAGATTCAACAATATCTCAATGCAAGGTATATTGCACCTCCAGAAGCTGCTTAGCGAATATTTGGTCATCCTTTGCATGCAGAGATGCCAACAGTTGTACAATTGGCACTTCATTTATCTAGAATGCATCGTGTTGTTTTTAACCAAGAAGAATCATTACAAACGATTCAATCTAGAGCTGGTCAACAAATATCGACTTTTACTGGCTTCTTTGCATATTGTGCTGCCAGCGAAGATGAATGTCCATTCACTTATCAGGAATTTCCACAACATTTTGTTTGGCTCAAGTCAAAAAAGAGATGAAAATCAAGAGAAAGGGGATATGTAATTGGTAGAATGTACTTTGCTAGCTCTAATTGTGATGAAAGATTTTATCTACGTTTGATACTAACCATTGTCAAAGAACCAAAGTCGTTTCAGTCTTTACGCACGGTCGATAATGTTGTGCATGATACATTTAATTAGCATATGTTGTTAAGAGACTTTTAGAAGATGATGAAGAATGGATACAATGCTTGAAAGCTTGAAAGAGGCTGCAGTTATAAAAACTGGATATCAGTTAAGGAGATTGTTTAGTATTATTCTCACCCAGTGCTCTCCACTAAATCCATGTGCATTATGGAATCAATTTTCAATGTATATATGTGATGATCTTGCACATAAGATTTGTACATTATTTGTCATTTCTAAACCAACTGAGACTCAAATTGAAGATTATGATTTCCATCTTTTGAATCAAATGCTTCATGAATCAGGCAAAAATTTAATGAACTTCCCACCCATGCCATTACCTACTGTAAATTGGAGTGTAGTAGTTGGCAATCGATTGATATTTGAACATCAACAACTGCAGAGTAAGGCACAACATTCAGATCCACAAATTACTATTGATTGTCTCAATAATGGACAACGGAATGCTTATAATACAATCAGTTTTTCAGTTTTTCAAAATAAATGAACTATCTTATTTCTGAATGGGGGTGCTGGAACAGGGAAAACATTTATGTACAATACGATTGCATTAAAATGTCGCAGCCGTGGGCATATCGTTGTTACTGTGGCTTCGTCTAGAATTGCATTATTGTTACTAGTAGGAAGTCGCACTGCACATTCAACATTTTTCATCCCATTAGATGTCTTGAAAAATTCACTTTATAGGTTTAGCAAACAATCATTACAAGCTGAGTTATTTAGAGAAACAAAACTCATAATTTGGGATGAAGTTCCTATGCAACATAGATATTGTGTTGAGGCGGTTGATCGTACATTGAGAGATATTTGTGATAGTGAAAAACCATTTGGGGGTATTACTGTTGTTCTTGGTGGAGACTTTCGACAAATCTTACTAGTCATACCCAAAGGAGTTCGTGAGCAAATTGTGAATGCATCATTAAAACACTCTGTTCTATGGAAACATATATATATCTTGACTTTGGATTTGAATATGCACTTGAATCATGAGGGTCATGAAAATGGTAACTTTACAAATTTCTTGACAGATGTGACACTACTTTAACCTATATTATATGTGTGGATTTTAAATTAATAAATTGTGTTTACACTTACTTTTTTATTGATTTTACTTTTTTTTAGATTGGGACCAATCCTCAAGAAATCGTTAACCTTCCATCAATAATACACAAATGTCAAGATTTGAATGAATTACTCTCTACAGTTTATCCACAATTGAATATGATAGAGACGTCAACCCCAACATTTTTAACTGAAAGCACAATTCTGTCTACGCGTAACGATGATGTTAGTGACATTAATACTACTGTGCTGAATATCTTTCCAGGGAAATTATATACTTATCTTGTAGCAGATAAACTGTCTAAAGATAATGAAATTGATCCTACCATTACAAATAGATATCCTAATGAATATTTAAATTCATTTGATCCTCCTGGGTTGCCAACTTTTAAGTTAGAGTTGAAAGTAAATTGTCCTATAATATTGTTGAAAAACATTGCACTGAAAGATAGACTATGTAATGGTATAAGATTGATAGTAACTAGGTGCGGCACTCGCATAATTAAAACTCAAATTTTAACTGGAGAAAAGTTTGGCAATTTGGTATTCATACCAAGACTATCTTTGACACCATCTTCTTTAGAAATGCCTTTTCAAATGACAAGACGTCAATTTCCAGTCCAATTGACATATGCCTTGACCATTAATAAATCTTAAGGACAATCTGTAAAATTTTGCGTATACCAGTGTTTAGCCATGGGCAATTATATGTGACATTATTTAGATGTACATCCTTTGATCATATAAATATTCTCCTCCCTCAAGATAGTTTGAATTCTACTACAAATATTGTTTATCCTGAAATATTGCTGTAATATTCTATGCAAATTAAATGATGTTTTATTAAAAGGTAACCATGTAGATTTATTTATGTTGATTACATAACTTTTTAAAAAATTTCAATTTAATAATAATTTGAAATTTAGACTTTTATAAGATTGGACCGAAAAATCTATGGAGCTTAAAAGAATAAACATGACTAGCTTGTTTCGATGGGATATAATAAAGTAATTTCAATCTTAAAGTATTTTGACATATATATTTCTAACAAATGTACTAATCTATATTTTTTTTATTTCCACAAATTACCAGATTGTTGTGCATATTCCTCATTGGAGATACATAAAAGTTGATACAAAGACTTTTTGAAAAGTAATGAGGAGAAAGTTTGGACAAACACATATTTGAAGACATGTTATTGACACATCTTTTGTAAAGCATACATATTTTTGGTATATGACAATATAATTTTTGATATATGACATTTTAATGACACATCTTTTATAAAGCATACATCTTTTGTAAAACTTTAATCCACTTTTTGTAAAGTTTTAACCTACTCTTTTGGTTTACGACAATATAACTTTATTTCTGATTTTTGTTCAATATTTACACTTTTTTTTACTGCCTTTTATATTTTGATATGCAATATAACTTTAAATCTTATATGTTTGTTTCTTAATTTACATTAAAATTAGGGGGAACTACTATTTTATTTAAGTTTTGTAGAGCGTGTAATACAAGCAAAAATGTTACAAGTTCTTTAAGAAAAGAAATATTTCAATATATTTTTTTAATATCTTTATCAAAAAATAACACAATCTTCATAAATTTCAACATAATACGTATAAATTATAACTGCATTTTAATCTTAAAATTATTTACACCGTGCCTTTAGATACGGGCATACGCTAGTAAATAAATATAAAAAAAATGGACTGTCCTGTCCAACCACATTGGTTCAACCAATACAGCACGTCAAATATTGATATTGATAATATTCAATTTATCTAATTTTAAAAATAGACTTCCCGTTCAAAGTGGGGGATAGAGAGAGAAGATAGATTTATCCAAATTTATAACACAAACTTTCATACACATGCTAGTGAAGCAAAATCAGCTGACACCAAACCAACAAAAGTCGGTGACAATACATAAACCAAGAGAATAAAATGAAACAATAGATAATCCCAATATTAATCCATGTTATTAGTTACAAAAAGCACAGATATTATTATATAAATTAAACATAAAGAATGGTAAGAGACATACTGTACAGTCCCTCCAGTGATCATAGCACGCTATATCAGTGGGCGCTTACCAGGAATGGATGCTGGCAAACCCCACACTCTATGGTCTCAGAACCAGTGCTGGGCACTTGAACCTGCAACAATCCCGTAGTAATAAAACAGATCAATTTTTGGACAACAAAGTAAAATATGGATAACAGAACAAATAACAGATCATTTTTCGGACAGTTGTGTAAAAGGATTCAAACCTGTAAATGAACTGTGCAAGTGGGACATTCAACTTCTTTCATCCGCTTACTGGATCCATCCGACCTGGAGCCTGTGAAATCAAACCATTTAAATTAGAGACAGCTGAATATATCAAAACCGCTAAAATCACCTAATCAACTTAAACCCAAGTCAACTTAAACTAAACCACAATTGATTGGAACCTTTTTAAGACATTTAAAACATAACTATGAATTTGATTCCGGTCATATTAATGGGAGATATCCTAGTTTTGTGTTTGAATCATGGATTTGTGGAGGGATTTATAGAGAGAAGAATTTGTGAAAAGAAGAATTTAGCTTATATTCCATTTGTTTTCCCCAGCCTTCTTTCCCCTCCACAAATCCCTTCCCAGATCCAAGATTCAAACACAAACTTACTGGGGGAGCATCAGGCATTCAACGGGCCTATCTGACCATCCCAAAGGTTCACAGCTGCAACATGTGGATCTACATACACCATAAAGTTTTACTGTTTTAGCACTAGAAATTACCTGATGTTGCCTTGCGATTTCTTTCCATCTCCTCCTGTGAAAAATGATTACCATCAGATACATATAGACCAAAACAATCAAAAACATAGATCGATTGCATCTTTGCAAAAACTGTTATCTTTTTTTTTTTCTTTTTTTTTTTTGATAAATTTTGCAAAAGCTGTATTTTACAAGTGAAATAGCGTTTCTAAGAAAAAAAACTACCGACAAGAACCCAGAAATCGGTGGAGACAAAGTAGGGCTACAAACGAGCCAAGCCGAGCTTTGCTAAGCTCGAGCTCAGCTCGTTTGCTTATCGAGCTCGTTTCTTGAGCTCGAGCTCGGCTCAATAAGTAACTGGACTCGAGCTCGACTTGGCTCGATAAGATTTTTTTTAATATTATTTATATCATTATTTATATATATTTATATATTATTTAATATATAATAAATTTATTAAATTAATTTAAATAAAGATAAACGAACCAAGCTTGACGAGCCGAGATTATTCGAACTCGAGTTGAACCGAACCCTACCCTTAACGAGCCAAGCCGAGCCTGTTTGTGAATTACTCAGTTCATTTGGCTAAACTAAAAAAGTGCACTTATTTCATCTTTTTATCTTTTTTAAGGTCACATCAATCAACATCTCCTCTCTACTTTTTCTACACATAATACAAGAAAAGTCAAAAAGTACACTTATTTAGTCTTTCCAAACTTGACCTAAATCTAAGGTAACTAGAAACCACTAAATAGGTACTATCTTAGTTAAAACAAAATCAAACTTAAATGCCACTAGTGTGTCTCAAGAAACTAAAAAGCTAGCATGCATTAGATCAATGCTTTAAAAACCGGACCGATAAGCGACCCGGAAAAAGAACCGGGTGGATGGGTCATTGATTCAACCGTCAGGTCGAAGTGGTCGAACCGTAACGTCATAATTAATATTATATAATTATAAATTATAAATAAATAAAAATATATACAAAAACTGAAATAATAAAAAATTAAAAAAAAGTGTCGCATAATATTTACTAATGTCATAATTGATGGGGAAAAAAAAGTCACTAGTTCTAAAGAAATTAAAAAAATTTAACATTCCCCCAAAACAAATTTGATTGAATGCTAGATTTAATTTTGGAGAAAAATGAAATTTTCAATTCTCCTTCCAATCAAATTAATATGATTCAAACAATTTGATTGAATCCCAGAATGAATTTTTAGGTTCTCTTTGAACAAGTTTTTCCTATAAATAAAAATAGACTTTTATAATTTCTTCAAGCTATGAGAGGAGATTCTTGAAGTAGAAGTTTTTAGTCAAAATTTTGATAAATATGTATATATATATAAATATACAAGGAAAGAAAAAAAAAAAAAAACCAACCGGGTTGGTCGAGAATCGAGACCGGTTCGCCAAATTTACCGGTTGAACCAGCGTGTCCGGTCCAAGGCCGGTTTTTGGTCTAATCCAGTTTTTGTGGATCATCCGGACCAGAACACCGGTTCTACCGGTTGAACCAGCGTGTCCAGTCCAGTTCTTAAAACATTGCATTAGATTTGGTTTGTGATAATTAATGGCATGCCTATTTAAAAGGGATTATTTCTTTAAGGACAAATACACACAATGCACATGTTTTTCTAACTCCTACACATCACTCCGTCTTCCCCATTCACTCAACAGCCCATCAGCCCCTTCCGTCAGCTCCTGATACAGCCACTCTCCCCAAAAACAGTTGACTGTTTCATGTAATATGGAGCAGACCAAGCGAAGTGAAGCAGGTCCTAGCTTAAAATAAACAACAGCGATAAAAAAAGATAATGACACAAGAAACCAAAAACAGTAAAGAGGCAACTACTTGACTGAACTTAAACATAGAATCAATCAGCTACCAACAAGGTATGTGTTTTCAATTTTTTGTTTTTATTTCTTTTCTTACAGAGAAAGGGGGGACTTAACTACAAGGCTCCTGAAAAACAACCAAAAGGCAGGAAATACAGGAATGAGTGGCTACTGGGATCAAAGCATCAGTTAACGAACAGAAATTTCAAATACTAGATAGAATATTTATCTCCTTATTGCAGCCAACTTACTAGATGCTGTAATTTTGCTCTGTTAATTTAATTCAAACTAGCATGTCAAAATCTTTATAAAAAAAGAATCGCCTTGACTTCATTGTACAAGAAGTTTAAGCTACCATAAAAATAAATAAATAAATATAACCATTGAGGACCACCAGAAACTAACTGGCCCAAGAAACACCGAAGACAAAATATTCAAATCCTTGATCACCTGAAGCTTCTTGGCAAGATCCTCATGACTCCGCAATCCAGCTGATTTGCTGGCTACTTCCTTAGCATTACTCAACCTTTGAGTAACTTCTGCCTGCAGAGAAACACAACATAATGAGATCTAGTCTAAGAAATGGAGTGTTGCGCATATTTTAGTTGAGACACAAGTGTGTCACACAAGCAAACATGTTCATATTAATTTTTAGATGAAAAGCTACAAAGCAGCCTACTGTTAAGTTGATCATAAAAGTATTAACAAGGACAAAGAAAATGACTTTAAATGGGCTGAGCCAAACCATTCACCCATACAATTAAAATGTGCAACTCATTGTTTGACATCAAATAATCTGAACCGAGTGTGTAAAAAATTTATTCAAGTCAGTTTTTTGTGTGTGTGGGTACTGCACAAGGGAGTATAAATTAATGCTTTTTAGTAGGTATACATGAAATTTTAAGGTTTTTGGTACCACTTATTTACTTTTTCAAACTTAAAAGCTTAAAATAAGCTGAAAAGGCCAACTTTTTAGGTTAAATTTACATGGTTTTTTAAGTTAGCTTTTTTTAAAGCTAAAATTGGCTTTTTAAAGTAGAAATAAACAGGCTTGACATAACATAACCCATGATACAAAAAAGCAACCCATCATTAGTGGATGTAAGACAATCCCAAAATAATAGTAATAATAATAGAATTTTTCTCCTTGTAAACTGGGAAATGAAGTAGGAATGATCATAGTGAAAAATTAAATGAACAAATAATTCGTACACACCAGGCATCGATCACAAACTCGAACAGGTTGAGCATTCTCATCAGCTGTAAGAGCAGTTCTACCCTGGGTACATTTGTCACAAAAAATATCGCCACAATTCCTGCAGTGATGCTGAAAACAAAAAAAAAAACTCGTTAGAATCATCCTAAAAAATGAAACAAGTGCCTCCCATCTCAAGCAAAGACTAAATAATAAGCAAGATCTATAATCTATTATTCATGAAAAGAGACATGCCTTGCGCACGAAAGCATTGAAGTCCGTCCCACAAGCCGTACATTTGGAAACTGCTTCATCAGGAACCTAAGAAATGATGAAATGGAAATATAAAACTCAGAACTTAAATCAAGACATTTCAGCAAGTCTGAACTTAAAAAGTCAACATTTTGGTATTAATTTATACTAGCTTTGGAAAATGCTTTTTTCGGTTTTCTTCTTTAGTGAACTTTTTACAAATTTTTGTTGAACTTCTTTACTTTCTAGTGCTTCAAGACTAGAAACCCCTAAAAAAATTTATAAAGAAAATACAAAATTGGCATAAACTTTTTCCTTTAAACATTGTACAATTCATAAAAAATAAGTAATGCTTCTACAAGTATGCATTCATAAACACAACATACAATTAAAAAATACAAGCTCATGTAATAGTTTTAATTTATGAGGCATGAGGTAATGGCAATAAACAAGACACTTGGCTATTTCTTCGGAGAAGTAAATGATTCTGAAAAATCTTAAAAATTACCCAGTGATCTTTCTCCTCATTTCCAGGCTTCATCAAGTTCATCCAATCAGCCAAACCTTTCTTCTTCTCAGCAGGCTGTTCAATCGGCTTCAAGGAATCAGAAGGGTTGCTACTTCCACCCATCTCCTTGAGCTATTTTTTGATCAAGCATTAAAAGAATTTAAATATCATAAGCACAAATCTTACAAGATTATTTTTTTTAAAAGGGGCAAAACCTATGTGTGCGCCCGCGTGCACGTGCGCAATGCACAAGTATTAAGATTCTCAACCTGTACAGTAGCAGCTGTTACTATGTCCAGAATAGTGTTGGTAGTATAACTGTTTGACTGCAGTCTGATACGCCTTGGCTCAATATCCACAGAACTTTTGGACCAAAATGCAAAGGTGGATGGATCAAACACCTAAATAATAAGAAAAAACACAATCAATTAACAATGGTAAAACAAAATCCATAATTTAAGAAAGAAAGGATACCAGCATACCTCGAATCTGGTTACCGCCTCAAGAGGATATATTCTCAATGTTCGGCTTGTATTGGGATCAAGCATACGAATCCCATCCAAACCAATCTGAAAAAGACATTAACAATCAATCAGCAGTTCAAAGATGGGAACAAATTGTTGACACACCCACAGAGAAAAGGAAAATAGAACGAAACAAGATTGGTGGTGATGATGACCAAACAAGACATAAAAAAAATTAAAAATTAAAAAATAATAATAATCAGTGGGTTTGGTTTCAATTTTCTGAAAATTGAGTTTTTTGTTTTTCGTATTTTTTTATTTTTAGTGAATATTTTTAAAATTGTAAGTAATTTTTTTAGGGAGATTTGGTCAAAGCCCCTCATAATAAAACTTTAATGCATCAAGGACAAGCACAAAAAATTTTCTTTGAAAAGTCCAACACATACCATTATTATCAAAATATTAAACTTTAAAATAATATAACTTTTGATGTAGATCTCGGTTTTTAATAAAATTAGTATTTTTAAAATTCTCTCATCAAGATTTATCAAATAAGATCTATGTTGATTATGAAATTCTTAAAAAATAAATAAATAAATATTACCATCAAAATTGATGTAAACAGTAGCAGTAACATATTACTTTGTTTCATAGTAACATGTTACTCTAGCAATATTGTCCAAGAAAAAAAAAAAAGATATTTAACTTTGTCCTTACTCAATTATATATTTTCTTTTTATGAGATTTATGAAGCAAAATAAATCGGGTCGTCCTTTTCACCAAACAAGGATCCAATGGAGGGATTTTGACTAAATTTCTCATTTTTTTTCTTTTTTAGATGCACCTTACTTAGATATATCTAAAAAGTAAAATATTTGTGAAAAAATATTTTTAAAAATTAATAAATACACAAAAATACGAAAAATATACTGAGTTTTCATTTTATTTTATTTTTTTGGTATTTTTGGTATTTAGTGAATTTTTTAAAGATTTTTTCACAAAAATTATACTTTTTAAGTGTATTTATGTTAGATGTGTCTAAAAATCAAAAAAAATTACTTAAAATATTTTAAAAAATCAGTGAAAACAAAAAAATACAGAAAATAAAAAAGTACAATTTTTTGAAAAGTTAATTCTGGAACCAAAACCAAGCAGAGTGAATAATAAAGTCAATAAAGTGAAATATTTTGAACTGAACTATCAATGTATATGTCACCTATCAAACAAACTTCAACACAAGTACAAGCATTTTTACCCACAAGAACCCCATCCAAAAAGATAAATAAGTAACAAAGCAATTAAGCCTGGAACAAAGTCTTATGATTTCAAAGGACAATTTCTGCTGAAGAGGACTAGAGTCACTCCCAGACATTGGTGAAACTCATAAGAATTCCATGTCAACCAAAAGTGAATGGGTGTTTGTTATTAGAAAACGTCCCAGTCCAAAACTAAGACTTCTAAAAAATGTAGCACTGCAGTCAGTGATGTTAACTTCAACTTCAAAATATAATTACACATGAGTTGCACACAGAAACTTATAGTATAAACAATAAAAAGAGAAAGACGTGTGTGAATTCTTCACTAAATAGAACGAAGTAATGTACAGAGCAAGTAATGGATACATCAGGGTGGGTGGGATTCAGTTGGGATTGATAGGAAAGAATTTATAAGCACACAAAAGGGGCAATGTCAACAGTCTCTAAGCAGATAGAAATCATCCTAATCGCTTAAAATACTTCCAAAAGCAGGCAGCGGACACTCTCTGTTTGCACAACTGTGGGCCTAGTTATCACGCACAACACAATGTTACTGCAACATTCTTGCCCAGTAAAAAAGAAGAAAAAAATTGTTGAGCTGCCTATGTTTAGTGTACTGACAAGAATTAGTTAACTAAGCTACAGATAATACACACACTGCCATTGAGATATACTAAGAAGCACAAACATAGACAAGAGTATGTACACAGAACATAGCAATTTTCAAAAAATTAGGATATGGGCACGGCAATGATACAGCAAAAAAAAAATTATATATTTTTATTATTTTGTACATGAATATAAAATTAGGACACATATTTGACAGGCATTGATGAATATGTGGGTGTATTATTGTTTCTTTTCACTTTCCCCTTATTTGTTTCCATATATTTTACTGGACCTCAAATCAAATTAAAAACACACACACACAAAGGTGTCATGAGATGAGTCCAAACACTGGTCACGTGCGTCTATGAAGTGTCCCCCCAACATGTCCTACAAAAAATAGTAATTAAAACAATTGACATGCTATGTAACACGTGTGTCCATACAGTGTTGGTGTTCAACATATGGCACCTAAAAAGCATGTACACAGACACGAGACTTAACACGAATATGACACGGACACGCCGACACGCCAATTTTCAAAAAATGCAGAACCCGACACGTGGAGGACACGCATGAAATATATAATTTTATATACTTATTATATATTATATATATGAATATATCATTTAAAGATAATAAAAAAATCTAATATGACATTAATTCTTATACATTTATATGGTTTTTATTTTCCTATTGTATTTGAAGTTGTTTTGTTAGAACTTATAATTAGGGTTGGCTTGGGATGTTCTTAAAAAGTGTACTTTTTGACTTATTGGCTTATATGGGTTAGGTTTGAGTTGGATTTGATGTGATGTGTTAGAGAGGTGATGTGATTTAAATAAGATGATGTGACTTAAATAAGATAGTGACTTTTTGACTTTTTGTATTATGTAGGTAATGCCAAACTTGACCTTAGTTTCACCTGTGTCTAATCAATAGGCACGTGTATTTAAGACACATGTGTCCTCCAAGTGTCTGGATCTTTAAGAAAAATTAAAAAATAAGACACGTTTTGAAAACTGTCACACATGTCGGGAAAGTGTCCAAAGAATATCAATGTCCGACACGCACACGACACAAATACGTCACCTTCTTAGATGTGTCCTTGCTTCTTAGTGGGGCACCCATCTTGAAGAGTCTGTGCTTCCTAGGAGATATACAAAGAAATTTAAAAGCTCCCAATTGAAAGAAAAGGAGCATATTATACACTCAAATCTATACCAAACCTCCATAAATAACAATTTTTCTACTACTGGAATAATAATTTTTCTACTACGGGTCCCCAAGTCAGTAAAATCCCCACAATCCTATAAATAAGTAAGATAGCAATCAGCCAAAAATCCAACTATATAAGCGCATGTTTGGACAACCAGTGGAAATTGGAAGCTTTTCATTATACTTTCCAGAAATTTATTGCTTCAATAAAATGGGCACCATCAGCATAACTAGTGGAATGCAACTGCAGAAATGTGATGCAATGCCACCCATCACTATAACTGACACTGTCATAATGATGTTGTTCTCACTCCAAAGTTTTTGAAAACAAATGGAACTATTCAATTAGGATTAGACAGGAACATGGACAAGAATAATCAAACCAAACACATCAAATTTTGTAACATAGTCAGCATAACAAAAATCCAGAACAAAAAACATAATCAAGCCAATGTCACCCAAAAACTTTCATGAAGTTAATTCGTTCTAATATTTGGTCAATTTTGTTTTGACAAGAGAACAGGCTGAATCACATTTAAACAAAGATTATGCAAAATTATAAATGTTGCAATTTGCAAATACTTCAAATATAAAAATAAAATAAAAACTGGTTCTATACTTCCCTGAAATAACAGAACACAAAACAAGCAAAACAATTAAATGAACACAAATGGTTTCCTTTAAACCTGGCAAAGAACATCCACTGTGCTCTGGCTTCCACTTTCTGGCAAGAGCTTAACCCTAAACTTCTGCACCCCACTCTTCGCATCTTGCTGGGTATCAGCCTTGGGGACTGCCCTCACAATCTTGGCCGAACTCCGATGATCTTTCGCAGGGGGGACACTAATTGGCCTTCCAAAATCATCGAAAGCTGACCAAGTCGAAGACTTGGGTGCGGTGCCCCGAGCACCATACGGTTCCACCTTACCCCCTTGATAAGCATACACACCATCACCATATCCATCGTCACGGCACGAACCCGAATCAACGTCCGATCGCTTCCCATATAAATCCGGACCCAAATCGGACCGACTCCGACCATAAGCACCTACAAACCCACCTGAAGGATCATCTAAATAGCCCCCACTTGGATCAAATTTCACATTACTCTCATACGAATTCTCATATACCGATGGAACTGAAGAGCCTTGGTAATTGTATGGGGACAAGTACGCATTGGGATTAGGGTTTGGAGGGAACGAAGATGGAGGAGCCGTGTGATGCTGATCGTAGAGTTGTTGCTGGGGGGTTCGTTGGTACGGGGAATGCTGATCGTATGATGGGAAAGAAGACGAAGGTTGAAACGGGGAGGGAGTGAAGGACTGCAAATTGGGGTTAGGGTTAGGGTTTGGAATTGGGTTGTATGAAGGAGCAGTGGGAAGGAGAAGATCGGGATTTGGGGGATAAGGTGAATGGGTGAATTGGTAATCGGAGGGAGAATAGGTGGTGGAGAAGGGAGGTGCAGAGGCGTAGGTCGACGGCAAAGGGTTTGGGTGGTGACGATCGATTGGGGGATTAGGGTTTGGGTTTGGGTTTGGGTTTGGAGGGTATTGGTAGTAGGAAACAGAGCTATAGTCACCTTGTTGCATTGTTTTGCAGAGAGGGTTTGGGAAAGGCAGTGGGTGGGTTGGGGACGATGACGAGATTTGAAGGAAGAGAAAGCTTGTTTTCTTTTCTTTCCTTTTTCTTTGAACTCGTTTTCTCGGAAAACGATGAGAAGAATAAGAAAGGGGAACTCACCCAACGGTCCTATTTAGGCCAACATATGAGGCCTCGGTCGGGAACAGATTAATTTAGTAATTTTTTAATTATTTAATTAAAATATGAATTAAAAAAAATAATATGTTTGAGATAATTTTTTAATTTTTTAAGAAAAAATGTGCAAAAAGTAAAAAGAAAAGAGAATTTTTAACTTTTTGGTACGAGTTGTTGGTTTTTTTTGACTAATTTAGTAACTTTTTGACTAAAAATGAGGATTCCCAAACGATGCCTCATTTGACAAATATTTCTTTTAATTAAAAGATTAAAAAATTATTAAAAAAATTAAAAAATCAATAATTCATATTAAAAAGTTAAGAATTTCTTTTCTCTCTATTTTTTACACATTTTTTCATAAAAAGTTAAAAAGTTATCACAAACATATTAGTTTTTTTTTTACATTACATTTTAGTCAAAAAGTCAAAAAATTACTAAAAAAATCTGTTTTCAAATGAGGCCTTAGGCCTCGTTTGGCAAGTGCCCCTTTTCGTCAAAAAGCCAAAAAGTTACTAAAAAACTCAAAAAGCCAACAACCCATACTAAAAAGTCAAAGATTCTCTTTTCTCTCTACTTTTTACACATCTTTTCGTAAAAAGTCAGAAAGTTATCCCAAACATACTAGTTTTTTTTACATCACATTTTAGATAAAAAGCCAAAAAGTTACTAAAAAAACATGTTCCCAAACGAGGCCTTAGTCTCAAAACAAATTTAATATTTCATTAAGTCCTTAAATTATCAATCAGACGAAAATATCAACACATATCATCTAATTTACACGCACATATCATCTAATTTACACGCGTGCAACCTTCACCCACGATCATCTCACACCAGTTTGATCAGTACACTGTTACATCTCCGCCACTCACCTTTGCATTCTCAGTCTTCCATCTCTTCACCGTCTGACTCCATTACTTCTAAAACCCTATCCTAACCACAAAACAAACCCGTTCATCTTCTCCAATCATCAACTCTCACCAATACAACATGAAGCCGTTCATCTCCTCTAATCGACGACTCTCAACAACACGAAGAACCATCACGACTCTGAAGAAATTTCATAGTTCTTCACTTCCGATTCACAAAAAATTTGGATGGGGGCAAAAAGTAACATCTCTCTTCACCTATTATTTTTCATTCAAATTTTTACATTATTCTTTAATATTTTGTATATGTCATACCGTTTCAATAACACTTTCATTATAAAAAAAAAAAAAAAAAAACTTGTAAAACACATTTTACATACTTCAAAATGTAGAAAACCCTATTTTATATATAATCCTCTATTTTAAAACATTATAGTCCCCTGTTTTTAAACATTCTAATCCCCCTGTTTTTACACAGAAATCCCTATTTTTACACATTCAACTCCTTGTTCTTATTCTTGTTGTTGCTGTTTATTCTTGTTGTTAAATATTGGTTTTTCTTCTTCGTATTGTTGTTACATTTCGTTGAATACTTAATCTTCTTGTTGTTATTGTTGTTGTTTACAAAATACAATGGGTTGTTTTTATTGTTGCTAGTGTTTATAAAACTGAAACAACAGACAGTTTCATCACTCTACAAGTAACATATCTAAATTTATTCAAACTGAAAAATTACACAGTTTAATCACTATTCAAAACAAATAGGTAACTTATTATAAAGTACAAATCAAACTGCCAAATTATATAATTTTGTAACTATTAACAATAAATAGTTATAACTTCATATTAAACTGCATATAAAACTGTAAAATTATACAGTTTTGTCACTATATTACTCATACCTTGCTGTTACTTTCGTTTTTTCAGAAATAGCTGCTGGAAGATATTAGAAGAAACAAACTAATATGCCCAAAAATCCAATCAGGGATTTAAGTATCTCCCCTTTTGACAGTCCTTTACCTGTATCCACTGAAATGCCACCATTTCCCCCTTCACAAAAAACCCAACCACTACAACAAAAAAAACCCATGAAACAATCACATTACCTGCAAGAAAAAACCCAAGAACTACACCACAGACCACACCCACACAACAAACACCAACCACAACAAAAACAAACAAAAGAAAGCCAACAAAAAAACAAGAAGCACCTCTAACAAAAAAAAAAAAAAGAAAGCTCCAAGAAAGCCAATCAACTCCCGAAACACAAACCAAGGCATCAAAAGGGAAAAAAGGAGCAGTCCCTGCAAAGAGAGTCCAACAGTTTGATTACCGTTCCAACATCGGAACAGTAATCAAACTGTTGAAGGGGGTCAAATTCACAACAACCTAACAGACAGAGCTGTAAAAAAAACTCTTTTTGGCCCATTGTAAATTCTCTCTCCTCAACACAACTGAAGGTCTCTTGGTGCAAATGCTACAATTTCATTGTAGCAGAAATGACACCACTCTACAACAACAACAAAAAAAAGAGCATTCATACTTGGCAAAAAGGAAATGAAACTCAAAAATAGTGATGTGAGGCTCATTTTTGATATCGACTGTGAAGAAGACAGCATCACCACCAAATCTTATGCAAGACCAAAGGATTTTGAGATCGCATTTTACAAACGAAGATACAAATCAATAAAAAGATTGGATGCCTAGTCATTGACCAAAATGTTCAAACAAACAAAAAATGGAAAATTAACCAATGATCATCAAGATCTTGCAAGGGTCATCACCTTTTACTTGTGCCTAAAACTTCTCATGCCTACAACAGGCCATACACTTAGTTAGAGTTTCCTCAACTATATTGACAATCTCAACGACATCAAGAAGTACAATTGGGTTGAGGCAATAAAAGATACACTGATGAATTCAATGGCAAATACAAACAACAACCCAAGGCATATCACTGGATGTGTCATGTTACTCTTGGTAAATACACTACTCAACTACTTCACACAAAATATCAAACATCTAACTATTTCAAACTATCTAACATATTTCAATTTCTTTTTTTTTATAATACTAGTACTGTGGGCACAGTAAACTCCTTCGACCATCCAACAAAGAAGGCTTCCCAAGGTTTATGAAGTGGAACCTTGGCAAAATGTAATCTAAGTGGAAACACATCAGCCTTGTTGACTTTGAAAAGGTATTCAAACTCTTATATACTCTCACAGCACAAATCTATTGAACACTCCTTTCACAGTCATTATAGTAACAATCATGTTATGAAACTGTAAAAGTTTGCAGTTTCAAACAACATATTTTCAACACTGAACTTACATTACTCATAGTACAAATCATGTTATGAAATTGTAAAAGTTTGTAGTTTCAAAGCATACACCTATTTAACACTACTATCACTCATGTTATGAAACTGCAAAAATTTGCAGTTTCAACGCACAAATCTATTCAACAATCCTTTCACATTCATTACACTAACAATTATGTTATGTAACTGTAAATGTTTGCAGTTTCAAACAACATATTTTCAACACTTAACTCACGTTATTCACAGTACAAATCATGTTATGAAACTGACCAATTTTACAGTATTACTGATACATGCCACATTGTTCCAATGTAAGTTGACCAAAGTGCTTTAACCCCAACTGAACAAGAAATACAGTTATTACATATTAATCAAAACACATCAACAAACTTTTCAACAAAGAAACATGACCACAAAAAAGGACAATAAGCAGAAAAAAAAAAAAAACAAACAAACAAACAAACAAACAAACTTCTAGACAATGATGAGAATGACTTTCTTGAAGAAGAACACCAATCAGAATTAGAACAAGAGCAACAACAAAAAAGAAAGAAAAGAAAGCAAGAACCACAAGAAGAAGAGTGATGAAGAAAAAAAACAAGAGACTGAAACAGAAGAAGAAGAAAAAGAAGCTGATGAACAACAAGACGATGATGAAGAAAAAGAAGAAGGTGATGAACAAGAAGACACTGATGAACAAGAAGGCCAACAACAAGAACAAGAAGAAAAACAAACAAACCAACAATAAGAAGTCAATGAATAAGAACTGACCGACCGACCAACAACAAAAACAACATAAAAAAATTAAAAAAAAAGAACAAGCAAAACAACAAGAAGAAAAAAAGGATAGAACAACAAGAAAAACTCTAAGAGAAATCTGACACATTTTATACACAAGGTAAACTCTTGTCTAATATTGAACCAAACTGCAAAATTTAATTAAACTAACCAAAATAAAATCCAACATTTTTATAGATGATGACCAAGTGTAGACACCCCATTTTGACCGACCTTAAGACTTAGGCGATTTCTTTTGATTACCCGATGATGACAAGTAGAATGTGTTTCTCACAGAATCCTCAGTAAAAAAGATGAAATTTAAACTTTAATCCCAACATTCACCATTATGGCCAAATTATTTTAAAATACTAAATATTTCATTAGTTTAGTATTTTTGTAATTTTGCATAATTTTATGTGTTCGTTCATATTTTTGGTATTTTTATATAAATTAGTATAAATTATATATTTTATATATATAAAATAAAATAATAAAAAATTATATTATTATATTATATGTTTAATATTATTATATTATATATTTAGTATTTTGGTATAAATTATATATTTTATATATTATATTATATATATATTATAAAAGAAAAATAATAAAAAATTATTTTGATGTCGGTCAGCTCTCGGCTGCCGACATCCAAATCTCAGCATAACATATATATAGTATATTAAATATAATCTTTATATAATATCTATATTATTATATTATATGCCTATAACTTTTTATATTATTATATTATACTTTGTTGCCTATATAATGCCAAAAAGAGAGAGGCTTAGGGGAGCAAAAAAAAAAAAAGAACATAAGAATGCTTCAAGAGAGTTAGAGAGAAAAGAGAGTAAAAGATTGTCTACATTTTCAATTTTGAGCCAACACTTCCAAACTTCCATAGTTACTGAAATTCCTCATTTCCATACACACTGCAAAAATTCTGATATAGCCAAAGATCAATTGCCTTGATCATAAGGAAGAGTGTTTAGTGATTAAAAGTGAGAGAACCTAGAGAGTTAGCCATTTTCTATACCATAAACTCCATTATTTCAAATAGAGGATTTGAGAACACATTTCCTATACTTGAGGGTGATCAAGAAGGAGTTTGTGAACTAAGGAGTTCATCATTTCTATGGAAGACAACCCTAGAGAATACCCTGTGCATACTCTGTTTGTCCTCTGTTACAACAAGGTAAACTAGGCAGTAGTGGCCGACAAGCCACTTTCCATGCCCAGCAGTGGCCGGCAAACCACCTTTGATGGCCGGCATTCCTCACCAGTGGTCGACTGCCCACTAATGCAAAATTCAATAGTGTGTTCCTTTGGTGGAGTAGAGCCATTCTGGAAGTGGGTAACAGTGTATGTGTTCTATTGTGCAACAGAGGCTCTCTAGAAGCAAAACAGTGGGTTTTCGGGTGGAAATCGAGTATGCGCATGACAATTCCTCGCTTTCCGAGGCGGATTAATTAGTTGTTTAGCTTACTTACTTCTTTTAATTATACTTGTGTTGTTATTATTTAATTAGCTAAAATAGTTAATTAGTTGTGAATTAATTTATTTCATTTGATTTGTAATAGTTAATTAATTAGTTTAGCTTAAATAGTTAGCTAGTTAGTTTATTCATTCGGACTCTTCTTCGTGAGAACATAATGTTGTAATAATGTGTATATCTTCCAACCCCACGTCTTTCTCCCTTTTGTTTAATTGTTTATGATGGTTAGTATAGGGACATTACGTTTAAATTAGCATTCTTCATGTTTACATCCACTTGATTACATGCACCGAGGCTCGGTTCATCATTCCAACTGCATTTTTAGTTTAATACTTATTTGAATACGTGCTTAAACCACATGCTATCAATTAATTCATATGTCATGTTAAGTAGCCGAGCCTATTTTAGATTACATATCGAATGTGTTGCATTAGTCATATTGCATAGTTAGGAATCATGTATTTTTTCTAACTCTCTTATGTCTTTTTGGCTTGGAGTACAAGGTGAGCCTTTACTTGCTTTAGCATATTGCATGAGTGTGATTGTTGCCATGTCTAGCATGCTTACCATGAGGCTAAGTGCTTAATTGATATACCTGCTTGTATGCCTATGCATGAAGGCTAATTGCTTGAATTGGAATAATTTAAGCCATGCACATTTAAGCCCACTTTTCAAGTGGCAAATTCAAACTCTTTTCAGAAAACAAACATGACTCAACTATTCCATTTTTTGCAAGTTAGTCTATACTTGTATGTGCGCATCACATAGTAATGCTAGATTAATAACCGGAACAAGAACATATAATGCAAAGTAAGATTCATATCATGATTAGTAGAGGCCGATTTTTGATCGAGCGAGCGGGGGTGCTCAATTCATGACCTTCCCTTTTTGTACCTAAGTTCTCAAACCGAGACAATCTTGGTGATGACGGACACATTGCCTTTGGCATGAGTCATGGATTTCCTAAATTTTCTCAAAATAAAATATTTAGGTAGCGACTCTGTATCTAGCAAAGCAGTCCAGTTTTGGCAATTTGATTCAAAATCAATTTTTCAAAAGATTCGCCGAATTTGGACTCTTTAGTGTTTATCTATTTTACATTGCACTTGTGAAATCAGATTCAGAACTGCGGGAGTCCAATACTATAGGGCTTATTTCGACTTCTGAAAAGGGGTGCGAAAAAGTTAAGCTACAGTTTCTAGCAACTTTGCTGGGGATAATTAGAGAACTTAACTTAAAACTCAAGATGTGAAATTTTATCTACTTATATATGTTCTTTGTATTGCATTTGTATTGGTGCACCTAAGTCACTGTGTTTGCCATCTGCTATTCCTGGATGGTTTGCCGGAGGCTTGCCTGAAAAACTTGCCAAAAGGCTGATCGGTCGCGGGCTCTGCTACGATGGGAACACAACCCTTGGATCTGGATTACTGCCATATTGCTTGATCCACCTTTCACTTCTCGGTGTTAGGTGTGAGAGGTATATTAGATAATCTTGCCGAGGTACCCTTTTGACCATTCGACCTAGTTGCATATAATGAAGCTATAGTGACTATTCCAACTTAGGACAGAATACCACCCATTTGTACAATGTTGTGAAATGTGTTGTTTGAAATAGTGCTAAGGCTGGGCTTAGGGTTATCCGACCCGCACAATCCCGTGCTACCCGAACCGAATAGCACATGTATGGGCAGTTTCGCAAATTGAATAGGGTAAGGTGCAGTTTGAAATATATAAGATTTTCAGGTTGCGGGCGGGTTGCGGTTTTGAACCGCACCTGTCACAACCCGCCCACACTTAGCTAAATATAATTTTTTTTTTTTTGAAAAAAAAACATGGACCGTTTGTTCATTATCTAGATCTATCTATTCTATCATATCTATTTCACATTGTTCAGATTACTCCTCCATTGTCTCAATGTAAGCTTGTTCTTTTCTCTTGCTATGTTCACTAATTGATAATTTGATGTTCCCACTATTGTGATAGTACACCCAGTTTGATGGCATAGAAAATTAAAAGAAATGGAATAAATAAGGTTCAAAAGTGGGATTTTGTTGTTTTTAATTTTATAAGTTTTAATTCATTAATTATTAATGTTGGAACATTTTAGAAAATTGAAACAAAATGACTCGAAATAAATATTTACAAAATGAAAAAAAAAAAAAAAAAAACTCAAAAGTTAATTTTTAAAGAAAAAAATCTAAACCGCAAACTGTCCGCACATCCGCAAACTCTATCTGCACAAACCGCAAACCGCACTGCGGGCGGTTGCGGTTTGACTTTTCCCCAAACTGTATAGGTGCGGGCGGGTCAAAACCGAACCGTAAACTGCACAAAACCGATCTGCGAACACCCCTAAATAGTGCAGCTTAGATCATGCCAAAAATCTAGGACATGATAACCCTACCCCTCATAGGGGTGTTTTTGTGCTTTTACGTGATATGTGCTTTTACCGTGAGACTGTACAGAATGGTTTATATCAGCATGAGTTTGAGAACAGAGTTCAGTAGGGATTACAGTTCAGCTATGTGTTATGATTGTTATGAATTAGGGTCGAAGTGTTGTCCAATTTTGATTTTCTTCTTTCTTTTTGCTAGGTAATTTACCTACATAGCTTCAGAAAGACCTAATATCCCTCAAGTACTCTGGACTCGTGTCAGAAGGCTTTACAGAACCAGAGATCTTGTTAGGGGACAGCTTGTGTTTGCTTCGCTCCCACTGGTTACTAGACGGAGAAGAGTTAAGCACACTTCACCAGTCCAGTTTCTACAGCAATCACCTCTCATTTCACCTGTATCTAGTCAGGCTCAGTCTTTTACATCTAGTCCAGTACAAAATCATTCACCCATTCCAATGGCACAGTATCCCCCGTTCAGTATGGAAGACTTGATTCATCATCTTCAACAAACAGTTGAAACCATGCAGCAAGACGCTGCTCAACAAGCCAAAGTCATAGCTCGTAAGGCTGAGGTTTTAAACAGGTTGCAACAACAACAACCACAACGGGCAACGGCCTCTGCATCTCATGCACTTCTTGCTCATGCACTTCCTACGAGTATCCCAACACCCGGAGCCATTGCCCACACCGCTAATGTCCAGGAAAATAGGGTAATCAGGGCAATCTAGCGGAACCGATCCCAACACAGGCCTCCAAAGCACCTGTATATCAAACTGAGGCTCCATTTGAATTTGAGGTTGACCAAACTGTGCTGAAGGTCAACAAACTGGAGAAATTGTTCAAAAAAACACAAGGAGTCGACTCTATTCCAGACATAGATGAAGGGTACGCTGAGTTTGCAGTTACCTTACCAGAGTGGTTTAAAATGCCGCACATTGATCGCTTTGATGGTTCCGGTGACCCAATGGTGCATTTGCATTTGTTCTCGAATATTTTGCAACCCATGGGCTTGACCCAATTACAGAAGTTATCCTTTTTCGGTCGCACTATGTTAGGTATAGCGGCCATCTGGTATGCCAAGTTGGAAGATTCAGTGAAACTGAATTGAGAGGAATTGACCGAAGCCTTCATGGCTCGGTACTCTTATAATACCCAAATCGAGGTCACAACTCGTGATCTTGAAGCAACATGTCAAGAACTGAAAGAGGGTTTCTCTGATTTGTAATAAGGTAAAGAGCTAAAGTCTCGATGATGACCACGAGGCCTTCCGAGAAAGATCAGATAAGGATGGTCGTCTAAAATCTCCAAAGCAAGCTATTACAGAAAATGATTGTTTTCCTATTATCCACGTTCTCAGAGCTCCATGAAATAGGGGTTCAGATTAAAGATGCTATGAAGCAGGGGCTCATTATTGATGATAAAGATCCAACCAAAAGGCCGTTTGTTCACAATTCTAATGCTGCCAGTGGTAGCACAGTAGCGAGGCCATCAGATGTAAATGTTGTCACCATAACCAATACCGCCAATCCCTTTGCCAATACAGCTCCACAACCTTTAGCCAACCCTATCTAATCCCAAAAGACCTTTACTCAACTCTACATAACCCTATCACAAGCCATAAAAGTGTTGATTAAAAAGTGGCACCTCAGACCGTTAGAACCTCGCCCACTGTCTAATCATCTTCCACCCAAACATAACCCAACAAAATATTGTGCGTTTCACCAACAACACGCTCATGATACTGACCAATGCTTCCGACTGCGTCATGAGATTCAAAACCTCATTGACAACAAAGTGATCGCACCACTCGAGAAACCAAATACAATTACAAACCTTCTCTCGGCCCACAATCAAGTTCCCCCACCTCGGAACCTAATCCATACACTGGCCCTTCCCTATGACCCCAGTGTATATATTACCCCTTCCCACCTACCCAGACCGACGGTGTTCATTCCTAAAAGCACGAACTTGTGCATGATAAACACATCCACATTTCAACCTAAATCTGTGATGGTGACAAATGCAGTAGAAGGGAGGCCGACCTTAAAGGAGAGTACGAATTTGTTACCTGAGTACTCTAAGAACTTGTTTGAGGAGGGGTATGATCCATGTCACTACATTGTGCCAGTTGATCAAGCCAAGCCAAAAGTGGTACTACCAATTATAGTAGAGGTCAATGTGGTTAAGGAGGATGGCCCCAGCCAAGGTTTGGATGATCTGACAGAGTTTGAAGAGGACTTAGACAACCTGCAGTTCTTCGACGAATAAGATCAAGGAGATGTACAGATTGACTAGTTCGATTTTAATAGGTCGACGAACAACTTTGGGTGGTTGAGTGATGAACCCGACAAGAAGGAAGGAACTAAAACAAAACTGAAGAAAAAGGGAGCAAGAATTGTTGTAGTAGTCGGAATGGCCAATGAAAAGGGGAAATCACTGAAAAGTACCGGTGAGGAAAATTCAGCTCAAGGATTGAGGACTGTGCATACTGTGGACACAGAACATAAAGCTGTGTTTGAACGAGAAAGGGTGGAAGACAAGCAAAAAGCTATAATGACTCAACACCTTGCTACGGAATTAGACAATTGTTTGTCGGCTACCGAAGGCCTATGGTGGGAGGATGACGATCTATACCTGGCTCACATCGATGAAGGTTGAGGTGAGTACCTTCCAGACAACCCGTGCTACACTAAGGAGATTGATCACATGACAAAAAGTGGGCGGTATTTCAAACCACTGCACTTAGATTAAGCTGAGGCCTCCTGGAAAGATGGAGAGGTTGAGAAGCAGAAAGAAAAATAACTGGAAGAGGACGCAGTGCTAAAACAACTGAAGAAACTCCAAGCCGATATTTCAATTTAGGGTCTTCTTATGGCCTCCCGAGTACATCGACAAGCTGTATTGTCAGCAATGGACAAAGCTAAATTGTTCATTGACACCACCCATGAACAGCTTGTGGAATTGGTCTTCCCAAATGGCACCAGCCCAACCCTAACCTTTTTTGACAAAGAACTGCCGCTGAAAGGCTCAACATATAACAAACCTCTGTACATATCTGTTGAGTATAGAGAAAAATAGGTAACGGTGGTTTTGATAGACACTGGTTCGGCTATCAATGTCTGTCCGTCTCGCACAGTTCATGCTATTGGCTTGAAACCAGCAGATTTTGTACCTACAACCCAAGTGATTCGGGTATATGATAACACAAGTAGAGAAGTGATGGGCACAGTACAAATCTGAGTTTAGGTTGGCCCAGCTCAACAAGACGTCGAGTTTCATGTCCTAGACGTCCCGGCCACCTTCAACTTACTGCTAGGAAGACCCTGGCTGCACCTTGTGAAAGTAGTCTATTCTACCCTCCAGCAAATGTTGAAATACCCTCACGAGAAAGAGGTAGCAACTGTCTTCAGGAACTCATCCATCCATCTACCACTAGAGGTAACCATACTAGTGCTGGAAATCGATCATGGTGAGGAAGATGTATTCCTCTTAGGGTTTAGTCTGGCTAAGGTTTGGGTATTGCAAACCATCTTGGCAGCAGATGAGGGTATGTATGTCACCGTCCAGTCTCTTTATCTTATGGACAAACTACAACATATGCCAGGAATGGGACTTGGAAGAAGTGGCCAGAAAGGCGTTACAGCATTGGCCGATGTGACGCATAATCTGCATGCCATTGGTCTTGGCTACGTGCCCACCAAAGAAGATTGGGTCAGGAAAAGAGAAGAGATAACAAGCAGAGCTAGAGCTAAGCAGACCAGGAAACACTATGAGCTCGTTCATAGGCCGATCCGCAGAACACTAAATGGTCAGTTTGTTCGAAAAAGAGAGGATTTCCCCTTTTGCGGTTTTCCCGAGCCCTAGATGAATTCCGTAAAGCAGCGTGTCCGTGGCTTCGAAATCTTCTTCAACCTACAGTTGCAAGAGAGTGATGCCAATGAAAAGGTTGAACCAAGTGCTAAAGCTGAACAGGGCATAGAAAGTGACTCCAACAACAGCGAGCTTAGAGTAGGGGCAACATTGGCATGTCTCCTTTTAGATCCTCCAGTCAACTCAGAGAGCTTAAGGGATAACCTTAACATCTTCATGATCGGGGAAAAATCGGGTATGAACCCAACTAGTGGCATTTTGGAAGCATCAGGGATACCATCTCTTACTTGGCAGTTGGAGAAAGGCTACCTTTCCAGTTCTGAATCAGATGATGAGCCAGAATCTAATTCCACAGAGTCTGTGGGGTTGGGATCAGATTCAAGTCAGTCTGAGGGGTCTGAGTCTGGCATTCTCGGGGGTGGTAACCTGGATGCCAAGGTCCTGTCTAGGTCTTTCTTTTCTTTTGCTTTTGAGTTTGTTGTAACTGAAGATGTGAACTTGTTGAATGAGAACTTTGCAGATTTTGAGTACTTCTCTGTACCCTTTTTTTTTATTGCATTGACCAAGATTTTCAAACTTTTAATGAAAACGAAGAGGAAGAAATTCCTCTAGCTTTGAAAAACTTAATTAATCAGAGGAGCAGAGATATATTAAACCCTGTATTGATAAAATCATTGCCATTAATGTGGCTACTGAGAAGGATCCACGCATGGTCCAGATCGGGTCCACGTTGTCTTTGGAGGAACATGAATACTTAGTCGCTTTATTAAAAGATTTCAAAGATGTTTTTGCATGGTCCTACGAAGACATCCCTGGAATCGATCCTGAGATTGTACAACATCGAATCCCTTTTGACCTTGATGTCCGGCCAGTCAAGCAAAAGTTGCATAGAATTCGCTCAGATTGAGCATTAAAGATCAAAGAAGAGGTCACCAAACAGATTGAGGTAGGTTTCTTGTTAGTATCCGAGTATCCAACCTAGTTGGCCAACATCGTCCCAGTGCCGAAGAAGGATGGCAGAATTCGGGTTTGTGTAGACTTCCAAGACTTAAACAAAGCCAGTTCGAAAGATGACTTTCCTCTACCGTATATTGATGAGTTGGTAAACTTCATCGCAAGCCATACATTGTTTTCCTTCATGGATGGGTTTTTCGGGTATAATCAGATTCTGATGGCTCCTGAAAATAGAGAGAAAACTGCATTTAATACGCCATGGAGAACGTATTGCTACCGAGTTATGCCATTTGGCTTGAAAAATGCTAGGGCTACTTATCAGAGGGCTACAACCATCATTCTGCATGATATGATCCATAAAGAGGTCGAAGTCTACGTGGACGACATGATAGTCAAGTCCAAAGACCGAAAGAGCCACTACACCGCTCTGGAAAAATTCTTTCAACGGATCAGGGAATACAGATTGAGATTAAACCCACAGAAGTACACCTTTAGCGTAACGGCAGGGAAAATGCTAGGCTTTTTTATCACATAGAGAGGTATCAAGGTAGATCCTTCAAAAATCAAGGCCATCCTAGAAATGCCACCACCAAAGACTGAAAAGAAAGTGCGAGGTTTTCTGGGTAAAGTGTAATTCATAAGACGGTTTAGCTCCAAATTAACCTTGACTTGTGAACCACTATTTGATCTCCTGAAGAAAAGAGAGAAATTCCAATGGGATGATTGATATCAATTAGCTTTTGAGCAAGTCAAGCAGTACCTCCAGAATCCGCCTGTGTTGTTGCCGCCAGAGCCGGAGAAGCCTTTGTTTTTGTATTTGTCACTAACAGACACCACAATAGGATGCATGCTTGCTCAGGAATCTAAGGATAGGGTGGAGAAAGCCATCTATTACTTGAGCAAGAAAATGTTGGATTACGAAACTCGCTACACCTCGCTAGAAAAAGCTTGCCTAGCCTTGGTATGGGCTACTAAGAAATTGAGGCACTACTTGTTAGCTCACTCTGTAATTTTGGTTTCGAGATTAGATCATATCAAATATCTCTTTAAGAAACCAGCGTTTACGGGTAGGCTAGCTCATTGGTTGCTTCTTCTCTTCGAATTTGATTTGAAGTATGTTACTCGCAAGTCAGTCAAAGGGAGAGCGGTAGCGGAGTTCCTGGCAAATCACCTAATAGAAGGGGACGAAGTGGTGGAATACCTCTTCCTAGATGAAGCCATTCTGCAAGTTGAAGAGGAGACTTGGACAATATACTTTGACGGAGCATCAAATCAATACGCCTATGAGATCGGTGTGTTGCTGATAGCACCTGACGACTCCCACATACCTCTAGCTTTCAAACTCCAGTTCAAAGTGTCCAACAACGAAACAGAATATGAAGCGTGTATTGCTGGTTTAGAAGCTGCCCTAGAACTAGGGGCAAAAAGGGTGGATGTTATCGGGGACTCAAACTTAGTTGTTTCTCAAGCAAATGGAGACTGGAAAGTCAAGGAAGAAAAGATAAAGGTCTATCACCAAACCCTCAACGCTCTAATTCCTAGGCTTGAAAAGCTGACTTTCATGCATCTACTGAGAGAGAACAACAGGTTCGCTGATACTTTAGCAACTCTATCTTCCATGGTAGACATCCCGCTTAGAGTCCGGATGCATTTGATCCTCATTGAGCAGAAATACATGCCGGCCTATGAAACTATCGCCGTAATAGATGAAGCGCAAGACAAAAATTCTTGGTACTTCGATATCTGGAACTTCTTGGAAAGAGAGGCGTATCCACCAGGGGCAAATGCCAAAGACAAACGGGGAATACGGCGAATGGTCGTTCAATTTATCATTTGTGAAGGCAAATTGTACAAAGAGGACATTTGGGAATACACAAGTTGTGTGTAGAGAAAGAGGAATCGAAGCGCCTAATGGAGGTTATCCATGGGGAAGAGTGCGGAGTGCACATGAACGGAGTAATGTTAGCCCAGAAGATTCTCAAGCAAAGTTACTACTGGTCCACCATGGAAAAAGCTTGCATTGGTTTTGTTCGACGATGCCGTAAATGCCAAATTCATGCTAATCGCATGAATATTTCGCCGTCAAAACTATATAACATGACTTCGCCATGGCCTTTCTCAGTCTGGGAAATTGATGTCATCAGTGCAGTCACACTGAAAGGGTTGAACGGGCATGAATACATTCTAGTGGCAATTGATTACTTTACAAAGTGGATGGAAGCCCAGTCCTATGCAGTGTTGAAAGCAGCGCATATGGCTAAGTTTATCAGAAACAACATCATTTGTCAATACGGAGTCCCAAACTAGATTATATCAGATAATGGCTTCTACTTCAAGAAGGAGGTGATAGACTTGTTGGAGAAATACAATGTGGCTTTTCATAAGTCATCTACATATCGACTCCAAACTAATGGAGCAGTTGAGGTCGCCAATAAGAATATCAAACATATTTTGCAGAAGATGGTTAAGACCTACAAGGACTGGCTAGATAAATTGCCGTTCGCACTTTCGACTATAGAACTTCAATCCAGACGTCTACAGGAGCAACTCCTTATTCTCTTGTTTATGGTATGGAAGTTGTTCTGCTAATTGAAATTGAAGTACCATTATTGCGGATTATGGCTGAGTGTCAAATAGCAGAGGCCGACTGGCAACAGAGTGGATTTAAGGAGTTAATGTTGTTTGATGAAAGAAGGCTGAAGGCATTGTATCATGTATGGGGCTACCAACGTAGAATTGCTAAGGCTTTTAACAAGAATGTTAAGCCTATGAATGTCAAGGAAGGAGATCTGGTGCTCAAAGACAACCAAGCTCCCATACATGAGCTTAGGGGCAGGTTCAGACCCAATTTGACTGGTCCTTACATCATTAAGTCTATCTGGTCAGGAGGAGCAGTCATTTTTTTCATAGACTTAGATGGTCTGAAATTTTCCCAACCGATCAACATGGACAAGTTGAAAAAATACTATCTCTGAGAGGCTCGCTAGGCCGAAAACTCAGAAGAGCGACCTTGGTAAAAGTTAGAGCATAAAAAATTAGAAATGAAGAAATTTAAGCTCGTAAGGTTGAAAACCCTAAAGGGCGAACCTTGGCAAAAGTTAGAGCGCAAAAAAAGAGATTTAATACTCGAGTGAACCTGAACCGAATTACATAAGGCCTAATTCCCATCTTCCGGATACGTAGGCAACTTTATCCTGAAGTTCGGTTGTAATCAATTCCAGCTCACATATCCTGTCCATTTTGTTGATCAAGTCATCTTTATCTGTTATTTACTTGAGGGTTCGATTGTGATCTTTACTCTAAGAGAAAAGTTGGGTACAATGCAGAGTAGTGGTATTCAATCAAGAGGCAGTTATGATCTTTTGATCCAGCATTAAACATCTTGAGGATTGATTCCATGCGTGTCAAGTGGTGATCCTTTTCGAAAATGGTTTTTGAGAAATTTTGATAAAAGTTGATTTTGTTCAAATTTTACCTTTTACAACTTAGACTATTTTTGGACCAAAAGAAAAATTTTCAGTGTTCACAACTTTAATTTCATTGATTTCAAACTTAAAGTTCTCCAAATCTCTGATACAAATCAAAGTTGTTTTTATTACAATTAACAAAAAAAACTTAAAAAGAAAGGTCGAAGCAATAAATTAGTGGCATAGAAGGAGCAATGCATGACAGCTAAATAGCACTGACCAACCTCTTTTTGAAGCCCAGCCAGGTCCAGGTGGTGGCCCAGATCGGTGCAGATGCAACAAAAGCTAGCCCTTTGTCCTGGCATGTCGCAGCTACGTTTTAAGTACTGTTTGTACCAAGTGTCTTTTAGTATTTTCGAGTTGTTTTCATTTCATTTTCCTGTTATCGAGTTGCAATTTACATATTTGTCCAGTTGTGGGTTGTTATCCGATTCAAGAACGAATGCAAGAACAGGTATTCATAGTTTTAAGTCCTGTACAATGCTACGATTCATCACATGCCATTCATCACACATTATGCGAGGAGATCATCCAAACTGGTGGGTCCAACCCCGATCATTATTTTACAAAGCAATAAAACAAAAGAAAAGTCTTCTAATACAGTGAGTCTATCTGAAGCTAGTGTTTAAACTACAAAGGAAAAAATAATAAAACCAAAAAAAAAAAAGAGGAACTTTGTTTTTTTTTTTTTGTTCTGATAATTCGTAAGTTATTCTGTTATATTGTGTGCTGGTATTCTGTTCTATACCCGTACTATCGAGTTTTTATTGCCGGAATGCGTTTCCGATTAGCGATCGACCAGGTGATTGACTGGTATTGCTCTGTCTTGCGTCCATTTTGTGTCCATTTTATCAAGTTTTGTCATTTCATCGAGTTTTGATTTGTGTTATAATCAGTGAGAGGCTTAATTTTTAGTTCGGAACTGATTGCCATTCGAATTTGCAAAAAGAGAAAAAAAAAACAAACAAACAAACAAACAAACAAACAAACAAACTCATTTTATTAATAGGGATTAACCCCAATCAAATTTGTACAAACATATATACAAAAATAAAATAAACAAAAAAAGAAACAAAAATAAATAAAAAATAAAAAAACAAAAAAAAAAGAGAGAAAGGGATCTTTTTTCTTTTTTCTTCTCTGGCAGTAGCCCGGCGGCGAAGATTACAACCGGCTTCATTTGTACATAGCTTCGTTGCCCGACTTTACCATCAGTTACCTCACTTTATCTTTACTCTGTCGAAACTCTTGAAGACTCTGCCTCGGCCTTGGCAGAGCTTCCGAAGGAGATTATTCCTCGCCAGCCATCAAATTGGTTGTGCGGAGAAACTCCGAATCGAGCCATGGATGTGGCCTATCGTGTCAGCTCTTTGTTCTGCTTTTTCAGCTCACTAATTTATACTCAAGCGTCTTTGTACATACGTTGGATGAGGGAGAGTTGTGCATTTAACTGATGTACCTCACACGTCCTGTTTTGCAGCCAATGGGACAAGTTAGAGACCACAGTCACGGTCTCCACCCATGACCTCAGCGTATATGAGTTTGCTTTGATGTCAGACTGTGCCGCTATTATTTGTTCAACTGACATCGCTGGAAAGCTAAAAACATGGGAATGAGGAAGAGGAGCCCGTGGTTGAGGTTCAAGGGAGTCAGAATCAGTCATCTCTATCGTGGACTCGTTTAGGTTTGAAAAAAGAGTGAGAGAATCGTGTGAAGAAGCCATGACAGAGGAGAGTAATGCAAAAGAAAAAGGTTGCAAAGTGGTGGCAGAGAAAGTTCGCAGGCTTTTGCTCTGCCTCTCTCTCTCTCGCAGGCCTCAACTTAAGAAAAGAGTGAAGAAGAAGACAAAGAGGGAGAAAGGTCGAGACGATCATTGACAATCGGAGTATGATTGGATAGCCTGTTAGTCAGGCACCGCGATTGTTGAAATCGCGTGCCAGATACGAAGCTCGAAGAAAATGAAAGAAGAGAGAGTGAGACAAAAACAGAAAGAGCGGCGGGAGAGTTGTATATGTATTGTACATCTATGCATTATATATATTTATTTGAATATTTGGTCACAAGAGTGGCTTAGGATCAGTGGTTCGGCTCAGTGGTTAAGGATTGAGGAGCTAAGCTTGAGGTTAGAGGTTCGAGCCCCCATAACAACGAGTGTTTCTTTTGTTTTGTTTTGGTTTTATGTATATATGTCTTGTATACCTATATATATATATATATATTTATTTGAATATTTTGTCACAACAGTGGTTTGGTTCAGTGGCTGAGGACTCGAAGAAGCCTAAGTCAAAGGTTTGAACCCCCATATCCATGCATTTATGTTTTTCCTTTCTTTTTGCATGTTTTGCGTACGCACGCTGACATCAGCAAACGGAATATGCCTTCTTAGTAACAACATATTCCCATTGACGGCCACAAACAGAACATTCAAGCAAATAAAATATTCCCCGAATATGTATATATATACTGTATGTATATATCTGTGTGTATTTTGTATACAGTATTTGGTATTTATAAAATAAAATAAAAAAATTCTTTTTGACATTTTTTTGAAAACAAGAAAAAAAAAAATGAATCATTCTATTATACCTTCTTCCACTTGCGTGAGACGCGTTTGGACTTCAAATTCACCTTTGTTCTCTTCACGTGAAACGTGTTCAGATTTGATATTTACTCAATTAAAATCCTTTCCCTCTCCATATGAAATACGGTTAGGTATGCTTATTGGTTATACCACCTTTGTTCTTTTCACTACGTGAAACGTGTTAGGATTTGATGTTTACCTGGTTAAAACTTCCCTCTCTCCGTATGAGATATGGTTAGGTACATCTGTTGGTTATGTTGTAACCAAACGATATTATATGTACGGTTCATTCAGAGGAATTCCGAATAAGTTATTCGTGTCTCGTGTCTCGGTAGGAGAACCTGCACGGCTTTGTAGTTGTGATCACTTTATGCATCTATCGCACTCATTTACTTTGTACATCTATCGCACTCGATCACTTTGTGCATCTATCGCACTCGTTCACTTTGTGTATCTATCGCAGACCTCTCTATTGTTTCTCAAGGTGTGTAAAATGCAGCCCTGGGCGAGCTTTATCTCGAGACGTGTGAAATACGACCTTGAACAGTTTTTGGTTATCAAGACACGTGAAATGCGGTCCTCGGCAGATTTTATCTTGGGACGTGTGAAACATGATCCCGATTGGTTCTTCTTTTATCTCAGGACGCATAAAACGCGGCTTGGGTGTGTTTTCTCTTGGGATACATGAAACGCCATCCCAAACGGTTTTGTTTTTATCTTTGGACACGCAAAGTGTGGCCCTAAGATGTTTTGCTTTCACCTCGGGACGTGTGAAACATGACCGTGAGCGATTTTCGTCTTCTTGTTTCTCAGGATGCGGGAAATACAGTCCTGAGCGATGTTTTCTTTCCTCGTCCTGTGTTTTGGCGTAGGTAGAGTGTTGTTGGGTTATGTGTTGTTCGCTATCTTGCGTATTGTATTCATTATTACTTATTGCATCATCTTGCATGATCATTTTCAAAATAGCCGGCTTTGCGAAACATGTCAGTCAGTCTTTCAAAGTTACATCGTGTATATTATTTGCATCTTGCCCCTGAACTACACAGGTTTGAGTCCTCAAAAGGATACGTAGGCAACCCTCGAGTTCAACCAATTGTTTGCACATTTGTTTTTTTACCCAAGTCTTTCAACCTTGTCAAAAAAGGTCGTCTTCGGGCTTTGACGTTCACTCACGTCATGAAATGACTTCGAGCTCTGTTAAAGAGGGGCAACTGTAGACACCCCATTTTGATCGACCCTAAGACTTGGGCGCTTTTTTTTTATTACCCGATGATGACAAGTAGAATGTGTTTCTTACAGAATTTTCAGTAAGAAATATGAAATTTGAATTTTAATCCCAACTTTCACCATTATGGCCAAATTGTTTTAAAATACTAAATATTTCATTAGTTTAGTATTTTCGGAATTTTGTACAATTTTATGTGTTTGTTTATATTTTTGGTGTTTTTATATAAATTGATATAAATTATATATTATATATATCTATATAATAAAATAATAAAAAATTATATTATTATATTATATGTTTAGTATTTTATGTATGGTTATAGTATCATATTATATGTTTAGTATTTTATATATAGTTATATTATTATATTTTATGTTTAGTATTTTTGTATAAATTATATGTTTTAGATATTTTATTTTATATATATATATATTATAAAAGAAAAATAATAAAAAATTGTTTTGATTTCGGTCAGTCCTCCGCTGCCGACATCCAAATCTCAACATAACATATATATAGTATATTAAATATAATCTTTATATAATATCTATATTATTATATTATATGCCTATAGCTTTTTATATTATTATATTATACTCTGTTGCCTATATAAAGCCAAAGAGGGAGAGGCTCAGGGGAGCAAAAAAAAAAAAAAAACATAAGAATGCTTCAAGAGAGTTAGAGAGAAAAGAGAGTAAAAGATTGTCTACATTTTCAATTTTGCGCCAACACTTCCAAACTTCCATAGTTACTGAAATTCCTCATTTCCATACACCAAAAACACTCCAAAAATTCTGATATAGCGAAAGATCAATTGCCTTGATCATAAGGAAGAGTGTTTAGTGATTAAAAGTGAGAGAACCTACAAAGTTAGCCACTTTCGATACCATAAACTCCATAATTTCGTATTGAGGATTTGATAACACACTTCCTACACTTTAGGGTGATCAACAGGGAGTTTGTGAACTAAGGAGTTCATCATTTCCATGGAAAACAACTCTAGAGAATACCCTGTGCATGCTCTGTTTGTCCTCTGTTACAACAAGGTGAACTGGGCAGCAGTGGTCGACAAGCCACTTTCCATGGCCAGCAGTGGCCGGCAGACCACCTTTGATGGCCGATATCCCTCACCAGTGGCCGGCCGGCCACTAATGCAAAATTCAGCAATGTGTTCCTTTGGCGGAGTAGAGTTATTCTGGAAGTTGGTAACAGTATATGTGTTCTATTGTGCAGTAGAGGCTCTCTAGAAGCAAAACAGTGGGTTTTCGGGTGGAAATCGAGCATGCGTATAAACATTCCTCGCTTCCCGAGGCGGATTAATTAGTTGTTTAGCTTACTTACTTCTTTTAATTATACTTGTGCTGTAATTATTTAATTAGCTAAAGTAGTTAATTAGTTGTGAGTTAATTTATTTTATTTGGTTTGTAACAGTTAATTAATTAGCTTAGCTTAAATAGTTAGGTAGTTAGTTTATTCATTCGGACTCTCTTTCGTGAGAGCAAAATGTTGTAATAATGTGTATATCTTCCAACCCCACGTCTTTCTCCCTTTTATTTAATTACTTATGATGGTTAATATAGAGACATCACGTTTAAATTAGCATTTTTCATGTTTGCATCCACTTGTATTGCATACACTGAGACTCGGTTCATCATTCCAACTGCATTTTTAGTTTAATACTTATTTGAATACGTGCTTAAACCACATGCTACGAGTTAATTCATATGTCATGTTAAGTAGCTAAGCCTATTTTAGATTACATATTGCATGTGTTGCATTAGTGATATTGTATAGTTAGGAATCATGTATTTTTTCTAACTCTCTTATGTCTTTTTGGCTTAAAGTACAATGTGAGCCTTTACTTGCTTTAGCATATTGCATGAGTGTGATTGTTGCCATGTCTAGCATGCTTACCATGAGGCTAAGTGCTTAATTGATATACTTGCTTGTATGCCTATGGATGAAAGCTAATTGCTTGAATTGGAATAATTTGAGCCATGTACATTTAAGCCCACTTTTCAAGTGGCAAATTCAAACTCTTTTCAGAAAACAAACATGACTCAAGTATTCCAATTTTTGCAAGTTAGTCTATACTTGTATGTGCGCATCACATAGTAATGCTAGATTAATAACCGGAACAAGAACATATAATGCAAAGTAAGATACATATCATGATTAGTAGAGGTCGATTTTTGATCAAGCGAGCGGGGGTGCTCAATTCATGACCTTCCCCTTTTGTACCTAAGTTCTCGAACCGAGACAATCTTGGTGATGACGGACACATTGCCTTTGGCATGAGTCATGGATTTCCTAAATTTTCTCAAAATAAAATATTTAGGTGGCGACTCTGTATCTGACAAAGCAATCCAGTTTTGACAATTTGATTCAAAATTGATTTTCCAAAAGATTCGCCGAATTTGGATTTTTTGGTGTTTATCTATTTCACATTGCACTTGTGGAATCAGATTCAGAACCGCGGGAGTTCGATATTGTAGGGCTTATTTCGACTTCTGAAAGGGGGTGTGAAAAAGTCGAGCTACACTAAGCACAAACATCAACCAAAGAGGACGACAAAGACAAACTCATAGCATCCATAAGAGCATAAATGCAAGAAATGGAACAAAAATTCATAGCTGAATTGTGTAGAAAAGAAGACTAGTTAAAGGAAATGTCCGCCAAAAAAACTGAAAGTCCCCAACAAAGATCAATGGTCAAGAGAATCAAACAAAAGTCAAGAAAACAAGCACATAACCCAGATTTTGAATACCAACCAATGACAAAAGCCAAAGAAGATACAAGGAGCAAAACAGAAGCTGCTGTTGATGTACCCAAATCAACAGAAAGTACCGATGAAGAAAAAGAGAAGAAGAATGAAAAGAAAAAAGAAGAAATCGAAACAGAGAAAGAACCTGCTGCTGAACCCGAGCAAAATAGGGTGCTCATGAAGCAAAAGAGCAGTGGAAAGAAAAGATAAAAAAAGATATCGGCCAAGAAAAAAAAGGTGCTGCTGAAACCAAGCCAAAAGAGGATGCCAATAAAGGGAAGGCACAAGTTCAAGTATTGGAAAGTGATGATGATTCAAGGAAGAATCAATCCACAACAAGCCACTCGCCCTTTCATACTGCAAAACAAACAAGGTTTGGCATAGCTTATCCAAAAAAGACCAAGACCAAATTCAACTCATCAACAACACACAATCAACTGCTTATGTCCGATCTGGCAGCGAAGATAAAAATTGCATATACTTTTCAGATATATGCAGATTGACCAACAGGGAAGCCTTATATGGGAATATAGGTCTCCAACTGCACAATTTTACAATTTTTGTTTATATTCAATAACCTATTCCACAAATCTAACACATTCTCATATATAACATGTTTCAGGTTATTGATGCCTTCGGAGAAATGAAATTGGCACTCCAAAAATTAATTGAAAAATTTAAGAAACATGATCTAGCGTTTGCAAGAAATCCATACGCAGGAAGATCTTATGTTTTCTCAACACTCATCATTGTAAGCAAAACTATTAACATACCTTTTAATATTATTCAAACTATAAAATTTTCTACTTTCTTAACATGTTTTACTACATACTTTTATAACATATTTCAAACATATATAAATTACAGACTCCACTACAAAACCAAGATCATGCATTAAAAGAAAAAAATGATGGGCAACCATTTTTCAGAAGTAACGAAAAACAGATATATCCATTTTCCAATCAATCACGACAACCATTGGACAATTATGGTCATTGGATATGAAGGCACTATGACTCTTTGAGGCCAGCAAAAAAATGTCACAACAAACACTTTGAAATTGCAAAGGAAATTGTAAGTTAAATAAAATTTCCTACTTAGTTCTATTCCTTTCAAAACATCTCAGCACATCACTATAACTAACAAAAACACTTACTAACTATTTGGTAGCAACAACATCAACTGAGCTGGAATAAAGCATTATTCAGCAATCAAGAAAATATGTTATCATCTCAAGAGTGCGAGACAGTAATTGCATCAATTGAGGAATGCACACAACAAACTCCACACTCGTAAGATACAAACTCAATAACTAATGTTTCAATATGCTAAATTTTGCAGTTTTACTTAACTAATTAACTTCATCTAAAACTTTGCAGGAATGATTGTGCAATCGCCGTCTGTAATGTTATCAACTAATATATCAATTGGCAACTTGTGCAGAAATCACTCCGACCAATTGAGTGGGTCAAATTTCAAGCAAAAATCATCAGTCAATTCCTCAATGATAAGAACCGATCTTAGAAACTCGAGCACTACCAAATGTTGACAAAACATACCAAACCATAGAAACAATGAACAAACTTCTTCACAATACAAATACTCATGTAAACATATTTTTGTACTCTTTTTTTTTTTTTTCACATGCGACAAGTACTTTTTTTGCTTTTGGTAATTGATCTTCTTGTGGTTATCATGGTGAAAATGATTATTGTCATTGATGTTGTTGTTGCTCTTCTTGTTGTTGTTGTTCTTCATGTGCTTATTATTCTTGTTTGTGTTCTTGTGCTTATTATTGTCGTCACATTTGTGGTTGCATATAAATTCATACAAGAAAGGTTGTTTCTAATAATTCTTCAAACTGTAAAATTATGCAGTTTCATCAATTTGTTTCTAATAATTCTTAAAACTGCAAAATTATGTAGTTTCATCATATTATTTCTCATAATTTTTAAAACTGCAAAATTATGTAGTTTCATCGCTTAAACAAAAATTATGCTACATAATTATGCAGTTTTATTATCGTGAGTGCCTTGCATGCATTATAATATGTATTTCCTACATAATTTTTGAAACTGTAATATTATCCAATTTTATGACTCAAACAATTATCCAATTTTATGACTCAAACAATTATCCAATTTCATGACTCAAACAAATAGATGAACTGCATTTCAAAATTGTAAATAAAACTACAAATTTATACAGTTTTGTCACTACGAAATATTAAATAAATATATTATATAGTAAAACTACAAGATTATACAATTTCAATAAGAAATTTTTAACAACCTTCTCAGCATTCCACAAAAATAAAACCAACCAAATCCACAAAATAAATAAATAAATAAATAAAACTGTTACAAAACAATTTCAATAACTAAAGAACACATCAAAAAAGAAAAAAGAATGCAACCAACTTTATTCATTACTTCCATAATACCAAGTATCACTTTTTATTATCATAATTCCTCAACTTCAAATACAAATCCAAAAGAATGGACTATGGCCTCAAAAAGCAGCCTTGCACGTCTTTTTATTGTGATTCCCATATTTCAAGCACCTCCCACACTTGATGTGCTTCACATTCTCACCCCTAAAAGGTATCCTCTTCTTCTTGTTTCGCCCGAGCTACTTCTTCGTTATAGGAGATTTGATAATCGAACTACCGACACCATCAAAGTCAAATCTCTCACTTGAAGGCACTGGATAAACAGATTCCTTATACGACTCTCTAAAACAATCCACATAAAAAAAAAGATCAATGAAATCATACACATCTTGACCACTACTACGCAAAGCATGCATAGTATGACAATAAGAAAAACCATTCAATTGCCATTCATGGCAAGAACAAGTCTGTCTACCAATATCAACATAAAAAGAAATATAAGAATGAACCTCAAGCACAGTATCACTAAGAACAATCATATCCCAAGACTTAGCTAACTTCAAAGAGTCTACCAACTTCTTTTCCATAACTAGACACAATTTGGTAGTCCATCTTTTAGATTCAGCTTTTCTATTAGACAATTGAGTCATGATTTGAACTCTAATCATATCAAGTATACAAGTAATAGGCAACTCATGAGCCCCACCAATCCAATTATTATAAGACTCGGCAGCATTAAATGACATCTCACCATATCGTTTCCCTCTAAAAAATGCATTGGCCCACTTATCATTTTGCAAACCATCCAACATACTATCAACTTTACCATTCCTAGCAATATGCCTCAATTTCTCCATATAATGTTAGAAATAAGCAACAATTGGCGCATAAGCACATTTAACTAATATTTTCATCAAAGTTAGCTTATAGTTAGTACGAAGTCCCACTAATTTGTCAATCAACTTTCTCTTCAAATGGTTCAAGCAATATGCATGATGTGCATTGGGAAAAACCACTGAAAGAGCGTCTAGCAATCCATGTTGACGGTTAGACACAAAGGTCAATCTCCAGCCTAAACCAATAACTTTTAACAACTGATTTAAAAACCACATCCAATTATCTTGATTTTCAGCATCAACAATCGCAAAAGCCAAAAGAAACAGACCTGAAAACAAAATAACATGAAACTACAAAAATTAGTAGACTCACAATACAATAACAGAAATCAAAATCCACCAACTATCAAAACACACTGACAAACCAAAATTATACTAACTGAAAATAAACACATACCTTGATTACTATCCTTTGATGTTGCTACAAGCAAATGCCCCTTGTAATGCCCCTTCAAGAATGTACTATCAACAAACAACAATGAACGACAAAATTGAAAGCTATACAAACATCCATGAAATGCCACAAACAACCTCTAAAAACACCCACTACTTTCATACACATCTAATTCAAACACACTTCCAAGATTCGTTCTCATACCCGTCTCAAGGTAACATCAAAGTTGGTCAAAAGAAGTTGCAAAATCACTAAACAACCCACCTTTTGCCTTATCAACTCTTAACCATGCAACTCGATAAAAAACATCTATACCATATTGATTCTTTAACTTTTTTTAAACTTCAATAGGACGAGTCAACGAATTATCACCAATATCATTATGCACAATATCAGACACAAGTCTAGAACCAACCATTTTGCTACATGATCTACGAGCAACAATCCCACAAGTATGCACATTATCCAACTTCATAATAAAAAAAATACCAGAATTCATCAACCCTTTCCATGCACAAACCATTTACAACTCGTAGACGACTTCATTATAAATTCAGCAGTTATTCTTTTTGTATCGTTCTTTAAATAATTCATTGCAAAACCACACTCAACTGTACACTTAGCCAATGCAATGCGAAACGCCGACACTCCACCTTCAAATTCTTGACCAACATTGTGTATAATCCCCTTCCAACTAGCAGACAACAAAACTCTCTCTGGTTTTGAATAAAAACTAGGCAACAAACCACCAAAATCATCACAATCATTAACCAAAGAACTCTTACAAAGTACAAAATCAATCCTAGAAAACTTATCACCAACCTCCACAATTCTCCTATCACCCACAACAACATCAACAACATGAGAACCACTACAACCTACCATTGACATCATATTCCCCAAATCATCATCACATTTAAGAATACAATTAGAATATCCAAGAATAGAGAAAAACAAACAAAAGTTACCAACACTCAACTCCTTGAACTTTGCATATATTTTCTCAATAATTTCATGATAACTACATCCCTCACTAATCTTAATACCAGCACAAGACTTACTGTATTTGCACATTAATATAAAACACCCCTCCATATTACAAAATCACAAACCAACAAACAATTGTTCACAGATTTCAAACTGCAAAATTATACAGTTACAACATATCAGTATCAATATTTCACAATTCACAATTCCAAACTGCAAAATTATATAGCTATGACATATCAATATCAAAACTTTAGAATTCACAATTCCAAACTACAACTTCAAAACACATTACATTATACAACAAACAAATTCAACAAAATCAAAATTATTACACTATATCACATACAAAAATCACAAAATAAGTATCAAATGAACAAAGTTTATCACAAAACAAAGAACTATAACAACATTACCAAACACAAACCAAAGATCACGCAAATTTGTTTATCTATATATACATACATATATGTATCGATAGATAGAGACAGAGTGAGACACAGACACACACACACACACACACACAAAGCGTACGCAGAGATCGCCTATGCACAAAGATTCAGATCACAAACAAAATCCATCTCACAGCACAACGAGATCGACCTTATAGCACAAAGAGATCGGCATCACGGAGAGAGATCGACATCATCTGAGACTTGCCCTATAGACCCTAAGAGAACAGAAACTCTATGCTAAACTGTCTAAATGTGAATTTTGGCTTGATCATGTTATGTTTTTGGGACATGTTATTAGCGAGGATGGAATTTCAGTTGATCCACAGAAGGTTGAAGCAGTAGTAAATTGGCCTAGACCAACAAATGTTACAGAAGTCCAAAGCTTTTTGGGATTAGTTGGATATTACAGAAGATTTGTCAAAGATTTCTCCAAAATTGCCTTACCATTGACTCAGTTAACTCAGAAGGGAACATCGTTTGACTGGACTGACCAAAGAGAATCAGCTTTCCAAGAGTTGAAAACTCGACTAGTGACTACACCTGTTCTTACCTTACCTTCAGGTACGGATGGTTTTACCCTTTTTAGTGATGCTTCTCATAAGGGTTTGGGATGTATTTCAATGCAGAATGGGAGAGTTATTGCTTATGCTTCCCGGCAACTAAGACCGCACGAAAAGAACTACCTAACCCATGACTTGAAACTTACTGCAGTAGTATTTGCATTGAAAATCTGGTGCCACTACTTATATGGGGCGACATGTGAAATATATACCGACAACAAGAGTTTGAAATATTTCTTCACACAGAAGGAACTGAACATGAGACAACAGAGGTGGCTAGAATTGATTAAAGATTATGACCTATAGATTCTGTACCATCCGGAAAAAGCCAACATCGTTGCCGATGCATTGAGTCGGAAATCGATTGGAAACTTAGCTTGTTTACTCACTGGACAAAAATAGTTGCTTTGTGACCTTGAAAGATCATAAATTGAGATTGTGTTGCGAGAATAAGGTGAAACAATAGCTGCTATTTCTGTTTAACCGGCATTGATTGAAGAAATTAAAGAGAAACAGCAACATGATGACTTCTTGAAGAAGATCATCAAAGAAAGGGAATCTAAACCGAGACCGGATTTCAAATTTGAAAATAATGTACTGAAATTTTAGGGAAGACTGTGTGTACCGAATGACTCTGAACTGAAAAGGAGAGTTCTGCAAGAAGGCCACAATTCAAAACTGTTTATCCACCCAAGGAACACAAAAATGTACCAAGACTTGAAATTGAATTTTTGGTGGCCGGGAATGAAGAAAGAAATTGCCGATTTTGTATCGAAATGCCTTCATTGCCAATAAGTCAAAGCCGAACATCAACGACCCGCAGGCTTACTGCAACCCTTACCCATACCGGAGTGAAAATGGGAACATATTACCATGGATTTTATTGTGGGGTTGCCTCGCTCCAGTAAAGGTATGGATTCAGTTTGGGTTATTGTTGATAGACTGACTAAATCTGCTCACTTCTTACCATCAAAACAATCTATAATGCAGACAAATTGGCTGTGATTTATATTGATGAGATTGTTAGATTGCATGGAGTGCCTGTGTCCATTGTTTCTGACAGAGATTCGAAGTTTACATCGAGATTCTGGCAAAGCTTACAGACTGCATTGGGTACTGAACTGAGACTGAGTAGTGCCTATCATCCTCAGACAGATGGCCAGTCAGAAAGAACCATTTAGACTCTAGAGGATTTATCGAGAATGTGAGTCCTTGATTTTCAGGGAAACTGGGAAAGCCATTTGCCTTTAGCTGAATTCGCCTACAACAACAGTTATCATTCGAGTATTGGTATGGCGCCTTTCGAGGTATTGTATGGCAGAAAATGTAGATCTTCGATTTGCTGGGCAGAAGTTGGAGATGGGCCTTTGCTTGGGTCCGAAATTGTATATGAGACAACTGAAAAAGTGAAATTGATACAACAGAGACTGAAAACTGCACAAAGCCGATATAAAAGTTATGCGGATGTCAGAAGACGGGATAGAGAATATGAAGTGGGTGATCACGTTTTTGTGAAAGTGACGCCGATGAAAGGCCAGACTCGTTTCGGAGTTAAGGGCAAGTTAGCGCCGAGATATGTCAGACCGTATGAGATTATTGAGAAAATTAATCCGGTGGCGTATCAAGTTGCGTTTCCTCCTGAAATTGAGCATATGTATAATGTCTTCCACATTTCTATGTTGAGGGACTACCTCCAGGATCCTTTTCATGTGATTGAGCCGACCCGTGTAGTGCTTAGTAATGACTACACTTATGAAGAACGGCCTATCCAGATTGTGAACAGACGGATCAAGAAGTTGTGAAACAAAGAAATCCCGTTAGTAAAAGTTAACTGACAAAACTATGGTGGTGTGTATGCCACTTGGGAAAGGGAAGATGACATAGCCACAAGATATCCTGAACTGTTCCCACTTAATCTTGTTTTCTTCCAGAATGAAGGTAACTCGAGTTTAGAGAACTAAACTCTTTACAAGGAGGGGAGACTATAATAACCCTCACCACTGTTTACCGATAAACTATTGATTACTGCTAAACTGAGACTGATTATGATTGGTAATTGAACTGAATGAAATACTGAACTGACCGACTGAAATCTGGAACTGAATTAATTGAGTATATCTGTTTAATTGCATTTTTATCTGTTGCCTGTTTGATTATCTGTTCATGTTTTTACGTTTAAATTGCTAATTGAAGGCCTTATTGGCGGCCGAATCTAAAATCGATTGATGTTCTGTGTTAATTAGATTTTATGGTGTATTTATTAAAAATATTTTGGTATGATTAAATTGGATCAATATTGATGAATTATATAAGTTGGCTTTAATTACAACTTTGCCATTTGAGTGGGCCACTACACCAAACTTTGTCTAAGACTTAGTCTTGCATTACAAAACATTTCCTCAGCCTCATTCTTTGTTATAGCCGACCAAGAGAGGGAGAGTGTGAGAGATTGAGTTGTTCTTCATAGCTTTGCTTGGAGACTTGAGGAAATTGTAGAAGACTTGCAACATCGAGCCTTCATACCTCTAATTCTAGACCTAAGGTAGTGTAAACACCCTCCTGTTTATGAATTGAGCTTGTTCTTACATGATTCATGTCAAATTTAGTGGATTGAGTCATGAAATAGCTCCATATGTTGATTTGAGTTAGAATTCATGCATGCATGTGTTTATCCTTGTATTGTGAGATTTGATTTTATGGAAATCTTGCATACATGTTCATGTTTATGTTATAAACCATGTTTTCATCTTGGTTTTGAAAGAATTGGCTCACTTGAGCAAGTATTTGAAGCTTTGAATTGGTTTAAATTCATGCATGTACATGTTTATCATGTTTATGAAATTTGGTTTGAAAATGAGTTCAATTGAAACACCCTTAGGCTTTGATTTATCAAATTGATCTTTGAAACATGTAATATTATGGGTTTTGAAGTGTTTTCCAGAAAATAAGCCCAAGAGGATCGAAATTTGTGCATTAAAACTTGGTTTTGAGCTTGAGGTTCAAATCTGGGATTTCCAGATTTTGGACCCACGCTCGAGCGAGGAACTCCACGCTCGAGCGTACACTCTGCGATCATGCTTTCCGCTCGAGCGAGTAAAGTGATGCTCGAGCGTGAAATGCGTGCATCCAGTACTTTGCATGAGCTTCTGATCGCTCGGCGAAGAATTCACGCCGGCGAGGACTTCAGGTCTCACGCCGAAGCGAGGTCGAGCGCCCGTCGAGCGTGAATTTTGAGCATCCAGTATTTTCATTGTAGCTTACAGTCTGCTCGAGTGACGGAAGTCATGCTCGAGCGGAGCTCCTTTGTCTGCATGTCCGCTCGAGCATAGAAAGCCACGCTCGAGCGAGACCCCTATTTTTTGAAAATTTTGAAAAGTGTTTCTAACTGCAACTTTGCATCCTCTTTCCATCCTAGGCATTCCTAGGGCATGTTTAAGGCATCTTAATGAGGATATTGATTTAGAACCACACCAAGGCAAATTAGGGATTAAGTTATTGTTTCCCAACTGTATAACTTAGTGTGCGTTCATCCTGTAAACTATATAGGGTTGGCACCTGGGGACGCGCTCTAGCCTAATTGTAGCTCAAAACTCTGTGAGTAACAATTGTGTAAAGATATGTTCAACTGTGAATATTTCGGACTGTTTAACTGAACTGTTTTTTGAACTGATATTGTTAATCGAATGAATATATATCCTATATTCTGAACTGTATTGTTGCATCCTTAGCAACTACTGTTTACTGTTACTGTTACAGAGATCTCTGTCGGTTCCCTTGTTGGAACCACTACTGTTTACTGATTGATGGCCATCATTTATTGTTCGGTCTTTTAAGACCTACTGTTCACTGTACTGCTATGCTAATGGATCTACCACATATGACTGTTATGACTAAATGACTGTTATACTAAATCAATGAACTGTTTTCATTACTGTAAGGACATTCATTCTAAACCTTTTTACACATTATGTTATTCACTAGGCTTTAGCTCACTGCTCGTATATATATGTAGGTGTACAGGCACCAGACCATAGTTAGAAGCGTCGGGGTAACTCCAGTTTTGTCAAGCCAACCACTGTGCCTCACTGCGAGGTTCTGAGCCTGCCAAGCTATGGCTTAGGGGTGTTTTAATTTCCCCTGTCTGTCTCTGTGTCTGTTTTGTATAACTGTATAGACCGATAGCACTGTACTGTACTGTTAATAGGGATTTGGTCCCTGTTCTGAATGATTGTAAATATTGTACATACTATTCTGTACTGAGTATATATATATATGTATGAAAAGTCTTTTTGCATATAGACTGTCACAGCTCATTGGACATTGTTTATTTACTATTTTGGCTTCCGCCATGCCCCTGTACTCTATTTTACTGTATTACTGTTAAGCAGGCCTTCGGTAATCTCAGATTATTGGCCGGTTACGGTGCTAAACCCATAGGGGCGGGTTTGGGTCGTGACAGAAATAGATCCTCTACATAGGACTAGATAGCAATTTTCCCAATAAGAAACTCCAATGCTTATTTGTCAGCTAAATTTTGGATAAATTACACTTACATTGTGATGACCGGGTCCTTGTCCCCTTTATTTTTCTCCTTCCTCCATTCTCCTTTTATCTTCGTTGGGTTTGAAATGACCAGAAATAGCTCTCTAAATAGAGTCCTTGTTCTTGTATTTTTTAGTGTCGATTTTCACTAGTTCCGAAGAGTGTGGGGTCAGGTTCGGAGTGGCCGGGAGTCAAACCAGAAAATTTTCTGGACTGGTTGGTAGGCCGCACGTGCGGGGAGTGAGGCCGCACGTGCAGATTACAGGAGAAGCTAGGGCAGCACACTACATTATATGCACGTACGGGCCAGGGTGTGCAAGTGGAGGGTCAGACGTCATGGGATAGAAGCCGTATTGCGGGAGTGAGGCCTGACGTCGTCTAGACGAGCGATCAAAATCCCTGTTTTTATTCCTCTATTTTGGCTGAATGTATTACTTTTATTACATCTCTCTCTCTCTCTCTAAAAATATATCTCTCTCCATTCTCTTTATGTTTCTACCTCAAAAACAGGCTTAAAACTTTGATCCTTCATCATCCATTGAGGATTGGCCCATAGTTCCTTCATCAATATTGTAGAGCACCTCAAGAACTACTTTGTGTACGGTGGAGATCACCTTCTACAACCTTTGGTTTCTAGGGTTTCCATCTCTCATCACCTTTAAAGCTTGAGGTAGGGACATTCTTGAGTTATATATACAAGTTTTGCTACATTGTTGATGATTTAAAGGTTTTCTTGAACTTTTGTGTTAATTTTACATTTTGATTCAAAAGGTAGAGAGTTTTAAATGTGGGTTTCCAAAACTCAATCCTTATTACTCCTTGTTGGTTGTTCATTTATAAACTTAAGAAAATGTGATTTTAATTAGGTTTTACCAAAGAAATGAGAAGTGTTTTGTCTTGATGAAAAACCCTAGAAATTGGGGATTTTGGGAAAATAAGGAAATACTTATGAAAATCTTTATCATTTTGTGTCAAAGGATGAATGAGAGTAAATCTCATGGCATGTTTGGTAAAAATGGAAATCTATTTGATGTATGGGACATAAGATGTTATTGTAATATATTGTTAAATGCTCGAACATGTGTTATTGGAAAATAGTAAATGGTTATGTATCATGGAACGTGAAAGTTGTGAAATCTTGGAAATTATGTTGAGAACATCACATATTGCCTTGAAGAGGCTAACTTGTAATGGTTTGTGCATGGTGAGAGTTTGTTGTTACTATGAATTGATGGCACATAGGTATTTTGTGAAAGGGCTTTGAAAAGAAGAGATAAGAATTGGGATTAATTGATATTGTTGTAGAGATATCTTGAGAATAGTAAAATGTTACGAAATAGTAATGATTGCATCATGTTTCAATTGAGTTATTATTATTATTGTGCATCTTGACATGTGTTGGAAGACATTTACTTTGAAAAAGATTATATTGAAATGAGAACTATGGTAATGTGATTGGGGTAAATACGTGGTAAGTCTGGATAAGGGGTGTAGTTGAATTTGATAAGTTGGCCTGAGTGTCCATGGTGAAAGACCAAAAACCCGCGCGGATAGGTATCGAGCCTTCCGGTTAATACCGGTAAAAATGACAGTTTGGTAGTGCTTGTTGAGCCGACTTACAGACACCAACCTAGGGATTACCAGCGTCGTATTTACCGCCCCTATTGATTAAAAATTGGAAGTTTTGAAATAAGTTGAGATTGCAAATTTTATTGAAAGATGGTGATCTTTAAAGGAGCATGAAATGGATTTGCTTTGAAAGGCGCATGGCATGGCATTGACATTTGCATTTTTAATTAGAGTTTGCATAACTGTATATACTTTGTGAGAATTCTCTACTGGGCTTTATGCTCACCCCTATGGGATTTGGTGCTGGTAAAGATGTTGTGATCCCACCAAGCTAAGGGTGTGGACATGTTTTGATAAATAGGAGATCACTCTTTCTTTTGTTGTAAATTTTGGTAAAGCCTAGGGCTAATTTGGTATGGGTCCGAGAGACCATTTTGTGTAACTGAACCATCCATAGCTCGGTCCAACGCATCTATGCAGACCTAACCAAGTATTCGGTTCTTCGTGATCCTAACTCGGCTAAACACCTGCATGCCTCCATAATTCGAGCGACCTTCAACCCGACCCAACGTGATGGGCCGAAGCGCTGTGTTGGTGTAGTTCGGCCAGGCGCAGCGTCTTCGGCCCTCACATAGCCCAACATCATATTTCATACTGCCGTATCTCAATCCACTTGTTCGGCACAAATCTCCCTCTCAATATATATATGTGTGTATGTTAGTATTTGTTGTCTAGTTGTATTTAGACTTATATGACTGATACATACATATATATATATATATATATATGAGTGTGTATCTATCTATATTTTGAGTGTATATATATTTGTAAGTGTATATATGTATGTATATCTTGAGTGTATGCATGTATATCTGTGAATGTGTGTATGTATGAGACAGATCTGAAAAAAAAATTAATGTTGATGATAATGATTGTAACAGATAACAAAAAAGTTAACACAAATTTTCAACCGATGGGAAAAAAATTGAACAGATAGATATAATTGAAAGAAAAAAATTGAACAAATAGTCAAAATTTTGAATAGATAGATAGAATTTAAGAGAAAAATTAAACAGATAGATATAAAATTGAACAGATAAATAGAATTTAGGAGAAAAATTGAATAAATAAGAAAAAAATTGAACAGATAGTCAAAAAATTTGAACAGGTAGATATAAATTTGAACTGATAGACTATAAATTTGAACAGATCTATACTATATATTAAGCAAAAGAGGGTTTTTAACCCCAAGTCTTGTGGGAGCTCCAATCTCTCAATCTAAATTTCTTGATTTTTTTATTTAAAAAAAAAAAAAAACCTTACCATTTATTAACTTCTCCCAATCCCCAAATCTTATCCTCATAATAACACTTTAATGCATTAAGAACAAGCATAAAAAAAAATCTTTGAAATCCAACACATGAATTCCTTGAAAAGTCCCAACACATATGATTATTATCCCTTATAATAACACTTTAATGCATTAAGAACAAGTATAAAAAAAAATTCTTGAAAAATCCAACACATATGATTATTATCAAAATATTAAACTTTAATATAATATAATAAAAAAAAAGACATTTAATTCCTTGAAAATTCTAACAAATATGATTATTATCAAAATATTAAACTTTAATATAATATAAAAAAAAAAGAAAAGAAGACATTTAAAAAAAGAAAGAAAAAGGAAGACATTTAAAAATCGCAATTCACATATATAGATAATTGTAAACACAATCCGTGCATAGCATGGGTGATATGCTAGTAGATATAAATTTGAATAGATAATCAACAAAAAGTCAAATAGGTTAAAAAAAAAAAAAAAGTCAATACATAAAATTAGAAACAAAATGTCTTTTAAGATTTCTCACAAAATTATGCCTCTGTTTGAAAAGTTGAGGTTGGGGCGTTTTTTGCTAAAATAGCAACAAAAAAACAAAATAGGTTTTTTAGTCCAATAAGACAAAATATCACATCCAACTCATAATCATTACATTCTTTCTCTCACAAAAAAAGTCAAAGAAAAAAGATTGGTAGCTCGAGAAATTGGCTCGAAAAATGGCTCGAAAGAGAAGAGAGGGGAAGAGGAAGAGAGAGGGAGAAAGAGAGAGGAGAGGTTGTCGTAACTTCCCGCCGTCATCGTAGCTCCCCTCCAGTCCTTCTTCTTCCTCCTCTGTCGCAGCCCCTACAGCTTGTCGCAGCCCCGCCTCCTCCTCCAGCCCGATTTTTATGGCCCCTTTCCCTCCACTTCTTCTTCTTCTTCCTCCTCCTTCCCCCTCCTCCCGATCTGCAGACCCACCCTTCTTCTTCTTCTTCTCCCTTCTTTTTCTCCTTCCTTTTGCAACAAAAACACAGGAAAAAAGAAAAAAGAAAAAAAAAAGACACCAAAACGACTCGTTTTGGTGTCGAGCCAAATTCAGGCCACCGAGTTTCGAGCTATGTAGTGGGGTCGAAAGTCAAAAAATTCTTCCCAAACGAAATTTTTTAACCCCACGCTAAAAAAGCCAAAAAGTCAACCAACTTCCCAAACGAACCCTATTTCATTAAATGTGAGTTTCTCACCAATAAAAAAATATTCACTAGACCTAATGCCTTAAACCCTCCTTAGATTAGATTTACCACCAATTCTAAATGAAATATTATTTGTTGTTTTCAAAATATTAATAAAAACATTTTTATGTTATTTTTCATCTTCAAAATTAATTTCTTTTTTATTCAAGGTGAGTTTGTGATCAGTTTTTTTTTTAAAAAAAGTTCCATTTTTTTTTTATCAAAATTTTATTTTTAATGATTTTTATTTCAACTCCACATGAAAATAAACAAATATTTGTTAAAGTTCAACAGTAGGGGAAAAAAAATGTCGCGCAAACATTATAGAGTTTCAAGAGCAATTTACAATTGTCCGTCTCTTTGTCCTTTAAAAGTAGGCGTGAAATCAATGTTATACTCGTAAGGTTGTCATAATTACCACAATAGACCTGCAGCCAAATTACCAAGTTCAAATAAAATCTCTTTCTATATATGGAAATTCTTAAATTTTGACAAAAATAAAACTACAATTTAGCAGTGCACACGAATAAACCGAACGTGCATCAAACACATCAAAGCATACAAATAGCTACCAACTTGAATGAGTATCCAGACGCGATTAACAGTTTGCAAAACAACCTGCTTAACAAAGTGGCACAAAGCGGGTGGCATTGTTTTATATAACCTACCCTAAAAAGTTCAAAAGTAATTTCTTCTCTCTATTATTTGCTCATATTCTAGAAGGCATTCTACTTTATGCCATTATTCTAGAAGGCTCTCCCACTGTGCTTTCCATTCTAGTGTACCATTCACCAATGCGCGTGTGCTCCACCATATCTCTACCAGACTTGAGGTGGCGAATAGGTCTCAAGACGCCAAAGACCGCAAGATCAGCTAGATTTGGGTTTGACCCACCTGTTGAGAAAACATATATCCATGTTACAAATCTGATTGTCATCTGTCTGGTAATCAAATCACAAAAATAGAAATAGGAATTGAACAAACCAAGATGTTTTCGACCATTCAGAGCGTCCACCCATGTCTCTGCAGCTTCATACAAGGCTGCACGCTCATCAGTGATATTGTGTTTCTTCTTTAGTTTCTTTGCAACAAAATACATAGCTGCAGCTCCAGCATACTTTGCTACTATCCTTTCAGTGAGGCTGAAATTGCCTGTAATCATAATGAATTATTGCGATAATTCTCAGAATATTTTTTGTTGGTGTCAATCTGCCATCACTGTGAGTAATATTATTTAGCAGCTATCACTGTGAGTAATATCATTTAGCACAAGATTGAGCTCAAATGTTACAGGCAACCCAGAAGAAATCTGTGATTACAAAGTAAACTAGCCCCAAAAAATTTACAGCAGAATTGATATCTAAATTACCAGAATTTCAGCAATTTATCAACCATGAAACTTATCAATCATTACATGGTATTTATCAAACTTGATTATGCTTTATATATCAACCACATTAGTTTGTACAGTAAAACCTTATACCCATGCTTTTTGCCAGGCATAATTTAATCAAACTTGCTTTAAGTCAAACTACAACTATAACTAATCCATACAATACAAACCAATGCAGACAAGAACCATTGACTACGAATTGCAATTTCAAGAAAATATAAAAGTTGTACCCAATGCAAAAGGTTTTCACTTACAGCAGGGTTAAAAAAATACAAATACATTGATTCCCTACAGAAAATCCCCTCTCAGCGGCAGCAATATCAACAATGTATTCAAAGAATACACCTTTTACAGACATGCCCATGGCTTTCTTACTTGGAGAAAGCTCATAGCAGGGTTTGTGGATTCCTTGAATCAATTCACCCATATTTCAAAACTTGTAGATCAATATGTTCTTACAGCCCCATTTTAGCCACAATCACTAATTGTATTGCTAAACAAGAATCACTAAGTTCTCACCATCCTGGTTCAAAATAATTTACACACAAATGACTTAAAAGGTTGAATTAGATTCATAGGGTTAAGTTGAATAACTTTTGACCTTTTCTTATGTTACTGAACGATCCCGAGAAATATGCGGATACTACAACTTTGTCTATGCTTCAACAGAAAAAAAGACCGACACCAGAGAATGACTAAACAACATGAAATACAAACCTTCCAATGTGCATGAGTTTCCAATTAATTGCAGAAAAACCAATAATGCATACACAAGTCGCAATGAAAAATGCGACCCTCTAAAACTTAAATGAAATGATATATTTATCCTTCCTAAGTTTCTGGTTTACTGAAACTGATCATGAGTCACAAATAAGACTGTTCATGACAATATATCTAATAGTGTACAAGAGAATTAAATTGAAGATTTTTCTGGCGTGTTGATTTTAAAAAATGACTACAAAAAACAAAATGGCATCTATGATTTAAGTTTGAATCAAATGATGGACCAACAAATATAAGAAACAGCATATATAATTTTTTTTTCCTCCTATTTTACATTCTTCAAAGTCTAAGAGTGTAAACTGTAATTATTTCTTCAAACTTACATTCCAATGATGATTTAAAAAGTTACCATGGGTTGTAATATAGTCAAATGACTCGAGAGCCTCGGAAGTAGTTCGATATATATTTGGTGATAAGACATGCACCAAGTGATTATCCACCCACCTATATCACAAGTAGTAACATTCATTAAAGTTTAAAAAAAAAAAAGGCAATAGAATGAGCTATTTAATAATATTTCCATAACATATACATATATATATATTGATGATCATAACACATATTGGCAAAAACAATTCATACAATTGGATTAACCTTTTCCTCCTTATAATATCAACTAATTGTTAACATCAACATAAGAAGACCATGAAGGTAAAGTACATATATGGAGACAAAGCAAATTATAATCTTAAAGACCATACCCACGCCACTTCCTTTCTTCGTCGCCATCTGAGGCAGAGTCAGCAGATATCTCAGGATGGATCCTTTCAAACAACTTATCAACTATGTCTGCACACATATAGCATTCAAAATCTTATAAAGTTAGTTAAAAGGGAACTAGAAGTAGTCTATGAAGTTCCTTTAGACCAATGAACAAACAAACTAAAGCTTGCAAAATTCTAACAATGAGGAAGCAAACTATTCAATTTCCCAAAGTTCTTTATAAGAAAACAAAAGCAAGCAACCAAAATGTTCTATATCGAGAACCTGATGAGTCAACCATCTGTTCACCATCAACAACCAGTATGGGGACCTTCTTGTAATCAGACCATTTGATTTCCTTTTTGTTGATGGGGTTGACCTCCACAATTTTGTAAGGAATGTCATGGTAATCCAGGAAAGCTGATAGAAGAAGAAAATTAAGGAAAACGAGTGAGAGTAACATCAATGATTCAATTTTACTAAAGAAGAACAAAATTTGACAGTAATATGCATCAAATATATGACCCCAAAAAAATTTGCATCGCATATGATATGAAGACTCATCAGTTTAATCACAACTCTTTTTCACTCAGTTTCACCTTTTGACACCCAATGAAAGCTGAAGAAAATAAAATGGACCTCCAATTTAGAGATCTCTTTGAGCATAAAAAGGCTATGTAAAAGACAATTCAGTCATTTGAAATCCCACAAGACAACATAACACACCAATAGCATGCAAATTGTATTTTGATTCAACTGACTTAAAACTTCTTGGAGTTGTGCATCCGCTCCGAACAATGCATTAGGGGTTTATTTTTTGTCCATTGGGAATTTAATTGCAATGTGTTTTCATATGTAATTAAATGGGTTAAGACTGTAAGCGCAACAAATAAAACTTGAAATGATTCAGTTCTATATAATCGTGCCGTCAATTGTGGCTGCGGTATGAAGTTATGATGTTATGAACTTTGAGATAAAATATAGGAAAATTCTAATATACACTTGTTTAAAACTAGTGTATCATATGCACCCCTACTTTACTCATGCCATTATTTAGTCATGACTCTGAGGTTTTACTTATGGTGACATTTTTTCTTTTATCTAATTACGATTCACATTTTTCTTTTCGTTTTACTCATAAGGGGCATGGGGTGTTCCCCTAAAATATTAGCATCTGCTATTAGAGGATGGAAATGACGAAAAAAAAAAAGGAGCCCTATAATTTTACAAGTAGTTGAAATGGAAGAAAAAGAGAATGAATTTATGAATACCTTTAACTTTATTACAAAAGGGGCAAGCTTGGTACTGATAAAGGACGACGTCTTTGGGGTTGAACAACTTCATGGACTGAGGAGGCAGTTCCTTAGCATCATGGACATCTTCAGCGAGTGAGGAGGAGGAGGAGGAGGAGGCGGCGACGGAGAAGAACATAGTTCCGGCGACGCATTCTTCGGCGGAGCGCGGCGTCGAGTGCTCCGCGATGGAATGACGAGGAGAAAACCACCGAGGCTGCTTCACGGAAGAGAAGCCGCTGCCGTATAGCTTCGATTGTTGAAACAGGTGTGTAGTAGTGGCGGAGCCGCCCGTGACGGCGGTGGCGCCGCCGTCTATGGCGCGGCCAATGGCAGCGCCAAGTCTGCTGAACCTCTTCATCGTTTTGGAATGATGTTGCGTTGCGTGCGAGTCGACTAGCTCAAGGGTTTATCTGATCTTAATAATTATATATATGTGATCATTTTGTATACAATCGAATCGGGTACCGTATTATACAACCCGGTACCAACTCCAGTTGTGGGCTAATTGTGTTAATTTACCCATTTTCATTCAATGTGGGCACCAGCCCAGTGGCCCACTCAGCCTAATTTTTAGGACACCTATCAATATTTCCAAAAGTGTTAAGACAAAATAAATATTTTAATATATTGATATATTAAAATAATAATATACAGGATTTATTAGTATTTAAGACAATCATATATCACTGACCTGTAATTTACTCTATTGGTAAAAGGTTTGGGATATATATTTTACGATAAATTAAATTTTGCCTTTCTTTAAATTTTATGATTTTTTTCATTTTAGTATTTGTTTTTATTTAGACCCTAATGTTTTTAGTTTTTTCCAATTTATTATTAAAACTAACTTTCATCTAATTTTAGACATACCATGTCAACTGTGTCACATAAAAATGTATAATTACACTGTGTTCTCTTAAGTTTCATAAATTTTTTATTTTGACTTTTATATATATTTTTTATTTTGACTCTAATAGTTATAAATATATAAAAATAAAAATAAATTGTTAACTGGAGGTGGTCATAAGACCAATAACATGAAGTTTAAGTCCCCATAATTTATATAACTTGGAATTACATTTTAAATACATATAGTTATTACCTAAAAAAAAAAAGATATAGTTAGATTGGATAATTTTTTTTAAGCCAAATGTAAATAATGTTAATTAAAGGTTATCACAAAACCAATGACCAGAGAGTTTGTCACTTGGGATTAATAGTAATGGTGGTACTGTGTATCACTTAGTGTATCAACTAGTATATCAACCTACATTATAATATTATCATTGATCTCACTCATTATACAAATTATAAATACTAAAGACCTCTTAAATTATGCCAGATCATAGCAATTGGTACACTAATCCAAATCCCACTATGATTATATATAACAGACAATTTTATTATACACATCACGCATCATTACATATTTAGTTATGTTATTTTATTTTTTAATTATGACATTATGTTAAGATATTTAATTATGATTTTTTTTAATTATAACAAAAAATCCTTTATTTATTATATTATTAATGATATATTAAATAATATTGAGGTAAATATGTCAAAAAATATAGGACTTTATACATATTTTTTTTTTTTTTAAAATGAAAAAAAAGTCTCCCTAATAGGACTTCTAAATAATTTTCCCAAAAAAATATAATATAATTATAAAGTCTTTCTATATATATATATATTTAATCTTTTTGGTATATTATATGAAGGCCGGCCCGGCCCATTAACAAACCTACGTACCATGCCAGCCCCCACATGCCTATATATACCGCCCACTCCGTCTCTAAATACAGCAATTGTGTTTTCCATATATCGTGAGATCCAAATCTCGATCTCCGTAACCCTTCGAAACCTAGGGTTTGCGTGTCTGCTTGGTCTCAGTCCAATTTTGGTCGTTCGAGTCTTGGGTTTTCATTCCGATCACAAGACGATCGTACGAATTTCAATTAGGGTTCAATTTTGTTTATTCGAAACAGTTGCGTGTAGATCTGATCTCTATACATACAATTTGTTCGAAGGATGTCTCGGTGTTTTCCTTATCCTCCGCCTGGCTATTCTTCTTCGAATAGAGACAGGAACGAGGCCTTGATCGATTCGATTAAGGTTTGTTGAGCACTTGGCTTTTGCGAATTTTTGCCCGACTGAGTGTTCGTTGTGTCTTGATTGTATGTATTGTACCCGAATGATGTTCTCAAGAGGAATTGTTGTTGTAAATAGACGATCAATATATTCATGTATATATATATATGTGAAGAATCATGAATTTTAATTCTTAATTAAAATTGTTGTAAGGAGACGAGCAAAATGTTTATGTATATATGTATCAAAGAATAATGAGATTTTTTTTTATTGATTTTGTTTTGGTTATGGGTTTTTTTAGGGATGTTTACGATTAGTTCCGGTGGAGGGTGGTATGCATAGCACCATGATGATGATTTGTATTAGTGGATGAATGGTTTTGTTGGATGATTTGGTGATATTGGCGGTATCTGAATCATAATCGAAAGGACCTAGTAATTGTAGAAATCCATAACAACCCATCATCTTTTCAGATTAAATTATTGTGTTTTGACGGGGAAAAAGGGATTTTAATGGATTCCTGGTTGCTGATACAATTGGTTTATGGCTTGGGTAATTTTTATTGGGTTTCTGACTTGGTGAATAAGTAAATATTGAATTGTGGCATTAGTTTTTGCAGCATACTGCAATTCATACACAACCAGCTTTATGCAATAGTGAACAAATGGACCAGAACTGAATTGATGATTTTGGAGATATTTTGTTGAAGGACATGGTATTGAGGGGGGCATGGTTGAAGTTACTTTAGGAAGAGAAATGCGGGAAAGATAGTGCTATGCATACAATTGAGGTTGTTGTTCTATGTGGAAAAAAAGAGATTCATAGGTTTTATTTCACTGAGTTGATTACTCTGCTCTGTGATCGAGTTGTTACATAGCTTTATGTGATTGCTTGGTCAATGGATTTTGTTTGAAAGTAATGTCGGCCAAATTCTTTTTGTTAGCTATGTGGGTTGGGTTGTTTGAGTTTGGATTTTTTTAATGCAATTTTCAAGAGGTGGCTTTCACCTGTACTATATTCTGGTACTTTATTTTTTGAGAGCAAAGCTCAAAGTACTGAAGTATATCTTAGAATCCTAGTGTGTTTTTGATGCATGGTTTTTGTTTCCCAAATTTTCTTTAAAATATTATGACTTATAAGAAAGAGTTGTATTTTGGCAATGGGGTCTATTGTTTTGGAATCAGAGGATGCCTGAAACTTGTATTGGTGAGGTGTTGTTAGGTGACTGGAATATTTTGCTGTCGGAATTCAGATATTGGAAAACTTGTCTGGGTGGTGTAGTTGGTTATCACGCTAGTCTCACACACTAGAGGTCCCCGGTTCGAACCCGGGCTCAGACAATATGTTTTCCCTTGATAGAGCAGAATGGCTGCATGCTTAGGTTCTTTGAAAGTTCTGTTAATATTAGTATCCCCCTAGTTATTTTTAGGAAATATGAATTTCTCAAGTTGTATGTTATTTTAGCTTTCTCTTGGTACAAAATTAACATGGCTTTCTCTGTAACATCAAAGATCTTTGTTCTTCATTCATTGTTATGCTTGCATCTTTGGTCTCCCCTAGCCCTCTATTCTAAATTTGTTCTTTCTGGTGCTTTAAAGCTCCAGAGGGAAAGCGAGAAAGTCAAGGCAGAACAGAAGAAAGAAAGGAAAAGGGAGAAGAAAGAGAAAAGGAGAGAAAACAAAGCAAATGTGAAGCCAAATGTCAGCGAACTTGGTCATGGTGAAAAAATAAAGCGTAATGATGAAAAGACTCGCAAATCGGAGCCAAATGTCAGCGAACTTGGTTGTGGTGAAAAAATAAAGCGTAATGATGAAAAGACTCGCAAATCGGAGCCAAATGTCAGCGAACTTGGTCGTGGTAAAAAAAGAAAGCATAGTGATGAAAAGACTCGAAAATCAGAGAAACATAGGGTAGATTTGAAAGGCAGGATCATTCAGAATGGTAGAGAGCAAGAAGCTGAACAGTTGGAGAAGAGTGGCCTCACCGAAGAACACGAGCAACCTACCTGTCCACAAAACCCCAGCTACTCGTCGGAAAGCATCCAAAACAGCAACAAAAGGAGGAGGCAGGCCTCTCCTGTGAGTGGCATTCATACTAATGGTGAGTTTATTGTTTATTTTTCTGATGGTTATGTTTTCTTCTGTTATTTCATTTTCTTTTTTCATTTTTTGCATTTTAAAAGAGCTTTCTATTCACCATATTGTTATGATCATCAAATAGGAAACGTCATAAGGATTCGACTACCTTCACTAAAGCATAAAGAATCTGATGTTCCACTCAGTGAAGAGAGGCTCCAGACTACTACTGGGAGGACAGAGTCAACTGGCAAACACAATCCTGAAATTTTTCGTGGACAGTCTCAGGAAGTGTTCTGTTTGACTTCCGTGGAGAATGATAAAATTCGACTACCTTCACAAAAGCTTAAAGAATCTGATGTTGCAGTCAGTGAAGAGAGAATCCGGACTACTTCTAGGAGGATGAAGTCAACTGGCAAACACAATTCTAAAATTTTGCTTGGACCGTCTCACAAAGAGTTCTGTTCTAATTCCACAAAGAATGATGCATCTGTGGGAGCACTCTCTTCTAGACCTGATAAAGAGCAAAGTAGTTCAACTTCTGGGGGAATAGGAATTTTTGGTCAAGATAATTTGCAGGCCACTCCTGTGCCCACGTCTTTTGAAAAGGGTATTCATACAGTTGCATCACTTTACAAAGATCTAGTTGAGAATTGGGTTCCCCTTCCCCCACAACTCCTACAGGGTGAGCAAACAGATCTTGATGAACTAGAATGGCTTTTTCAGAGAAAGCATCAAGACCAGGAAAGATCTACTGAAGTTAACAGTGATGCATCGTGTAGGGGCGGCTCAACCTTGTGGCCCCATGCCCTGTACATGCCCGAGGCTGATATATGGGCTTTACCCTTCACAGTTCCTTTTTAAGTTGCCTCGTTGCTCAAAGTTGTGTTATATGGTTCAAATGAGAGCTTGATGCTGCCCAGTATTCTTTTAAATCCCCACCGAAAGATTGTCACTTATTGAGCTATATGAATTTTGCGGATTTTGTTATGAATTGATGACAGCTGAGGATATGGGGACACGAGTACGAATCTGTTGAGTTATGAAATTTGAAAATGACAAGGAGGAGTTGTCATAATGTAAAAATTGACTTTAGATTTAAGTATATGATTTCATACATTGTTTGAGGCGTTTTATGGGTGTTGTGGTCTAAAGATTTTGTTCTTAATACAAAACAACATTGCAAGTCATTATTGGAATACAATTCAAATAAAATCTTTTTCTTATTTTTTGAATTTGTTCAGAACTTTGTGTTTGTAAAGTAAATTCACTGAATATATTTTGATGACCAGTGCAATAGATCAATATTTTTTCATTAATATAACTAATCAGAACATAGTTAGGTATCAATGCAAGCTGAAGAGAAATGCTCTGGTATCACTTGATTTATTTTGATTCTTATCATCATGTGTATTAATACAATAAATATCATGTATCTATAAGACTCTATATTTTAAAAATAGTGTGAGACTTGTCATGGCACATAAGAAATTACAGAAGTGAGAGTTCTATGAAATAATTTGATAATATATAATAGAAAAAAGATTGGTGAGAATCCTCTAAAAAATTGAACTTCTTTTTATTTTTTTTTTTTTTTTTTTTTCTTTTTTTTTTTCTTTTCTTCTTGAGAGAGGAGAGGGAGAGGAGAGAGGAGAGAGAGAGAGAGAGAGAGAGAGAGAGAGAGAGAGAGAGAGAGAGGAGAGAGCCGAGAGGAGTCTTCGCCGCGCGAGACTTGCCCCCCCCCCCCCCCCGAGCGCGACCTCTTGCAGCCTCCGGCCGCCCTCCCCCTCCTCCTCCCCCCCCTCCCCCCCCCCTCCCCCCCCTCCTCCCCCCCCCCCTCCTCCTCCTCTCCCTCCCTCTCCTCTTTCTTCTCTCAAAAAAAAAAAAAAAAAAAAAAAAAAAAAACAACAATTTTTTCGAGAGAGGGGGGGGGGGCCTCTATTCGAGCTATAAATCGCTTCTGTATATAATAACCATGTGAGTCAAAATGACCTACTCAACTTAAATGTAGCGACTTGAAAAATCTCATAATCTGCATCACCCTTACAACGCTTGCATCACCCTTTCCTAGACCAGACTGATGTGATGTATGGTTTGCGTTGGTGTTTTTTCATTAAATTGTACTCTGATTTTAAAAATTCATTCAAGGGATGCATAGAAATGATCACATTATAGTTAAAGATTCTACATGATTTACAAATAAAAATCGTAAAAGATTATGCTCTTCTTTTTCCATTTAATTAGATAAGAAGTTGAGTGTATTGTTTGTTTCGTTTTAAAGCATGTACAATTTAGATGGTGTGCTACAATAGAAACCACAAGTGTAAAAACACAATCAGAATTAGATTATAAATTTATTTATACACTTGGATCAAACAAATCCATCCTTGTAATCAAGAAATGATGCAATAATTTAAACCAATAAAGGCAAAGTGTTTTTGACAAATGATATATTGAAACAAGGCTATAAAAAATAAGATTGCTACCAAAGACAAATTGCTAGAACTGGGAGGATGAAGTGCAACTAAAGCAAAATCAATTGGATCCTGAAAATACTAAACCAAACACATCTTTAGAGTGAAGATTGACAAAACCAAATCCATTCAAGATTCCCCTCTGGTCGCCCATCCCAATGCCAGGTTCACTCCACCCCTGCAAACTTGTACGCCGATTGGCCATTCTCACACTACATAGCATAACATCACATGCTGATGGTACTATATTTTTCGCCCATTGCTCCGCCTTTCTGTTTCTGAAACTGAATGTACCGTAACACACTGGCAAAGAAAGCATTTAAAGCCTTATCTGGTGTTGTGGTGTCACTTTGCATCTCAGTTTTGATTAGTTCTATAAGGCTCTGAATTGCATCACTCGTTATCAGCGGGTTTCCCTTCTCAAAAAAGTAGAGGTACCTGAAGCATATTTACCCACTCAAGAAAAGTTAAGTCATTTTAACATTAAACCAAAATGTTAAGTAAAGAATAGGGCAATGTCAACAATCCAATTCACTAACTTGTTCAAAATTTCAACAAAGAGTGTAACTGGTCCACTGCTACCACGTGCAACATTGGCCATATGTTGTGCAGCATTTGCAATCCTTAATGACCGCTTTAGGCATAGTAGGACCCTAAAATCAAACAGGATGCCAGTATGTCAGATCTCTTTGGTTTGAAAAATCAACTGAAACTAAAATTTTGTGGAATGGAACAAGACTACAGCCATAAAACAAACAATTGAACACAAAACTAGAAAGAGGTTTCGAATTCTACAAAGGCTTTAGTGTAAAACAAGTGATATGCAAAGCAAACCATGATTTCCTAATATTAAATGCAAGGTAATACACCTTTCTCCATCCTTGATTCCATCTTGGTCATCAACCCAAAACAGATGTGAACATGCATAAACTGCTCTGCATTGATCAGGCTTCTTCAAAAGCTTTGCCGAATACTGAACATAGGAAAAGTGTCATAACAAAATGATAGTGAGAACATGCTGAAAAGGAAAATTAACAACATTATGTAAGTTTTATTACCCCGGTGGCCTTGTGTGTTAAGGTATCCCTATTCTCAACACCAAATACAGTCATTCTCTGTAGAGTTCCAATTATAAGGTGGATTGCAGTCACCTGGGCTTTGGAATCCTGAACATAGACATAATCAAGTGTGTAAAAAAAATAACCCAATCACAGTCGCTTCCTGTGAGTAATTTTTATCAAAGTTCAACTGCAAGGAAACAATTTATTGGCAATTACCGCAACTTCTTCTTCATATAACATAAATGCTTGAGTGAAAAATTCATAAGCAACTGGTTCAAGATCACTGTCATTGGCAGCCTGAGATAAAAATTTAAAGTAAGACATGGTTAAGAAATGTATGCCTATCAATGGCCACATATCATCGTATTTAAGGCTATCATTAGGTGGGCAAATGAAGCAAGCAATGATATGTGCTAATGCAATTCAATAAGGAAGCTGAATACATATGAAGGCGATGATAAGTAGCACAGCATTGAAAATTACTAATGCATCTGCAGCCTCAGCTGATGAAGAAGAATTTTCAACATCCTTGTAAAAAAGAATTTCATCAGTATTCTGATTGATATAATTTGTTCCAGCAAAGTATCAATTTTCTGAGGCTCTTTCCTAGTCCTATTGTAAAAGCTTTTTAGAAATAATTTCCGAAACCAACATTTATGAAATACTCGATGTAGTCACATGTTACCTCAGCACATTGCAAATACAGCCGTAATGATAGTTCAGGTGACTGAACAGATGAAAGAGTCTCAATAGTCTGAAACAAAAAAAAGGGACTGTGTTATGACATGCAATAATGACAAATGATTACAGATATTCAGGTGATGGAACAGATGAAAGAACTTCGGTAATGGGGTAGGGGTGGGGGAAGATAAAGAACAGACATCATGCTATTGAATGACACTGATAAATGATGACACATACCATGCATGAAGGTGCATAAACACCAGGCATCATAGAACATGCTTTTGGTATTCACATCTTATTACAACTGGATAGTAAAAAATGATTCTTGTAATAAAAACAGGATGTAGGTAACCGAAAATGGAGAATTCAAACATCTTCCATGATATGTAGGTCACATGCAAGTAGACAGGAAAGATGATGCAGAAACTGAAGAAAGGCAGGCTTATAACCAAGCCACATGATAAGGAATGCAACATACAATGGAGTGAAAAAATTTCAATTTTTTCAAAGCCTTTCACCGTAAATTAATTATTAAACTAGGGCTATCAATTAAATTCAAGAACATTTTAATTTTTCAGAAACTATTAATAACAGTGTCAAAAGAAATTATTTTATTATATTCATGCATGAAACATGACATATACTATATTATTGATCTGGGAGTAACAAGAGCTTAGATACTTCTTTGGTGTTGGCAAAAATAACCTGATTTAAGAGCTGGAAAATTTTCTTTGGTGTCGCAGGAACTTCTTCCCCATCTACTTCTCCATCTTGACCTTGCAGTTGTCTGATCAACTGTAAGCCACGAATAATGGTTCAAAAAGGTTCATTTTCAGAGTCATTATGAAACAGTCAAGATCCTATGTACTCTAAACTAATAATTCTAGTTGCAATTACACATTCTCCTTTTTTCATGGGGTGAGAGGGAGAAACAAAATAAATGCACAATAGTGAATAAAACAAGTAGCCCCTGGCACATGTTTGAACAAAATTCTGCTTAAATTGATGAATCAAAGCTTGAACTAGTTGATGAATCGAGTGCGTACATCAGAGTATATTAAGTGAGAGATGATTAGTAGATTGTCTTTAGAGGTAAGTCAAACAAAATTTATATAATTTGACAAGATAGGCAACAGGTATGCACATACATTGCATGGATCATACATACCTCACACAGTTAACCAAAAAGTGATGACCTACAAGTCATGTGGCTAAACAGTAATTCTAGTGATCCTTACTTTGTCAAGGCACATTGACTATGACCTTCCTCTTCCCTAGTAGTTACCTTCTATGAAGCACGGATACTTCAAAATAGGTGTCGTAGCGGTGTCGGACACGGGGATACGCTGGGACAAGTATGGGATATGCCAAATGGCATGCCACTTTAATTTTATTATATATATATATATTTTTTTGAAGGGGATATGGCAGGGACACGGGGACACATTTAATTTTCTTATATTTTTACAAGGGACACGCGTGTCCAAATATGGATGATCTATTAATTTGTTTAAATGTAGTGGTTTATATATATATATTGAATTAATGTTATTTTTATTAATTTTGATTGTTTAGCAACATAATATTAATCTATATAGTAAATATATATAAAATAAAATAAACAAAAATTTGTCGTATCCCCCGCCATGTCTGTGTCCCCATTTTTTTAAAATCACAGTGTCCCGTGTCCATGTCCGTGTCCATGTCCGTGTCCATGCTTCATAAGTTACCTTCAATGTAGACAATGTTGCTCTTCTTCACCGGTGAAGTTATTGCCCTTTATTGCATGTGGCCAAACAACCCTAGTCGATTTTCTCTAATTTTCCTTGCTTTGTTTCACTAATTTTAACTCTTTCTATAATTTTTTTCACAAAAATTCTCACCTTTCCAATTTGTTCTTTTTACCTTTGGTTTGCTTAATAATTTTCCCCTTCACCCCAACTTTATAATATTCTTCAAAAAATTCTACCAAATAATTGTTACTTCATTAAACTTTTTAATTTCAGTAAAAAATAATTTCAAAAAGAAAAATTTGACACTTTCAACCTGTAACAATTCAGAACATTTTCTCTAGTTGCAACCAATTGTTGGTGTATCTATACAATTCAAATTCATTCTCAAATTAGCATTCTCATTTTCAAAAGAAAAAGAAAAAGAAAAGAAAATTTCAAACATTACAAAAAACTTTCATGTCCTTTTAAATCAATCTATTTTTGGTTTTATTTTTTTCTATAAGTGCTCGAACATCTCCAAAAAATACTTCTTGAGAATGCAAACATATTTGTAAGTTATCCGTTTGGTTTAGTTTTAAAATCTATTTTGAAAGACAAGTTTTTGAAAAGAGTTTTCAAATTTTAAAAATTTGTTTGGTTGTATATTTTTAAAATAATTTTGTAGTTGGAGTTTTGTAGTTTGGAATGATTTGTAGTTTTTGGGTAAATTACCAATAGGTCTTAATAGTTGGACTTAATTCCTATCAAGTCCTATTAAAAATAAGTCTTGGTAAAATTGTCGCTAAAAATAATTTTTTTGTGACAAATTTTTATTTATGTCGCTAAAAATTGACAATTAATGAGTTTTTTTTGTCATGATTTTTATAAATTGTCGCTAAAACTTACAATTAGTAACTTTTTTATAACAAAATTTTCTTATAGGACCTATTAGACAATAAGTCCACTTATTAGGACCCACATGGAAGTACCCTTTTTTTTTTTTTTGTAATTGAATAGATGGGTGTGAGAGAAAAAGTAATTGATTGATGCGTAGGATATGAAAGGAGAGAGGAGATAGAAAAAGTTATTGAAAACAGTTTTGAAAAAATTGTAAACCAAACAAATTTTGGGTTTTGAGCTCTCAAAATAGTTTTCAAAACTAAACCAAACACAACCTAATATTTTGTCTGAATTAAACCACCAAAACATATATCATCACAATTATCAAATTTTAAAAGTAATCTCGCATAACCATTTTTACTAGCATTTACATAAGTACCTAAGTCAGAGGTTCAAAACACAAAACTTCATAAAACATATTTTTTTTAAAAATAGCATATACAAATTTGTGGAAAAAGTTATTTTTGATTTAGAGTATGTAGAGAAAGAAAACTTGAACTTTTGTCACTTAAATGAGAGAATTAAATCTCTATAATAGTGTATGAAAAAAAGAACCTTGTGACCTTAAATGTCTGAAAGCATTAAAGCTCTAATAGCATAGGAAAAAGGAACCTTGTGACCTTGAGAAGTCCTTGGGAAGCTTATTCTGGAGAGGGAAATTTGAAAAAAAATGGTCTATCCCAGACCATAAGATTCACTCAAAAAAATAATAGATTTATTATCAATACAATATTTGGCCAATATATTCCAATCAAAGGGGTCGAGTCAAATCAAATCAAATCAAATCATAAGATCCAAATCATGCATCACAAGATTTGGATAAGTATAGTCAACTTATTCCACACTACTTAACCTTGGAAAATGTGTGGTTAAGTCTTCAACAATTCCAATTCCCTCTACATAACTTCCATTTTGAGAAATCTGACTTACACAGAGATGCCATACATACAACACTATTAAGCCTAGTACATGCTCTTAATTCGGCCTGCTCATTTTAAAGAACCAAAAACACATCAAAAATCCCAAGCACTAACCCAAACGTCCGATGCACAAAAAGGAGTCAAATTTGGAAATTTGAAGGTGCTATCTAGTTTCCAGGAGCTATAAAAACCATAAGGCACTAGAGAACTGAATTTACGCATAAAAATAAATTTCAGAATGCATTGGCATGTGACTAGTTCATTATGTCCATCTTGGTTAGGGGACACCTAAAATAAGCTGCTTATTGGCTTATTTCTATCACATCACTCTTTACTTTTCTGCACGTTTTATCATAATAAGCAAAGAAGCCCAAAAATAAGCCATACCCAAAATAAACTAAATGGTCTACATGGCGAAAAAATGATACAAAAGCTCGCTCTCTAGAAATAAGAAACAAACCTTAAGTGCCGAAAAAACAAGAGGAGGGACAGTAAAAGGTAAGCGATTTGGACCTCCAGTCATAATATGCTTCCTTACAGTACATATAATCTGAAAAGTACCAAAAAAATATATTAGTGAAATCATAATGGGGGGAAGATAAGCATACAAATTTTGATAAGACATAAACTACATTGACAAGAACCACCATAACAAGAAACTAAAAGGAAGTTGAACGTTGAGCAATAGAACCAGTTAAATACAATCAAATGACCAAGACAATCTTCAATGAGTGAATTAATTATAATTCATATAGACAATCCGCTGTCTCTGAGTTTCATTTTCAAATTTCAAAACTTTTTCCACAACATAGTTCTTATATATTTTCAATGTGCTGCAAAATATTCATTCCTCACTAATATTATATATTCAGATGATAGGAAATCAACGTTTGCTATATAATTACATGCAGTGCAACACATACATTCATGAGTACTTGCATAGATATTTATCATAATTTGGATTTTGAATGCCCCTTGCACTTTTTAAAATAACCAAGCATTCCCCCTGCTCCATTTATGCTTTGTCATACAAGCCATATATGGGTCACCCTACCTAGGGATGGTCAGAATGCTACCTTTGAGGTGAGGTATGACATTTTGGAGATCATCACTACGTTAACGTTAGAGGTACTTGGTTACATGTGTTGGACACATGTATGTGTTAAAAGTGTCGGATTCATCTAATTCCCCAGTCCAATAACACAAGGACATTGCTAAAACATTTTATGTTTCTTAGTATATTCTTCTGTTTCCAAGGGCAAGATTTATTGTCATGTAACATAGAACATTAACCAAGGATACTTCCCTATTTTGAAGCTGCCATGTCTTTATTCAAAATCATTCAGCAAACTTAAATTATCAAACATGCTTGCTAGGTTCATGTTCAATTACACATGTTATAAACATATTTGCAGTATCATGTGTCCTTAGAGGTGGAGACTCCACATAACATATAATTATGGAAAAAGAGGCAGAAACTGAATAAATAATGTGTAACAATATATGCAGAAACACTTGAAACATAAGGAAGCCAATTTATTTTTCACTTAAACTACAAAGTCAAGATGTACAGTCACATTAAGCCAGTAATGGATCTCAAGGCTTGCAAAATAGACAGCATGCACAAAGCAATAGCTTCTCAACCCCAACTGACGGACTGAATAGTGCTACACAATTTACCATTTATTCAATCAAATCAACCATGGTCAAACAGAACAGAACTGTAAAAATAATTATTTAACGGAACAACAAACTTCATAAAGGAAGATAAAAGAGAACTCATCAAAGCTTGGGAACCCATCATAACTTCATCTAAACTAACTTAACCCTTAAGTAACAAAATGAAGTAGTAAAATTAGCATCAAAGGCATAATTATAGGGGGAAATAATTCCAACACAACAATTACCTTTAACATCTCCTCCGGATCATCATTATGCAACATGTGTATAAGGCGAGCAACAGAATTTTGCTCTTCTTTGAAATCCTCCTCATCAAGCTATTGGCAGGAAGCACGCCCCAAAAAAGAGAGAGAGAGTCACTATACGCATAACTTAACAAGTTAAAGTTAGAGTGCCTAAAAACAAGGACAGCTCAGTGTACAAGGCTCTTGGCACTGCGGGGTTTGGAAAGGGTAAAATGAATGCAGCCTTACACCCTAATACAAAGAGACTGTTTTCATGTTTCAAACCCGTGATACCCATGTTGCAACAGAGCAACCTTACTACTTTGCCAAGGTCCACCCTCAGCTGCCTGTACATCAGAATAAAAAATTAAATACAGCTGTAGAAGCTTCTAATGTGCGCACCTCATCCACCAAAGTTCCATCTAGATCCTTTATAAGCCCTTTTATCAATTCAAACAATACCTCAACCTGCAATGAAGGATGCATAGCCCATGTTTGAAAAGCGCACAACCAAAATAGTACAAACTAAAAAATATGCAACATACCTTATCAGTAGTAGAAATGCAAGTGTTGTTTTTCATAATGCTTTGAACAATAACCATTGCCATGACTTTATTTGTTCCATTATCAAGGTAATCCATGACACAGGGATAATTAGAAAGTGTCAGGGCAGTTACAATATCATTGTACTTCTCCAATGGAGCAGTCAAAAGTGCAACAACTTGTTTTGTTGCTTTACTATCTTCAAGCTTTGCTTTTCCGGAAAGTTTCTTAACACACGATCCCTGTCAATAAATAAAACAAGGATGAATCTCACCACATGTAAAAAATGACCTATAGTAGCCCAAATGACATGGCATCTAAAGGCATACACTCTACGTAGCAAGGCCACATAACGAAAACTATATGTGTGTCTTAATAACTTCATCCAATGTAATCAGAAGTTATGGGCATCTAATGAGTATTCTTTTTAAAATCCAATATAGTATGCCCACTCTCCCTTCAAATCCTCTTATCAACTCTGGTGGTTGGAGAAAGAAAAAGGAATGAAAGCAAGAGGAACAAAAGAGGGGGGAAGTAAGAGCATTTCCCAACGACAGTGCAGTTGGGACTACAGCCAGAGTTTTGGGACAAAAATTCTACATTCTATTTGACTATCTCATTAACTTGGGGATAAACATACCAGCACTTGATCCACACAATCAAGCCGGTCAGGATGAACACGGAGAGTAAATGTGAGAAGAGAGACAAACAAAGTAATCGCACCAACAATAGGCATGTCAACCTGTGCTTCTATCACCTGCCATTAAAACAAAGAGTGTCAACCTGTACAACTGTTAAAAGAATAAGCAAATGTGCCATCAGAAGTCATCCAGAAACACTTCGATACACATGTTTTAAGGAATAACATGGTCCTCCTATTGGGAATCAAAGCTTCCCTTTCATAACAGGCTAAAAAATAAGCAAATGTGCTTATTTAATTCAGATGCAATGCAACCAAGTGGTTTCCATAAAGCAATTAGTCAGAAAATGAGACATTTAAGTAGTAGGGGAAAATTAGAAAGATGTTTAATTCACTGCTGTGGCAGCTTGAGAATTACCTTCCCAATGGCACTGCTTAATTTTGCAAAAGCTTCCACTTGCAGAAATTCAGGTAACACCTACAAACAAGACCACGTCAATAAAGTATAAAAGAATAACCCATGGAAGAAGCATATGAACAACTCACTTCTGGACTTGAAGCTGCATAGTTTGACAGTCTCTCCATTAGTCGTGACAACACTGTCTTGATGTCAACTGCCGGCTGCGAAACAAAATGATGACACAGTAATGAGAGTCTCAGTATTATTGTCTTTTCTAAGCTCTTCATGCAAAGCAAAATCATCAATGGACAACAGTAATTTAAGGATATACATTTGAAATAAGAGGATCCATATGCATAATTTCGTACCAATCTGGTACAGTATCTTGAGCCAGTAAAAGAAAGAACCAATCAATTAACATGTTTAATCTTTACATGATGCGCAACATGACTATTGGAGAATGTTATCAACATGAAAAAACAATTCTGCATAACAATTTTTCTGGAGTTCCACAGATCACAACTGCTCAAACCAAGTAATGATAAAAGAAGAAATCCAGTCATGCCAGCATGAAAATCTCCTTATAACATAATGAGGGTGTTTGGCAAAGGCTATTTTTTAGCTTTTTGGACTAAAATCTACAAAAAGGCAAAATAGGCTAAAGTAGCCAATAAGACAAAATGTTACATCAAACCCATAATCATTTCACTTTTTCTCTTACAAACATCCAACTACAAAACAATCTAATTATCCTCCCAAACACAACAATTTTAGCCTACTAAAATAGCTAAAAACTAAAATAACCTACTAAAATAGCAACTTCCCAAACACCCACAAAGTTGCCATTCAGTTTTGTAAACTTAGCTACTTACTACATGACAATTGACACATCACCACTGAAGAAACTAGGAACTAGGAACAACTTGAACAACTACAATGGATAGCATTCAACTCACTTAAGGAACTCCATATCCATAGTTCCACATCCAATAAAAACAGCAAGATCAACCCACAACTAAAAATTCACAACATTGTAGCTGTATTCCTATGTGGCAAAGGACTGAAAGTCTTAAGTATGTGAAAGAAACTAACATCATGAAACAGGAGATGAGTAGTTTTCGGATTCCGCTACTTGCAGATAAAAGCTAGATCACCGAAGAATATATACTCCAATTTATATGATCCTGTTACCCACCTGAAGTTGGGAGAAAGCACCCAACAATGCCTCAAGAGTCTGCAAGTGGTACTCATCTGGAAAGACCTGAATTATGCAGTCCATCAAATAATACTGTGCAAGCTCGTCTTTACAATTGACAACCTGTCAAAAAATTTGGGCACATAGCCAAGATGATCAGATTTCATACTATATTTTTCCAGAGCAGAGAAAGACAGCAGCTCTGACTGAGGCGAACCTGCTCCAAGACTCTGGGAAGAACGGTATCTTTGTACATTTCAAGGTCAACGCCCTCTATCTGACTGAGAACATGCAAATTTTTTCCAACCTGGAAATTCAGAGGGATGGCAAAATGATGCATTTCTGGAAGCGTCAAAACAATCTAATAGCAAAATAAACCAGCTTCAGAACAATGATATTACGAGATCACGAAGCTCGCTCCTTTCCTTGTCCCGTTTCTCTTTTACTCGGACCGGTCCCTGCAGACCAGAAAGCCCGATTGAAGGCCTCAACTCAGCATCACCAAAGAGAATGAATGTATCACAAGATCTATAACACCTGCATGGCCAAAAATCATGCCTTCATAATTCATTTTACCTTTGTGGCATGTAAGTAGCGGGGTGCCATGCATGTCAAAACATCAGAGCAAATAGTTTAGAGATATTCCAACAAACCTGAAGTTGCATCCGGACCCAAAGTTTATTCATCTCTATGAAGTTTTGCAGCACAAATTCTACAGCATCCATGATAGTTTCAGCATCTCTGCAGGAAACCGACGAGATATCACTAAGTAGCCAGCCACAAGTCATAATATGAAAGTGTAACTTATCTGTCCATATGTTTCAATGCACTCCCGATGTATATTGTGGGTAGATTCAGTCCATAATATGAAAGTGTCTTCATTCACAAAAATTCTAAAGAAATTAATTTTATAATAATAAATAATAATCAGGTGGCAACTTACCCTTCATTCTCAGAAACAATATCAGGTAACTTATCTCTACTGACTTGAGCAAGATAACTCCTCAAAAAGAGCCCACGTATAGGATGTTGAACACCACGACACATTTCAACAAGGTCTTTTAGGACATCCTTAGCAGGAGCATCCTTTGATTTAATGTAAACAGATCCTACTGTACAAAGGAGATACCTGACAAATCAAGACAAGAACTTCATATGCTCCTGCAGCACAGGTAATGTCTGGGAATATGCAAACGCATGTGAAAAGAAAGTATAAAACAAATTGACAGATTCAGCAAGGCTATTTCTTAGTGATATCATGTCCACCCAGTAAGTTTACATGATATAAATGGGAGATGTATGTTTGGTTTGTGTTTGAGAGATGTGTTTTAGAGATAAAAAGTACGAAAAGTTGTTTGGTTTGGTTTTTTCAAAAAAAATTTTTGAGAGAGTTTTGGAAAAAGTGATTGATTTGATGTGTGAGAGAGAGATTGGAAAACAAAAATTTGTTTGGTTTGATTACTTTTGAAAACTCCCAAATACAAACCAAACGAACCCCTAATCTTTTGATTTGTTATCAATCTAAATCATTTGCCTGTTTTTGTTAAATAAAATTGATGGAAAATTGGTATTTTAATCATCAAACTCAACAAAAAATGACATTTTAGATATTTTATGTACATCTTCATTGAGTTTAGTTTAAAGACTAAGATGGGTGGATAATTTAGACTGAAAATAAATCAAAATATTATGGTTTAAATTGATAAAATTAAAAATTCAATGTTTATTTTGATTTTGTCACCAGAGTCAAACCTTCAGTTTTTTTTTTTTTGCCTCAAAAAAAGCAAATGAATTCCATAAACTGGGCAGAATAAGAACCAGATAATAGTTTAGGAGTTACATAAATTCTACAAGAAATGCACGAATATTGTGATTAGTAGAAACAGAACAATAGAATTGAAGGACCAAATCACAAGTGATTCCAACTTACAGTCTGGGTAAAATGTTTCCAGCATGCTGGACGAGTTCGTAGAGGTCAGAGACCGTACAACCATGTTTATCTTCCTCTTTAAAGAAGATTTCAAGTCTTCTCAATTCATCAAAGGCTCGCATATCTGACACATCACAACAGTAAACAAATAATCAATTGAATTTCGATACAGAAAAAAAAAAAAATCGTCGACGATGATCAAAGGCTATATATACAGAGTTCAAAGTATTTGTGTGGAGATAGTCTAGATGTTCGGAGCTCAGACAACATTTGCGCCGAATATTTTAAGGCTTCTCTGAGATTGTTGGAGTCCTGATGAACACACGAATCGGAGAATTAGGGTTTTGAGTATGAAAGAATTTAATGAAGAAATATTGATTGATAGGTATGATGAATTACCAGTGCGCGATGCATATAGAAAGCATTGTGTTGAATCCCTGCGATGCCTTCGGCGAGCCATTTGTCCTCGTCTTCGATTCCATTCGCAATCATTCTCTCTCTCTCTCTCTCTCTCTCTCTCTCTCTCTGATGGATCAGTTGCAGAGTTGCGTTCCAGTGGTTCTCCGATGACTATTTGGCCACTTGAAATGCTATACACCATCGTTTATTGAACCTTGTTTTACCGGTAGTAGGTTGGACCAATTTATTTACCCGACCCGAATTTTACGTGCGACTTCGGGGTCGGCAGTTGTCCGTACCCACATATATTTTGCTGAAGGGAAAATTACACTTCAGGGTTTTTAGGAATCACCAAAAAAGTCAGTTCTTTTTTTTCTTTTTCTTTTTTTTTTTGAACAAAGTTTGGTAGCTTGAATTTGGCCTTCCCTTCGTTTTGGGCATTAGTTGTTTTTTTTTTCCTGCCATTTTCGTTCGACCTGCAGGGGAGGGGGAGGAGAGGGAGAGGGAGAGGGAGAGGTCGTCGTCACCGTCGTCTCCGATTCGTCGCAGATCCGTCGCCGATCGCCGCGCCTCCGCCTCCATCGCCGATCGCCATGCCTCTGCCATCGCCGATTGCCGCGCCCCCCGCCTCCGCCTCCAGCCCATTTTTTAGGCCCCCTCCAGTCCCCTCCCTCTCATCCTCCCCCTCCCCTTTCGTCTTCTTCTTCCTTCTGCTAAAAAAAAAAAGAATTTGGGACATTCGGGGGAGTCCAGATTCGAGCGACGTTTTGGGTCATATTATTTTTCGTATTTTTTACTTATAAAAATATAAAATAGATTAAAAAAGTCCAAAAAAAATTTTTTTACCAACTTCCTAAAACACTCTATTTGTTTTCTTTTATGTTTGGTCACTTTCTCACTTTAATCTTAATTTTTTTTTTTTCATTTTATCTTTTCATATTTCAAGTTTTTCTCAATTTATTCCTAAAACTATTTTTTATGAAAATTATACAAAAAAATAACACGTTAATAGTCACGTGACATAAAAATATTTTATTATATATAATTCACATCTCTCATATAAACTTAAATTATAATATAATAATATTTTTTTATTATGTGACAGTTATTATTGTATTTTTTGTCTAATTTTAAACAAAAGTTAATTTTAAGGGCAAATTAAGAAAAACTTGAAATATAAAAGGCCCAAGTAGAGAAAATAAACTTTAAGGGTTAAAATTTTGAAAAAAATGGTCAAAAATAAACGGGGCAAAGTGTAATTTACTTTTTGCTAAATTACACAAACCTCTCTTGCGGTTTAAAAAAATACATTAATTACCACAAATTTTACATGATGATATTAAAATCTCTTAAGATTTTGATTCACTTAATAGTAATTCCATTTTTTTATTAATAATTTATTCGTCATACGAATAGAAAAAATAATAATTTACATTGAAATATAAATTTTACATTTTTAAAATTTTTGCATTTACAACTCATCTACATTAATTTCGAACATTTTAACTTTATCAAAATGGACATAGGTGTAATTATATAAAAATTGTAATAACTTATTGTCTCTTCTAATTCATATATTGATAAGATAAAGAATTGGGATGAATTTTTAGACCAATTTATTAAATAATTCAAGTTTGGGAAAAACTATTTCTATTTGCCTAATTAAAATTTTCACATGTTAAAAACGGTGAACCAGGAAAATTTCACAGTATCTTAATTTTCTCCTCCAAAATTTCACATTCATCATAACCCTTATTTGATACATCAACAAAATGATTCAAAAAATAAAAATCTACATTTCTAAAGAAAAGAAAAAATTTAAACGCGAGATGTTTATAATATTCAAGCAGGGTTATTTGTGTTTAAAGTTGATATCCAAAATATTATAAGAATGAAATTAGAAAACCTTTTTGTCATTGTCCTTATATTAATGTAATCTAATAATACCATACCTCCAACCAATGTTTTAAAAAACGGACCGGTGAACGAACTGGAAAAGGGATTGGGTGCAATGTTTTAAAAATCGGACCGGTGGTCGAACCGGAAAAGGGATCGGGTGGACGGGTCACCGGTTCAACCGTCGGGTTGAACCGGAATCGAACCGTGACGTAATAAATATATTTAAATTATATTTAAATAAAAATATAAGTAATAAAATTATAAATTAAAATATTAAAAATATTAAATTATCTTAAATATTTGTCCTAATATTTTTTTTATTGAAAAATATAATAATATATTTTAAAATATTATTAATTTCAATTTTGGAAGATGAAATCAAATATTTAATATTCCCTCCATATGATTTTTACTCAAATAATTTGTTTGAAAGAACTGCAAAATTTTTGGTGTGATATCTAAATTTCAATATTCCCTCCAATACATTTAATTGAATCCCACATGGATTTCTTGAATTTTTTTAAAAGAGTTTTTTTCTTATAAATAGATGAAGACTTTCACAATAATTTCATCAAACTCTTAATGGGATTCCTCACAAGAGGAGACCCTTGAAAAAGAGTTTCAAATTAAAATTTTCTTATATTCTTATATTTTATATATATATATATATATAAAGAAAGAAAAGAAAGAAAGAAAAGAAAAAAAAAAACAAAGAAAAATTGCAAAAAAAAAAAAAGAGCCGGTCGGACCGGCGGAACCTCCAACCAATGTTTTAAATACACGGTCGATTTTCAAAAACCATGATTGGGTGGATGAGTCACCGGTTCAACTGTCAGGTTGAACCGGAATCGAACCGTGACGCAATAAATATATTAAAATTACATTTAAATAAAAATATAAATTATAAAATTATAAATTAAAAATATTAAATTATCTTAAATATTTGTCCTAACATTTTTTTACTGAAAAATATAATAATATATTTTAAAATATTATTAATTTTAATTTTGGAAGAGGAAATCAAATATTTAATATTTCCTTCATATGATTTTAATTCGAATAATTTGATTGAAAAAAGAACAAAAATTTTGGATGGATATCAAATTTTCAATATTTCCTCCAATACATTTGATTCTTGAGTTTTTTTGAAATAATTTTTATTTTATAAATAGGTGGAGACTTTCACAATAATTTAAAACTCCTAAATGGGATTCCTCACAAGAGGAGACCTTTGAAATAGAGTTTTCAATTAAAATTTTCTTATATTCTTATATATTATATGTATATATATGTATATATATAAAATAAGAAGGAAAAAAGTTAGTAGAAATCAAAAAAAAAAGCTAAATCCATCAACCCGGTTAACCGGCTCTAGGTCGACCAGTTCACCGGTTCAACCACCGATTTTCTCAATTCTTTTTAAATAGGCCGATTTTTAACTTCGAACGGTTTATAAAGTATATCTAAACTAGACCCCGACTGATTAACAGTTTAACCGATCAAACCGACCAGTCCGGTCTGGTTTTCAAAACCTTGCCACCAACCAACTCTTCCAAAAACCAAAAATAAATAAAAATAAAAAGCTGGTTACGGAGTGGAGTGGGCAGCATGGACATAGGGGGAAAAGCTTTAAAAAAAAATTGTTATCGGTATTAATATTGTATATGCATACCTGAAGACCAAAGTCAATGAATTTAGGCCAATTTAGGTCTATTTGTTTTCAGAGGTAAAATAAAGGAGATTAATAGTTAGAGAATTATTAATGAAAGAATTAAGTAAAATTGTGTTTGTTTTGATAATAATTATTAATGTAAGAATTGTTAAATTATTACCCTATAAAAGAAATATAAAATATTAAAACAAATAAAACATTAAAACAAAAAATATAAAAACATTAAATATTAATGTTTAAAAAAAATACCCAACATGTAAATAAAAAATAAAAAAAACCTAATCCCATGGGACTAATTTCCTAATATCATCTCCACCTCCTCTATCTCAATCACAACACCAAGACCCCATTTGTTTTAGAGTTAAATAGATAAGAGGGAATTAGGATGGAGATAGAGTTATTTAGTGTTGCGTTTATTTGTAGAGTTAGGAAAGGAATTAGAATGGAATAGGTGATATAATTGGAGATTGAAAAGAGAATTGAGATGGAAGAAATGGAGATGATATTAGAAAAATAGTGAGTAGATTAGAATTTTTTTTATTTTTTATATATTGAGAATTTTTTTTTAAATATTAATGTTTAATTTTTTATATTTTTTTATTTGTTTTATTATTCTATATAAAAATAATTTAACAATTCCTACATTAACAACTATTATCAAAATAAATAAAATTTTACTTAATCCCCTCACTATGAATCCCCTCCATTCTACCTCTGAAGGGGATTATGAATCCCATCTCCATCTCACAAAACAAATACAACATATAATTGATCCCACCTCCATCTCAATCCCAATCACATCCCTATCTCCCAAAACAAACAGGCCTCAATTTATATATATATATATATATCATAAAGGAGAGGAAAGAATCAGTTTAGAGCATAAACTGATTCTATAAAGCAAATCCTATTCCTCAAAAACACAAACAAAAAATGCAATTCCAAGAACTTTTCTATATATATGACGTCATAATCACAGAATTTAATGGCCTCACCATCAAATTCACATAGAAGTTAGAACCCTTACCACACCCTGTATACCGCCAACAACTGAAAAACTGCTTACCTGGTAGCAATAGCATTCCTAGAAGCATGACATGAACCATTTGGGCAACATTCAATCAAAATTAGAATACAAATTATATAATTTAATCCTGTTCATCCAAGGGAACAGCTCTCTAATGGTAGGGATCTTTCATCACATCTGGTTAATATGTCACAATCCTAAACACACAGAACAACAGAGACATGCAAGATGTCGAAGACACCTAGTTTACAATTACATATCATAAAATCCAGTTTTGAGAGAACAAACCACCTGCGGTTTTCAAGTAATCCCTCCTAGTAAGTCAGTGAAGACTATACACCAAAGGCTTGCTGTTTCCTTGAAATGGAACGTTTGGCTTGAAAAGTGACGGGCTTCATCAAGAGAGGCTGATGATAGATCGATCATCTTCTCTTTTTCCATGCCTATTCTTTCCTCAATCATAATATGGAACAGACCTTTTGTGCCTTTCTCTTCTTCTTCTTTTGCTTGGGTGGTTGGAGCACTACCTTAATGGCTGCATCAAAAACTGCTTTCACATTCTGCATTTACAAGAAGATAGCTACACCCCATCAATCACAAGGAAATAAACATTTTCCGCCCATTAATGTGAACAGATGTTGAAAACACGAACTAACAACTCAGACATCAAGAAAAAAAACATGGTTTAGATTCAACTCTTGTAGGAAGAGCGAAATAGGCCCATTTTGATAATCCAAACCGTTTATATTTTAGAATACATTAAGTAGAACATGCCTGCAAAAAATCAAATTAATCAGATATCGTTTACCCATTCATCCACTCACATTTGTATTCATTTTAATACTTTAAATCACAATTATTTTTTATTTTTGTATATACAAATGTGAGTGGATGAATGAGTAAACGATATCCGATTAATTTGATTTTTTGCAGACATGTTCTACTTGATATATTCTAAAATACGAACGGTTTGAATTATCGAAATGGACCCCGAAATGGGCCCATTTCGCTGCACAGCAGGTGCTGCTGCGCAGCCCCCGCAGCAGCATCCCCAATTCCAAAGTGTATGGTGGGAGACCCGCATTTAGAATGAATCTACACCTCACAGTATTTTTCTCGATTTTTATTTTATTTTATTTTTGTCTATGTTCTTGGTCCCTAGTATTATTGTGTCAAGAAAATATATATACCTGCTGTGTCTTCGAACTACACTCTATGTAGGCAGGAGCTCCAATCAGTTTCTTCAGCTCCTCTCCCTTCAATAGAAAATGAAACACAAACCATAAATACCAAACTCAGAGACCCAGGAGGAAAAATTAGGATATGCAAAGCAATGGCCTTTACCTGAGCTGTGGTAATGGGCATTGCACCGGGGTGATCTACAAAGAACTGCTTATCATCCCTAAGATCTGCAGGTCAACGAGAACATAAAACAAGAGGCCAACTTTATAGGAAGAATAGGACATCCATTAGACAGACAGAACAGTAAAAAAAATAATCACGAGTCAATAAAAATTAAAGCCATGTTAATAATCAATTTTGGTGCACAGTCGATAAATGAAATACATATGTACAAGAGCCTAGTGGCAAGAAAAATACAGAATCCATCTTAATAGGGGAATAGAAACAAGGTAACGGAAGCCTTCAAAGGTAAGTTCAACCTCTGGCAGCATTAAATTGCATCACTTGAGTATACACTCCAAAACAATTTGAATAGGAAAAAAGAGCTTTGCCAAGGAAGAAAAGCAAAGACACCTTAGGTATGGGAGTCCAACTGTGCTACATTGCATCTCCACATCATCTTCACACTGGTATCTCACAGAAGTATATGGTGCCACATGTTCATGAGGTGACATGTGGGCTAACGACACATTTCCATGCCATGTATTCCCCTCCGCGGTCAAACTACACCAGCTAAGACAAGTGTACAGGTGCCCTTGCATTGAGCCTAGGCTTTTACAGATAACACATGCTACAGACCACTCGTAGCACTCCCTCAACTTTGCTAAGAAGTCTCCACTCAAGGGTCACCCTCTATACTTGAGATTGATATGCTCAGTGCCTTCTCGTCTCAGTTTGATGGTTCTTCAACTGAGCAGGTCTCTCCTATCCTTCTCCTCTCAAGACCAAGACATGCTCAGTCTCCGGCCGAGTGTACCCTCTCCTAGAGATGCAATTCAGGCGGGTTGGCTTTGAGTAACCTGAACTCTATGAAGCAATACTCCGAAATGACCCCCGTACGCATATCGGATACGGATACGGATACGCGTCCGATACGGCAGGATACGCATCAAATACAACAAAGAAGTATCCCATTTTTTTTTTTTTATAATTATTTTGAATTTCGAATATGCAAGGATAGTTCAAGGATACACTTGAGATACTTTCGGGATACGGCAGGGCAAAAAAATAATTTTAAAAACTTGTAATGGAGTCAAAGTGTAAAATAACAAAAGCTGTGTAAAATAAAATAAAAAAATCAAACAAAGCCTAGCCTCTATCGCGAACAACAGCAACTCTAAGGAGTTGTCGTCATCTCTATCGCAATTCGCAAATAGCAACAACTCTGAGGAGTCGTCGTCAATCAAGGTTTGTCCTCTCTCGCTCTCTCTTGCTTGCTCGCTCGCTCTCACTCTCACTTTTCTGTCACTCGATCTCAGTCCCTCTCTCTCTCTCTCTCTCTCTCTCTCCCCCCTCCTTCCCGTTCAATCTCACTCTCTCCCTCTCACTGTACCAACCCCTTTGAATTTTTTTATTTTTTTTATTTTTTTTATTTTTTGTGCAGCTAAGCTATTGACTTTGAAGACTCTTAGCTTTATAGGAATCTTTCATTTTTATCAAGTTGTCTTTTGTTTTAGGTTTTATTTTTATACATACTACATTACTAAAAATTATAAAAATAATATTTTTTTACGAACGTATCCCCGCCATACCCGTATCCTAATTTTTCAAATTTTGCCGTATCGCTGTATCCATATCGTGTCGTACCCATACCCATATCTATATCCATATCCGTGCTTCCTAACCTGAGCCCAACTGGGAATTTTTTAAGGCCCAGATAATGTTTTTAGCACTTGGGCTAGAGCTTGGGCAAACATATTTCAACCCAAAAACTAAATTTGGTCTGGGCCTACACAGAAGAGATGGGCTGCCATGGTAACCCAAACTCAAATTCATCATATATGCACCTCTATATACATGCATTTCAGTCCTAGATTTCCCACCTAAACCTTTTTTATACTCTCTCTCTCTCTCTCTCTCTCTCAACTCCATTTTATCTCTCTTTCAAAAACTAGACCAATTCAACTTCCAACCTGTGTCCACCAACCTACCATCTATTACCTCAATATTTTCCACCTTTCATTAAAATAGGATAGATCAAAAAAATAAAAAGGACTTCAATACATCAGTAATTAATAAGATAATCACATATAAATTGCACATAACAAGGTAAGACACAAATTTGTTCCCATTCAAAATGTTTACTAAGAAGGCTCAACTAAAAGCCAGCATATTAAATGCCAATAATGGGATGAGATTAACACAAATACAGGAGTAATCAAATTTCCTAAATTTGAAGAAAAAATTTCAATTGATATTCTCCACTGGTTCCAAATGAAATACTCTCATTAGGCTCAATTTAAACACAAATCTCGTGTATGTAGAAGCTTCATCATTATACTGGATCTAAGAGCTAAGATGAGGTTCCTACTAAGCTCAAAAGAGAATGTCCAATAAACAAGGTGTAAAGCTAACCAGATGCCATACTCCACACACAAAACCATCATAATGAACAAGAACAAAAAACAAAACAAGAAGTGTGACAGTTCTAGCATGATGTATCTTACCAAGCTTTGTTCCAACAAGAATTATTGGAACACCTGGTGCATAATGCCTCAGTTCAGGAATCCACTGCAATAGAATCAAAACAGAAACAAGTTGTCAATACACATAAGTACACATCAAATAATAGCCCTGAAATAGGACACATCCAAGGGTCTTTAAGTATTAACCTTCTTTGCAACATTTTCATAACTGGCCTTGCTAATGAGAGAAAATGCAAGAAGAAATACATCTGCCCCACGATAACTCAAAGGTCTTAATCTATTGTAATCCTCCTGACCTGTTAAACCATTAATACAGTTAAACCCAAAACAAGAAAAATTGAGAAAGTACTGAAACAAAAAAGATCACCTGGTTTAGAAACAAGCTATTTAAAATTACCGGCAGTGTCCCATAAACCTAGATTGACTGTGCTCCCATCCACAACCACATTTGCACTGAAATTGTCAAAAACAGTTGGCACGTAATCCTGTTTCCAATGCAAAAACATAAAAAGGATCAATGCCCAATAACTAAACAAGTTTTCTTCCACGACATGTCAGTAACAGTAAGAAATCCAAAAGTTACAGCACAATCATTCACAACTAGAGAATGCAGACCTAGGTCACCTAATCCATAAGGTTAGGTAGCTGGGTCACGCTTCAGTCTGGGAATTAGCAGATTTGGTGCTAAATCATGGGCAATTCACAATCCAATTGGCTTAATCCACAATCTTGGGACAAATTCAATGATAGCCAATAATAACTGGTCACGTGTCTAAATTAACGCCAGTTCCGTCTCTGGCAGCTATATTTTCCAATTCTATATGTAGAAGGAAAAATATAGATGCCAAAATGGCTCGAACACATAAGCAGATGGTTACACAAATTACCCCTCAACCAATCAGCAATATGATTCATCATTCAACTATAGTGCAATGTTAATTATTTATGTGCTCATGGGACTTTGTTTGTTAACAGCGAATAAAATTACTTTTTATCTGTGTTGAACGCATAAAAACTAAACTACTTTAATTATATTTTTATAAATATAAATGTATATTAAAATGCATATATATATGCTCCGAAGGCAATCCTACTCTCAAGATATTTTCACGAAGAATGCTCTCGCTCCCGCATCGCGAATCAGTGACTTAGCTGAAGAAAGAAATTTTTCAAAAAGAATAAGCAACTCCAACAGACATTATTATCTCATTCTAGTTAATCAAGCTAAATCCTGAACCATGAGAAAGGCCATTCGACTTGTCGTTAGAGAAGAGATATAGCCCAATCAACGTGGCAAACCAAGAAAACAAGCACCGGTCACTTTACAAAAGTCTAGGATGTGATACACGACAACTTGGAAAACACCCTTCCATCCAAAGAATCTTCAAGAGCCAATGACAAAATCTGAAACTTTCCTAATGAAAAGAATCCCAAAGTAAACTTTAAACTTAATTGCCCCGAAAGCAAAATAGATAAGAAAAAAGCAACACCAGCGTAACAACGTGTATATTGCCATGAGTATTTATTTTACACGTGAAAGAACAAATTCATTTATTCAGTTGTAATACGACCACAATGACGTATATAAGACACAAAGCTTCCCCATTTTATTGTGTCAAGGTGCAGCCACATGACAGAGCAGTCATAATTCATATACCAAAATCAGTTCTTCGAACTCTCTCAAGCAAGAACCCAACAGATGGTTCAGCACAGAACCCACAAAATACTTTTAAAAATATGTTTGTAACCTGTTTTTGAAGTACCCATTAAAGGATTATTAAAAAACTATAAACTCCCCAAATTTGTTGGCATTCACAACCCTATACAATGTCATAGAACCATTTAAACTTACAGTTTGTGTCTACAATCTTTCAAGATACAACACAACAGGTAACAAGAGTATACCCAAAAAAATAAAATTGAAAAAATCAACATTGTTCTTTCACACACAGGTAGATCAAAGTCAAAAGATGGCAAAAACTTTAAAAATAAGTCAGAAAGTTGAGAGGAAATGGAATGAAATGGAATACAAGTCTTGGAGCTTACCGTAGGGAAGGTGTTACTGGTGTATGAAATCAACATGCAGGTTTTTCCGACAGCACCATCACCAACCGTGACGCACTTTATGAACCTCGACGCACTCATTTGGACCGACAAAGCACCAGATCAAGAACCTGTCTTTGACTCTTGTTCTCCTGATTCTTCAGAGTTGGATGGTTCTGACTGTGAGATCAGATCATAAAAATAACTCAAAACACCATTTTTACAAACCCTAACAAAATTGAAGGTACTGAGTCAGTCAGTAATTAGCACTAATTTTAGAGTGTTCGTGACTTTGATCGCACACAGAGAGTTGTTTCGATTGAGGGAGCGATAATGTGGGTAAAGACAAGCTAATTAGCAAAATGCACTCTCAATTTCTCAAGTGTGTGTGTGTGTGTGTGTGTGTGTGTGTTTCTGTGTTTCTGAATGAGAGAGAGAGAGAGAGAACCTGCGCGACGAGAGACGAATGCGGTTGAGACCTCGCTGACCTAGCCAGCCCCTTTGCCAGCTAATATTATTGAACAATACACACAACCCTCTCTTGTTTGCCATCACCACATGAATAAAATAAGGATAAATTACACTGACACCCCTGATATTTATGTTTATTATAATTTTTTCATCACGTTTTAAAAATTACATCTCTCCTGAAGTTTAAAGTTTTATTACAGATTTTTCTCTCAGTAATTTAATTTTATTAAATATCAATTTTGTCCTCACTAGATAAATTACATTGACACCTCTCACATTTTAGAAATTATAATCCCCTCCCTAAGGTTTAAAGTAGTATTACCAATTGCCCCATCGGTTAGTATTAATTGGAAAAAAATTATTTCAGAAAAAATTAATTGAAAAAAAAAATTTGTTAGTCAAATTTTTAAATTTCTGTTTAAAAACCAACATAAAATCATTTTTTAAATTTACGTTTTTTTCTCAAATTTACGAACTGAGACAACATTTTACATACCAAAAAAATTATTAAACAAGTTTTTAAAATTTTTGTAAATATAAATTGAAAACTGAAAACGAAATGATTACCAAATTGGCCTCAAATAGTAAAACTGTTATAAAATTAACAAATAATTAAATAAATTACCAACATAAGAAATGACTTATCAAAAGATTTATAAGCTATGTATAGTTTGATTTTTAGGAATTTTTTTTTAAATTAGAAATTAATTTAGTTAAGAAATAAAAATTAAAAAATAATTATCATTTAAGGATAAAAAATAATTATCATTTTAACTTTTGGACATGTTATATATATACATATGGCTGTTTCAATTTAATTTATAAAACATTATTTCTAACCACTCGAAAGATAAAAATTATATAAAAATAATTTTTATTTTTTATTTTTTATTTCTTAACCAATTTATTTATTTATTTTTTTTTAAATTCTAAAAATCAAACCATACATAACCTAAAAATATTTTAATAAGTGTTGAGGCGGCAGCACACAACCCTTGGCCAAAGCATGTGCAGCCGTTGCACAGATGCAAGGCATTAACATAACCCGAATGTGGGCTGCAGCATGCTTGGGGGTTGAAGACATTCAGTAAGCAAAACTTGATGCAGGGGCCAAGGCAATAAGTCGTGGTCGACTTGTGAAGGCAAACAACATGGGCGATTAATAGCGATTATCTTTGATGCATTGGCGATTACTCATGTTGGGCAGAGATAAGGCAAGGCAGGACTCTAGGAAGCATGGCTGAAAGATAGCAGCAGTTGCTGGCAGTTATGTCCCAAAAATGACCCTAAGTCCCTAGGCAGTTGGAGGTGTCAACTGCCATGCCACTTGGCATGCTTTCCTTGTAATGCTGGTTGTAAGTTGTAACTGAATGTAAGCCTATTTAGGCATTAGCCATGGAACTCGAAAATGAAGGAAGTGTTTTGTAAGAGTTCCATAGGCATCCTTTGTATTGTTGGTGCAATTAATAAAGGTTGGGATCTTTCTTGTAATCTCTTGTTTGCCTATTCTCTTATCTGTTGGAACACTTTGTGTGTGTGTGTATATATAATTGGCTGAGACTAAGTGTGAGACTAAGTGTCCAACTTAGTGCCATTGCAGGCTGGAAATTTAAAACAAAAATTGACCTTGTAACAATTGGACATAGACTTGGCATTAAGGATGCCAAAACCGAATGCTCTCACTGCACAAAATACTCCTGAGGAAATTGTGTACTTTGAAAAGTGGGATCGTTCTAACAGGCTAAGTCTTATGATTATGAAGCGTGGGATTCTAGAAGTCTTTCGGGGTGCAATAACAAAGGATGTTATCGTTGCCGGTGAATTTCTTTCACAAATTCAAAAGCGTTTTGGTAAAAACGATAAGGCTGAAACAAGCACGCTTTTAGCAAGCTTGATTTTAATAAAGTATAAAGGCAAGGGTAATGTTCGCGAGTATATCATGGAAATGTCTCATCTTGCTTCAAAACTTAAGGCACTAAAGCTCTGATACCAATTGTAAACATAAATTTCAGAACATAAACCTTACACTTCGGATCATTTACCATGTGTATTATCAAGAAATCAAGACAAAATGACATACCTAAATTCATTGATGAACGGTTAAACGGAAGCATGATTATCAATAAACTCTTTGTTATTGATTATGTTATTGCCTTCTAATCCTTTCCCCTTTGGTGCCTTATGTTTCTCCTTGAGAGGAGTTAGAAAAATGGCAATGTTCTTTTTTCCACTTGGGAATGAATAGGGACCATAACCTTTTAAAGGTTGTAATTGGTTTTCAAAACTGAAAGGTTGTGGAAGTTCAAAAGGAATGAAAACCAACTTTAACCAATATGTTTTAATTTCTATTTCTGCCCCTCATATTATGTCTCAATGGGACCACATAATTAAATGTGGTGTTATCATTTATAATAAGCCTACAATTTAAGTGATTCAATTTAGTTAATAGGCTTAAGGGTATATGTGTTATGAACCTAATGTGTAGATACTAGTTTTATAATTTCTATTTCTATGATGGGCAGAAATAGAAATTAAAACATATTGGTTAAAGTTGGTTTTCATTCTTTTTGAACTTCCACAACCTTAAATTAAAACCAATAATGGTTAAAGTTGGTTTTCATTCATTTTGAACTTCCACAACCTTTCAGTTTTGAAAACCAATTACAACCTTTAAAAGGTTATGATCCCTATTCCTTCCCAAGTGAAAAAAAGAACACTGTCATTTTTCTAAATCCTCTCAAGGAGAAACATAAGGCACCAAAGGGGAAATGATTAGAAGGCAATAACATAATCAATAACAAAGAGTTTATTGATAATCACGCTTTCATCAATGAATTCAGGTATGTCATTTTGTCTTGATTTCTTGATAATACACATGGTAAATGATCCGAAGTGTAAGGTTTATGTTCTGAAATTTATGTTCACAATTGGTATCAGAGCCAGCATATCATGTGTCTTATCAGAATTGATATGTTTTATTCATTCTATTTAGTTTCCTGGAATCAGATTTTGAATTTTTTTATGGATGTAAATTATGTTTTTTCCTGTTTTGTTTTGTGAAAATGGCAATCTGTTTTCTGGAATTGTAAAATGATTCGGTGAGCAGTTTTTTTTTTTTTTCTCTCAAATGGATGAACATCATGTATTTATATATATATAGATATATCTTGCGATTTGATCGGTTTAATTTTGAACATCATAAAAAAAAAATATTTGTTTTTTGACCCGTCAATTCTATTTATATATGTATGTATATAATTGGGATTGCTGCAGATTATATAATATATACGGGGTCACAAATTTAGAAATCTTTAAATTTAATGTAATTTCATACAACGTCTACAGAAATTTAATTTTCTAACATTCTCAATATAAGTTAATTCAAACAAGATGTCACAAAAGTGATCTCTCTTGTCTAGATTGTTTTATATGGAATGGTTTGATGTTCATGTCTGTGTATCTCGTGCGGGTATTTATTGGTCCAAAGATATGATTAAGACTTGGCAGAATTACACACACATTTTGTGGTGATAAACATGTGCCAATTGTCAAGAAAGCCTAACGTGAATAATAAATCCATCAAAAGATAAATTTTTTATTTGACATAACTTATTGTCAATGTTTGATCATTACAACAAGAATACCACTTACAGTTAATATCACTACCCAAAGGCTTGGTATTAATATTGTGCTAGGTATCTTGAGATGTTGTCATTAAATTAATTTATTTAGAGATTATCTGTTTGGTAACTTAATGTAAGCATAATTGTTTATTCCTTTTATTTTCTTTTCTATTCAGCTTTAATGTCGACTACTTCAATCTCTGCCAACATGAACAATGTTCCAATGTTAAATAGAACAAACTTTAAGGACTAGAAAGAGAACATATTGATTGTTTTCGGCTGCATGGACATAGACTTGGCATTAAGGATGCCAAAACTAAATGCTCTCACTGCACAAAGTACTCCTGAGGAAATTGTGTACTTTGAAAAGTGGGATCGTTCTAACAGGCTAAGTCTTATGATCATGAAGCGTGGGATTCTAGAAGTCTTTCGGGGTGCACTAACAGAGGATGTTACCGTTGCCGGTGAATTTCTTTCATAAATTCAAAAGCATTTTGCTAAAAACGATAAGGCTGAAACAAGCACGCTTTTAGCAAGCTTGATTTCAATAAAATATAAAGGCAAGGGTAATGTTCGTGAGTACATCATGGAAATGTCTCATCTTGCTTCAAAACTTAAGGCACTAAAGCTCGACCTATCTGATAATTTGCTCGTGCATTTAGTTCTCATCTCTCTTCCTGCACAATTTAACCAATTTAAGGTCAGTTATAACTGCCAGAAGGAGAAATGGACTCTCAATGAGCTCATTTCATTTTGTGTGCAAGAGGAAGAGAGATTGAAGTAAGAAAGGATTGAAAGTGCTCATCTGGCAAGCACCTCCAAGCATACAAGGCAAAAGAAAGCATAAGGGAAAGGAAGTTGCTATTCCTCAGGGTCCGGAACCAAAGAAACAGAAAGTGCATGATAGTTGTTTCTTTTGTGGCAAGCCCGGACACAGAAAGAAGGATTGTGCCAAATACGTCGCCTGGCGTGTAAAGAAAGGTACATTTCATGTTTTGGTCTATTCTGAAATAAATTTAGCTTCAGTACCAAGAAACACTTGGTGGGTAGATTCTGGTGCTACTACTCACATATGTGTTTCTATGCAGGGTTGCCTGAACTATCGAAAGCCAACTGATGCTGAAAGATACATCTTTGTGGGCGATGGCAAGTCAACAGAAGTGCATGCAATAGCGCACTTTAGATTATTACTGAAAACTGGTTATTATTTCGATTTATTAGACACTTTTGTTGTACCGTCCTTTAGACGGAATTTAATTTCTGTTTCTGTATTGGACAAATTGGGATATTATTGTTCTTTTGGAAATATGAAGTTTAGTATGTCTATTAATTCCAATGTTGTTGGTACTGGTTTACTTAAAGTGTTTGATAATCTATATTTGCTCGAAACTATTTCATCTTATAATGTAACCTTACACGTGGAATCACGAGGTACAAAGCGTAAATTAACTAAGGAAAATTCAGCCTCATTATGGCACAAACGCCTAGGTCACATCTCTAAATCTAGAGTTGAGCGCCTTGTGTCTGATGGAATTTTGGACTCTCTTGATTTTTCAGATTTTGATGTCTGTGTTGAGTGTATCAAGGGAAAACAGACCAAAATAAAGAAATATGGTGCCCATAGGATTACAGATGTCTTATAATTAATTCATACGGACATTTGTGGCCCATTCCCTATGGCGTCTTGGAATGGTCAACAATATTTTTATCACATTCATAGACGACTATTCCAGATATGGGCATCTATTTCTTATCCATGAGAAATCACAGTCTTTGGACGTATTCAAAAAATTTAAGGCCGAAGTTGAGTTACAACTCAACAAACGGATTAAAAGTGTCAGGTCTGACCGTGGTGGTGAATACTATGGCAGATTTGATGGATCAGGTGAATAACGTCCAGGACCGTTTGTAAAATACCTGGAGGAATGTGGAATCGTCCCACAATACACCATGCCAGGATCACCTAGCATGAATGGTGTATCTGAGAGACGAAACCGGACTCTTAAGGATATGGTAAGAAGTATGATCAGTCATTCTACTTTACCAGAGTCCCTCTGGGGTGAGGCTCTAAAGACAGCAACTTATATCTTAAATCGGGGTATTCTGGGATTATCACAAAGGAATTATATCGAAAAAGTACTCAATAGATTTGGCATGCAAAATTGTAAATCAAGTGAAACCCCGGTTGCTAAGGGAGACAAGTTTAGTCTCAGCCAATGCCCGAAGAACAGTCTTGAAATTCAAGAAATGCAGAAGATTCTTTATGCCTCGGCTGTAGGGAGTCTAATGTATGCTCAAGTATGTACTCATCCGGATATTGCGTTTATAGTTGGCATGTTAGGCAGATATTTAAGTAATCTTGGCATGGATCATTGGAAAGCAGTCAGGCGTGTTATGCGATATTTACAGAGAACAAAGGAATATATGCTCACATATAGGAGATCGGATAAGTTAGAGGTCATTGGATATTCGACGATTCGATTTTTGGGATGCCAAGACAGTAGGAAATCCACATCAGGCTATATTTATCTGTTAGCTGGCAGAGCAATTTCTTGGAGGTCTGCAAAGCAGACGCTCATAACTTCATCCACCATGGCCGCAGAATTTGTAGCATGTTATGAGGCATCAAACCAAGGGATATGGCTGCGGAATTTTGTCACTGGGTTGCGTATTTTGGAAGGCACTGAAAGACCACTTAAGTTATATTGTAACAATAAATCTGCAGTTTTATATTCCAATAACAACAGGAGTTCGACAAAATCAAAGCATATTGATATCAAGTTCCTAGTTGTAAAAGAAAGAGTGCAGAGTGGACAGATTTCCATAGAACACATTGGGACAAACTCCATGATAGCGGATCCACTTACGAAGGGACTACCACCCAAAGTCTTTCATGAGCACACTGCTCAGATGGGTGTTGTTCTATTTGAGAACATTCTGGTTTAGTGGGAGTTTGTATTTATATTACTGCTTTATGTCAGCCTTGAGTTTTATCTATGTAATTAGATTAATTTCTGCAGAAATGAAATATTCATTTATTACGCCTACATTACATATTGTGAAGTATTGATCTCAATAAAGTTAAGTAGGACCAGTTGAAAATAAGCATGTATGGATCACATCACATGTAATTTCCATGCTATGCATCCATGATTGATCTATGTCATTTAGCTGTATTAGTATACGTGACCATTGGTGGGTCGAGTTACGATTGATGTAACGAAGACCGCTTTGATCCTATATTAATATAGTTAATGGACAAGATTGTTTGGATACCCTCAAGTTATGATAACAAATTTCTGAGCTCACTAAAGTTAAGCACATTTTTCAGGATACATATGTGGTCCAGTGGGAGATTATTAGATTATGTCTCAATGGGACCACATAATTAAATGTGGTGTTATCATTTATAAGAAACCTACAATTTAAGTGATTCAATTTAGTTAATAGGCTTAAGGGTATATGTGTTATGGACCTAATGTGTAGATACTAGTTGTATAATTTCTATTTCTATAAGGGGTAGAAATAGAAATTAAAAATATTGGTTAAAGTTGGTTTTCATTCCTTTTGAACTTCCACAACCTTTCAGTTTTGAAAACCAATAAATAGAAATTAAAACCAATAATGGTTAAATTTGGTTTTCATTCATTTTGAACTTTCACAACTTTTCAGTTTTGAAAACCAATTACAACCTTTAAAGGGTTATGGTCCCTATTCCTTCCCAAGTGGAAAAAAGAACACTGCTATTTTTCTAAATCCTCTCAAGGAGAAACATAAGACACCAAAGGGAAAAGGATTAGAAGGCAATAACATAATCAATAACAAAGAGTTTATTGATAATCACGCTTCCGTTTAACCATTCATCAATGAATTCAGGTATATCATTTTGTCTTGATTTCTTGATAATACACATGGTAAATGATCCGAAGTGTAAGGTTTATGTTCTGAAATTTATGTTCACAGTCATTTCTTACGTTTGTAACTTATTTAATTATTTGTCAATTTTACGATATTTTTACCATCTAAAACCTGTTTGGTAATCATTTCGTTTTCAATTTTCAATTTTTATTTACAAAAATTTTAAAAACTGTCATAAAAATTTGTTTGATAATTTTTTTAGTTTATAAATGGTTGTCTCAATTTGTAAATTTGAGAAAAAAATGTAAATTTAAAAAATGAGTTTACGTTAGTTTTTAAACGGAAATTTTAAAATTTTACTAACAATTTTTTTTTACAATTAACTTTTTTTCCCAATTAATTTTTTTCAATTAATTTTTTTCTAATTAATATTAACCGAGGGAGCAATTGATAATGCTACTTTAAACCTTAAGGAAGGGATTGTAATTTCTAAAATGTGAGGGTGTCAATGTAATTTACTTAGTGAGGGCAAAATTGGTATTTAAAAAAATTAAAGGGCTGAAGGGGAGAATCTGTAGTGAAACTTTAAATCTCATGGGGGAGATATAATTTCCAAAACGTGAGGGGGGAATTGTAATAAATATAAACCTCAGGAGGTGTCAGTGTAATTTACCCATAAAATAATTATAAAAAAAATCATTAAAACTCACTACGTCGAGAATGAGATCGGACTACTTAGGTGTTATGTATCTAGGGGTGTAATTTTGGTCCGATTTGATTTTGTTTATGTCGGATCTTGTAGGTTCTTGCTAAAAATGGGCCAGGCCGGACTAACCCACATGGCTAAAAACTAGATTCAAGCTTAAGAGGTATTCGTACTATGGTCGGGCCAGTGGATTGGGCCGTTGGGCCTGGGACTGGGCCTTGGCTTGGACTTTGAGCAGCCTAAATAAATTTTTTTTATATTTTTTTCATCAAAATTTTATTATTTTCCATTAAAAATAACACTGGCCTTGGATGGGTCAAGCGAGCCGGGCTTTTGAGTGGGCTTTGAATGGGTCAATAGGCTAGGCCGAGAGCTTAAAACGATGGCACCCGAGGCCCACCTGGCCTAAACAGATGGCCCACCCAGACATGCAAGAAGCTTTAGACCGCCCACGGGCCATTTTTTCACCCCTATAAATATCGATACTTGAGTGAAATCAAAAACAAAAAATAAAATAAAAACAACTTGTTTAGTTTAAAAAAAAAAAAAAAATTAAATTAAATTTTCATATTTTTTATTTGTATTGAATTTTTTTTTAATTTTCGATACACTTAATATTAGGGGTGATTGCAGTTCGATTTTGAACGGTTTGCAGATCAGTTTGGACCTATCTATATGTATACAGTTTGGGAAAAATTCAACTTGCACACGTCTGTTGTGCGGGTTGCTATTTGTACGAATAGGGTTCGCCAATATGCAAGCAGTTTGCAAATTTGACTTTTTTCTTTAAAAAATTATTTTAGAGCTTTTTTTTTTTTTTTTTTTTTTTCCCCACTTTGTAAATATTTATTTTGGGCCCTATTCCTCCATATTCTAAAATGTTCCAACATTAATAATGAATAAATTAAAACCTATAAAATTAAAAACACAACAAAATCAATTCCTAACACAAACAATTCATTCAAAATCCTAAACTTTTAAATTAAGTGCTTATTTGACATGTACTACAAAAGTATACTTTTTTACATACATACACTTATTTGAGTCATATCAATTAATATCTATCAACATCTTCCCTTTACTTTTTTACTCATTTTATCTACTTTTCTACATATTTTTTTTTATAAAAAGTCAAAAAATACACTTATTTAGAACATCTCAAATTACCTCTAAATCATAAATTAACACAAGCATATCTTTTAAAATCATAAATTAGATCATCAATTTCATTCATTATCTACTATCCAACAATACAATTAAAGTAAATTCATTCAAAATCCTAAACTTATTTAAAGTAATTCTGCATTAACTTGTACATTCATTTAAAATGTAATAATAAAATAACAATGACCGGGTTTAAAAATTTAAAAAGAAAAAAAGTCTAAGTGCGAGCGGGTTCTTGTGGGTGCGAGTTAAACCCGTAACCCACAATCATGCCATATTCTTAACTATATCTGCCCGCATTGTGTCTGCGAAACCATCAATTTGTATGTGGATCAATTCAGTTGGGCGGTTCGGATAACCTTATGTCCAACCCTGGGAAGTGATTAAGACCCCCTCCAATCACCACCCCCACTACCCCTACACACACATGGCGAGTGGTGATTGGAGGAGAAGGAAAAAAAGAAAAAGAAAAAAGAAAAATTGACCAATCAGAGAGAGAGGGGGTCAAAGGGGTGCCTCATTGAGGGGGTCCAACTCATTTTCCGTCCAACCCTACTTAATATAAATACACCTAAAAAATATAATATCTGTGAAAAAAAATTAAAAATTTCATTAAATACAAAAAATATAATTTTAAAAAAATACGAGAATTCAATATATTTTTCGTATTCTTGTGTATTTATTATTTTTAAAATATTTTACTTTTTAGATACATGTAAGTAAGATGTATATAAAAAAAAAAAAAAAATTTACAAATATTTATTAAAAATAAAAAAATAAGAAAACAAAAAATTATTTCTAAAAAATTAAATTAAAAAATTGAAACTAAACCTAGAATCATCGTAGATATTCGTTACGGTGAGTGATAACATAAGTTTTATTATATAGCTCTACATTTGTTAGGTCTGTTTGGTTATCAAGAAAATTAAAAGCTCAAATTATGGATTGGTTTGAAAAGTTGGTTAAAAGTTGTCACGATCCGTTCCTTGTATTCAAGGGTTCAGCATCGTGATGGCCAGTAACCGAGGTTATCTCCGGCCAAATCTTTAAACAAATTAGGTTGGTAAAAGTTGGGTTTTTTTTTTTTTTTTTTTTTTTTTTTTTTTTTTTTGTTTTTTTTAAGTTTTGTTTAAAAGTTTTTTTTTTTTTTGATTTTTTTTTTTTTAAAAATTTCACATTTTAAAAAAAAAAAAAAAAAAAAAAATTTTTTTTTTTTTTTTAATTAATTAATTAATTATTAAAATATTTTGGTGAAAAAAAGGGTATTTTGTTTTTGGTCTTCCCAAAAAAAAAAAATTCTTTTTTTGCATGTGGTTTTTTTTTGGTCCAATCAAAAAGCGGCTTTTTTTTATTAAGTTGCCAAAATGGTACTTAATAAACGTAAGTGGAAGAAATATTTAAATAAGGGGGTACTAAAATAATCATTGGAGTTTCTATTTTTATTACAAAATATATTGACAAAAAAGGCCGATATTTACATATAAAAAATACATCAATAAAAGTGCTTTGTGCCTACCCCACACACTGGTCTTGATATATCACCTGAAAGTGATAAAAAAACTATAAGCACATGGTACGGTGAGAAATATTATACTAAGAGTATAAGGGCATAAAATTCACCATGGATCGTTATTGGCTAAAAGAGTTTGATATATAACATACATAGTACGGAAATTATTTGACATATACCTCGGATCACGTAATACGAAAATCACTATACAACCATAACCACGGTACATCACTAAAGTGTCAAGCACTACACTGGTCAATGGATCCACGACAAACACTGAACCACAAAGTGGTCAATCACTAAGTCAATGGTTATTTAAGTCTCCCAAGACGTGGGACTCCCGTGGTGGTATTCACAAAATATATTTTCATATAAGGTCATAGCCAGATATTCTTTAAAAGACAAACAAACATATCCATGAGTTTCATTTTAAATAAATAGAGTTCAGAAATAAAACTACGGAACTGAAATATTTATAATAAAAACATAACTTTATAAAACAGATTTTGGTAAGTCAAAATATAAGTAAAATACTTTTTGGTAATTCAAGATATAATATAACTCACCTTAACTTTAATACATTACTCTTTCTTTTTACTATCAAAGATCCTTTCACCTTCCATCATTCTTTCCTTCCTTCCCTCTTTTCCTTTCTTCCCTTTCCTTTCTTTTTCTTCTTTCTTTTCTCATTTCTCTCCAGGTGAAACGTCCCCTTAAATAGAGAGGAGAATCCACTGATTGGCCAACACGTGGCCGATCCTCTAACCATCCCACCAATTCGATTATCATTTGATAGATTCATTCCTATCTTCTATAGATATTTAGGGTAACTAGTCTTTGATCTAATATTTTAATATAATTATATAAATAATTTAATTATATTTTATCATATATCAATAGAAAATTAATTATTTATTTTAATACCACACTCATTATTATTATTATTTATATTATCTATATTATTATTATTTATATTTTGACCTCTAAACTTTTAATAATTATATTATTTTACAAAATTACACATAATAATATATAAGAAATTATATATTTTTCAAATTGAGATTAAATAATATTAGTATAAATCCTACAGAATAATTAAAAATTTGGGTTGTTACAATCTTTCCCCCTTTTAAAATTTTGTCCTCGAAATTTGCCATGTGTATGCTATCCGTTGCGCACTTTGATAAATATATATTAGATGATTAATCTGATAGAAAAATAGGACCTCAAAAAAAAAATATCAAAAATAATTCACTGTCTAGTTGTCAAAAATTAGTTTGGGCCAAATTGAGAAATAATTAGTGATTTAAAAAAAAAAATTTCACTCGTTTTGTTTACGATAAAAATAAATAAAAATGAGAACACAATAACAGAATTATATGCAAGAATTGAAAATTTTGAGATGAAATTTTCATTGATGGGAAATAATTTCAAAATTAGTATCTCTATAATTTGAACCCATTTTTTTTATAAAAAAAAAATCAAAATAAAATTTTTTTTTTGAATACTGAACTGAAAATTATATGGATTTAATTATATTATAATTTTGGTATGTGTTTGAGCCTGACATCCTTCTTTTCTTGTTCTTCTTTTACTAGAACAAATATAAATTATATCTAATATCCTTAACAAATTAGGCATACTAAAAAAAATTTATTATATCTATATAATCATATAAAATTATAATATAATTAAATCGACGAATAAAATATAATAATTCGGAACTAATTACCCGCTATCCCACTTCTTAAATATGCATGTGTCCTATGCTCCAATGATGATTTTATTTTTATTTTTTTATAAACCATTGCTCTGATACCATTTGTCACGACCTGCTCCCTGTATCCAAGAATTCAGCATCGTGATGGCTAGTAATCGAGGTTACCTCCGGCCAAATCTTTAAACAAATTAATAAACGCAAGTGGAAGAAATATTTAAATAAGGGTACTAAAATAATCATTGGAGTTTTTATTTTTATTACAAAATATATTGACAAAAAAGGCCAATATTTACATATAAAAAATACATCAATAAAAGTGCTTTGTGCCTACCCCATACACTGGTCCTGACATGTCACCTGAAAGTGATAAAAAAAACTATAAGCACATGACACGGTGAGAAATATTATACTAAGAGCATAATGGCATAAAATTCGCCATGGATCGTTATTGGCTAAAAGAGCTTGATATATAACATACATAGTACGGAAATCATTTGGCATATACCTTGGATCACGTAATATAAAAATCACTATACAACCATAACCACGGTACATCACTAAGTGCCAAGCACTACACTGGTCAATGGATCCACGACAAAAACTAAACCACAAAGTGGTCAATCACTAAGCCAATGGTTATTTAAGTCCCCCAAGGCATGGGACTCCCGTGGTGGTATTCACAAAACATATTTTCATATAAAGTCATAGCCAAATATTCTTTAAAAGATAAACAAACATATCCATTGGTTTCTTTTTAAGCAAATAGGGTTCAGAAATAAAAGCACGGAACTGAAATCTTTATAAAACATAACTTTTAATAAAAACATAACTTATATAAAACAGATTTTGGTAAGTCAAAACATAAGTAAAATATTTATTGGTAACTCAAGGTATAATATAACTCACCTTAACTTTAATACCTTACTCTTTCTTTTTACTATCAAAGATCTTTTCACCTTCTACCATTCTTTCCTTCCTTCCCTCTCTTCCTTTCCTCCCTTTCCTTTCTTTTTCTTCTTTCTTTTCTCATTTCTCTCCAGGCGAAACGTCCCCCTTAAATAGAGAGGAGAATCCACTGATTTGCCAACACGTGGCCGATCCTCTAATCATCCCACCGATTCGATTATCATTTGATAGATTCATTCCTATCTTCTATAGATATTTAGGGTAATTAGTCTTTCATCCAATATTTTAATATAAATTATATAAATAATTTAATTCTTAATTAAATTATACTTTATCATATATCAATAAAAAATTAATTATTTATTTTAATACCACAACTATTATTATTATTATTTATATTATCTATATTATTATTATTTATATTTTGACCCTTAAATTTTTAATAATTATATTATTTTACAAAATTACACATAATAATATATAAGAAATTATATATTTTTCAAATTGAGATTAAATAATATTAGTATAAATCCTACAGAATAATTAAAAATTTGAGTTGTTACAAAAATTATTTTTTTAATTATTTTTTTTAAATTATGTAAAAAAATAAAAAGATGGTATAACGCAAAATATGTTAAAAGTTAAAAAATAAATTTCAATTATCTTTCCAAAATGACTATATATATATAATTTATGTAATTATATTTATTAAAATAATATTTTTATAGTTATTTGTTGTGTTAATTTGATTTTTATAATTTTATTTACATCAATTTTAACTATAAATCCCATTTTGAGAAAGGGTAACTCGTTTAGTCCAAAGTATTTTTTTATAGACCAATTAATTCTATTGATTTTAGAAATGTAGATTTAATATATTATTTAGAAATTATATTTATGATTATACCCTTATTTTTATTATATTTCATACTTTCTTTCTTTTTCTTTTGTAATAGAAAAGCAAGATACACAATATATGACAATCAAATTTTAGATGAATTTTTATATGAGAATTTTTTTATTTAGAAAACATTCAAAAAATAGTACAAAAATGACTTGAAATATGAAATTCTTCAAACTTTTAGAAATTCTTAAAATATTTTAAAAAGAGTACAAAAATTCCTTAGCAAGTTTTGGGTAAATGTATAATTTTAAATTGTAACACTTCAATGTAACACTCAAACGCAATATTAAAAAAAACTCCTTAGTGCATTTTTTTCAAACATAACACTCCAATATAACATTCTAAAAATTTTTCTTAGTATAACATTCTAATGTAATACATAAAATTTTCTTAGTATAACACTCTAATGTAATACATAAAAAAATTTTCAGTGTACTTTTATTAAATGTAACACTCCAATATAACATTTAAAAAAAAAAAAGTATATGGAATTCTTTAAACCATTCAAAAAGGATGTTGGATTTTTCAAACCATTCCAAAATTATTATAAAAATTCTTTAGTAAACTTTAGGTAAATGTATAATTTTAAAATGCGAGTGTTACGTCTGGGAAATGTACACTAAGATTTTTTTTTGTTTTTTGTTTTTATATGTATTATATTAGAGTGTTATGTTTGGAATTATATTGAATGAGGTATTACGTTTAAAAAAAGTATACTAATTTTTTTTTTATGCGTTACATTGTAGTGTTTAAAAAAAGTACATTAAGAATTTTTTTAGTTTGTTACATTAGAGTGTTATGTTATTGGAGTTTTATATTAGAGTGTTATATTTTTTTTCATAAAGTGAGATTTGTTCTAAAATGAGAGAAAATCCAAAACCTCCATAATGAGGATTGCCCAAATGTTTAATTTCACATTTGGATAAATTCATTTTTATCTCTCAAAAATTAAATTTAAATGTGTAAGTGACTATTTTTTGTGAAATTTTTATTTTAATGGGACCTTTAGGTTCAAAAGGAGAAAAATAATAATAATTAAATAGTTCACAATATCACATTTTAAAATTTATTGATATTTCACCTTAAATTTTTTACAATATTATTGATAATAACCTTTTATTTTATTTTATTTTTCATTTTTAGTAGTTTTTTTGTGTTTTTACTTTATTAAAAATCAAAAATTTGATTCGTTAGGTAAATATTTTTTAAAAAATAAAATTGTTACGAAAATAATTTTATGAGTGATTTCAAACATTTACCTCTTGAGTTTAAGGTCTCATTTGGAAATATATTATTTTAATAATTTTTTAACTTTTTACAAAAAAATATATAGAAAAATAGAAACAGTGATGTAACAATTTATAATGATTTTTTAACTTTTTAATTAAAATATATAATTGACAAACGATACCTAAATTACAATATTATCTTTAAATGATTGAGGCACGGCAATACTATATTTTCTTACAAAAATTAACAAATATATATATATTTAAAGTTTGTAGAAGCTAGCAAAGAGACTTAGGGGTGTTTGATAATATGATTCAGCATCTAAAATTGAATATATTAAGTGATAATCAATTAAGTCCGTTTGATAATCATCATTGATAGGAATTGGGAATACTGCTGCGTAGGCTGCGAAGCAGCAATTGCTATGCAGCGAAATGAGCCAATTTTGATAATCTGAATCGTTCATATGTTAGAATACATTAAGTAGAACATGTTTGTAAAAGATCAAATTAATCGGATATCGTTTATCCATTCATCTACACACATTTGTATTCATTTTAATACTTTAAATTACAGTTATTTTTAATTTTTGTAGATACAAATGTGAGTAGATGAATGGATAAACGATATCCAATTAATTTAATTTTTTACAGACATGTTGTATTTGATATATTCTAAAACATGAACAGTTTGGATTATGGAAATGAGCCCGTTTCGCTGTAGTTTTTAGCTTTATCAAGCTGCACCTTAGCACTATTTAGGGGTCTTTTGGGAAGTGGGTTATAATCCACTTTCCAGATTATAACCCACTTCCCTCTCTCACAAAAAGCAACTTTTAATCAGCTTTTAACCAAATTGCAGCTTTTAACCATCTTCCCAAAATAACCCTTAACATAAACTAAATAAGTGCATTTATTTGAGTTACATTATCTCTCTATTTTTTTTGCACATCTTTTCATAAAAAGTCAAAAAATATATTTATTTAGATCATTCAAAACAATTCCTTATAGTTTTTATATTTTTTTAGAGGATGCCAGACATAGTCTAAGGTTTGGGTAAATGCTATTTAAAAAAATAAATAAAAATCAAGTAAATTATTTTTGTAAATGGTAAATAATTAATATTTGCCAATTTTCTGATTAAATAGATAGATTGGATGATATATATTCCAAATTGACAATGCTACGTAGCTCAAAATTTGTGGCTCAAATGGCCAAAACGACGTCGTTTTGAGTACAGAACAACATAAAAATGGCCAAAACGACGTCGTTTTGGCCATTTAATCCACTTTTGAGTCACAAAATTTGAGTTACGAGACATGTTTCATTCCAAATTTAGGCAGACCAACTCATGTTTTTATGAGGGCAGCTCAACAGCATGATGATGATATTGATACAAGACATTCTCACGCTTAGGCTATCATTGTTGTTATGGGTACATTATGGGCCGTTACAGCTCACACCCAATGAACATTTTAGCAGAATTCTAGGGCACAAACTCATTTTTTAGGATGCCTACCAATAGCTGGTTATACTTTTGGGACTTGTTTAATTGGATGAATTATAATGGGTTGATTTTGGGACGTGGGGTTAGCTTTTTAATTTATTTATTTTTGACTATTTTAATTGAGATTAATAAGTTTTGTTTGAGATGAATTTTTTTTAAATTTTTTTTTATACTTTTAAAATGAAATGATTATGATTTAAATATGATATTTTGTCTTATTAATTTTTAATTTATTTTATTTTTTTTGTAACTATTTTAACTCCAAGCTATCTCAAACCATTATAGCAAACGAGTGTAATATATGACTGAGATTATTATTGATGTTATGACTCAAAAGAAGAAGGGAGCAAATTCTCTCATACAATTGAAGGGTGTTCTTGAGTTTTTTTAGAGTCACCGCAAAATAGTTTTTAATAATCGAATTGTTTATTTTTTTAGCAATATTTGATAAGATCATTTATATAACAAATTAAGTTAATTAGATTACTATATCTACATGACTAAATCACATTTATCTTCAAAATATCCGTTCATTATTTTGAAAAATATGATTTAATTATATAAATTTAATTACAAATAATCAATCTAAAACATGCTCCGTCGTCCATAACTCTCAAGATTTTACAAAAGTAACTATACAAGGGAATGTCATTACCCTTCCCATCCATCTCGCTTGCCACATCTCACTCCCCAACTATACAGAGAGATGTCATGACCCCCCATCCCTCTTCTTCAGTACATCTCATTTTCCATCACTCGCAATTGCTCCCTTCCTTATCCATTGTAAATTCTTCGTCTCCCCCTCACCTATGCCTCATGGGTAATTTTGTCAATAGCTTTGAAAAAATAAATTAAAAAAGTTAACTTTTTAGTGAGATGCTGAGTTCACAAACTCAAAAACGATCACAGATTTACAATGATGTGGCAAAAAAGTAGAACCCCACATGATTAAGTATGTGACAAATAAAAAGTTGACACTCATCATTTTACATCACTGTGGGTGAAATTGTGGGAGTTTTATTAGGGGTTTCAAACATTTTCTAAAAATAAAAGAAAGTATTAAAATAAAACCTGTGATATGCCTGTAGGCTCAGTTGAACAAAATCGAACTTCCCTTTAATTAGAGAGAAATTGGATTTAAAATGAAACTATGGTTAGAGACGGGGACCATTTTGTCCCTTTTTGTTGGATTAAGAGACTTCATGCTGTGATTTTAGGCCATATTTGTTTGAATAGACTAAATAAGGGGGGGATTGTAATCCATCTGATTATTAATTTATATATTATAGTCTTTGGACTATATAGTTTCACCATTTCTATTCCACATCTGCTAGGACACAATAGTCCAACATATATGAGATTTATAGTCCGGTAAGACTCTTAATCCAGCTTACAAATTCTCAACCAAACAATAGACTCCACAGTGAATTAGACATAAAGTCTAATGTCCCTTTCCCATCCTTCCAAACAAACACCCTTTCATTACAATGGCCTACTGGCAAGCTATACTCAGCCCAAGCACTGCCATACATTTCTTAGGCCCAAAATCGGGTATATACTCGACAGAAAAGGTCCAGCTTGTAATGGACAGTGTGAATCCGTGTCAGTCTCCTGTTTAGTTATTGAAAATGGTACAGACAAAAAGAAAAGGAAATTAAAAAACAAAAGAACAAAATATGTTTAATGTTAAGTTTTCAGAAAGTGTGCAGAAATCAAGAAACTAAAAAAAAATGGAGATAGAGGTGGCAAACCCAACTTAAATCCGTGAGCTCGTCTAATTTAGAACTTACTTAAATCTGTCCATATTATAAGGTGGGTTTTAATTGGTTCCTTTCCTTTGTCCATTAGCATAGACGTGTATATACTACTGCCAGGCCAATGTGACTATCATGATATAGGGTGCTAAATAATGGAAAAAATGGAAGGAAAAAAAAAAAAATTTTTTTTTTCAACATATCTTTCCCTCCCTAATTTACATGGCAACCAAATAATGAAAAAATTGTTTCCTTTGCATTTTATTTTCCATTTCCCACAACAAATATACCAACCGAACAAAGCCTAGTCAGCTAGTTGATAGAACTCAACACCTCTTAAAAAAATAAAAAATAAAAAGTTATGCTGTTTTATAGTATGGATTAAAAAGAAAAAAGATGCAATGTCTCATCAACCAAACCAAATTAGGCAAGATGCTCGATATAATTAGATGATTATCATATAATTAAGATGTGATTTAACAATACTCAGATCCTCTGCTTAACCAATAAATTTCAACATATATACGTATCTTCTTATGCGTCGTCAACTCTATATATATTGACTGATTGGTTGTGCACCGTCCAGTAGTTCCCGACACCAATTAATCAACAACTTGTTTGCTTTTTTCCTGTTGCAGACTAACTAACTTTGTGTATACACTCTCTGCTCTGCTGATGAGCTCCTCGTGGCTTCCACTTTCAACCACCTTCCCCTGTTTCAGCACAGCAATACAGTCTGCATCACAAATTGTCGACAACCGGTGAGCCACCAAGATCGTCGTTCGACCTTCCATAAGCCGATCAAGCGCTTCTTGGACCTGTCTCTCCGACGCTGTGTCCAATGCACTTGTTGCTTCATCCAAAAGAAGAATTGAAGGGTCTTTCAATATCGCTCTGGCAATAGCAATCCTCTGTTTTTGTCCCCCTGACAACTGCACTCCTCTATCACCCACCATAGTTTGGTATCCTTCGTGCATTCTACTTATGAACCCGTGCGCGTTTGCTGCTTTTGCAGCCTTCATTATCTCAATCTCCGTTGCCTCTCCATTTCCATACTTGATGTTGTCGTAAATCGTGGTTGAAAACAATGCCGGTTCTTGCTGTACTAGGCCTATTTTCATCCTCAACGATCTTAAATTTAAGGCCTTAATGTCAAATCCATCGATCAGGACCATGCCTGAAGTGGGATCATAAAATCTCATCACCAGCGCAATCACAGTGCTCTTCCCTGACCCGCTTTGTCCTACTATTGCCAGGCTCTTTCCTGCTAAAACATGTAAATTTAAGTCCTTGACAATGGCTATGTCAGGCCTTGTAGGGTACCTGAAAGTCACATTCTTTAATTCTATGTCTCCATTGATTTGAGTCACGACCCTTGATCTAGAACCATTGGGGTCTATTGTTGTTTTCCTCTTGAGAATATCAAAAACTGACCCGAGTGCTTGTGATCCCTTTACAATGTCAGGGGCAAGAGCGAGGGTCTCTGCTACTGACATTGCCGTGATTATCAAAACCATGAAGGCCTTGATGATGTCTCCGAAGTTTGAGTCCTTGCGCTTGATCAGAACCGATGCATACCAAAGGCCAAGAGCATAAGAACAGAAGGCGAAAAGCTGTGACACACCGTACCCAAAACCTGATATGTGTCCGCGCAGAAGTGCCTGCTTGTTTGGTTGGTTTAGTTCAGAAGCAAACTGGATTGAAATCCTTTCTTCAGCAGCAAACGCAGCAACTGTACGGATATTGGCAATTGCTTCGTGTGCCACTGCAGTAGCTCGTGAGTAGGCACGGGTATAATCTCCTCCAAATCCCTTAAGAAAAAATTGCTGCAAACATTTTAAAAAAATACACCGTTAGAGTTATTGAGATAGAACGTAATCATGAATTAACTGAGTTCCGTACAATTCTAACAATGCCAGACAATGGTATTGATAGGTAGTAAAAGGTTTACGCCCCTAAAGTATATTTTTAGTCCATTAACTTGTGTTAATTGACGGTCTTTCTTCTCCTCTTGGCAATTAAATTCTTATGAATCCCTAATTTATTTTGGGATTAGTTTTTATGTACGACACACTTGCATAAACTGAGGATAATCCAATCTGAACTAAACATAGATTTTGGGCATAATGATTTTTGACTTACCTCGGCTATGGAGGATCCAATAAGTAGCGGAAAGGTGGCAATAACAACAGCTGCTAAGCGCCAACTTAACACAAAGGCAATACTAAATGCAGTGACAGTGAGAGCAATGTTCTGCACAATCGTTGATAGACGATCAGCGAGTGCACTTCTTACTAATGTTGCATCTGCTGCTAGCTTTGATATCAGCGAGCCAGTATTATTCTCGTCCAAATCAAACCAACCAACCTCATTGGAAAGAATAGCTACAATTCAAAACAACAATCAAGATCTGACAATGATTTACAATGCAAGGAAGGGAGGCTATATATAGAATGGAAAAGAACCTGAGAACATCAATAGGCGAATGCGGGTAGTGAGGCGCTCTCCCATTAAAGTATAGTAGTAGTGTTGTAACAAGTATATTGGAATTGTAATGAGAGCTACACCTAAAAAAATTAGTGAAACCTGTCGGACTTCGTGTTTGATTTGAGCAACATCAGGGGAATAGAATGCCGTCAAGATGTAAGTAATTCCAAAGGCAAATAGAGGAGCCTCCATGCCTGCCAGAATTGCACCCACTGACCCAAGCATTGCATACGGCCATTCTGGCGCATTTAATTTAACTAAATCCCATACTGTTGGAGTTGAAGCAGAGCTCGGTGAGGCCACATTATGATCATTTGGTTGTGGCTCTCTTACGTTGATTTGCTTAAACCCCTGGTGATGAATTTGAGTGTCAGGGTATTCGTGAGAGTTAGAAACCCCAGAAGTTCCACTGGCATTGTTTGGACTTTTTGTGTGTTCTGTTACTTGCAAGCTGACTAGAGTTGCATATTCCCCACCTTTGGATATCAGCTCTGAGTGAGTCCCACTTTCAACAACCTGCCCAATCTTGAGGACAATGATTGTGTCTACATCTCGAATAGTAGATAATCTGTGTGCAACGACTATTGTTGTCCGATCAGACATTACTTTATTGAGTGCTTGCTGAACAATGAGTTCTGATTCTGCATCAAGAGCACTTGTTGCCTCATCTAGAAGTAATATCTTTGGGTCTCTCAACATTGCTCTTGCAATGGCAATTCTCTGTTTCTGCCCTCCAGAAAGCTGAGTTCCTCCCTCTCCCACCTAAAGTCAACAAACTGTCATATATAACATATGAAACACATTACAACTATGCACACGGGACAGAAGATGCAACACGGATACGCTGAAATGACAATTTTTTAGACGCGACATATAAGGGACACGGGAAAAAAATATAATTTTATATATTTCATATATATGAATATTTCATTCAAAGATAATAAAAAAATGAAATGTAACCCTAATTCATAAAGTTTAGGATGAGATATTAATAGGTATAAATCTATATTATTTTTCTCTTATACTGTATTCTTGATCCTCTAAGTTATTTTGTTCAAACTTATAATTTGCTTCATAACTGTTTAAGTGATGGACATGTGTGTTATGACACATTTGGACACGTGTTCAACACTCATCGAGAAATATTCGATGAGGGTCGGTGTCCGTCATGTGTCCCACATGGACACTACAAATACATGATAACTTCTTAGAAGTGCCCGTGCTTCTTAGACTAGCCTCGAGGAAGACTACCTCCACCAGACATATACAACTTTTGCAAGTCACTTTAAGCAGAAAAGGTTTAAAAACAATACCTACCTGAGTATCATAGCCATCTGGCAAGTGTTGAACAAAAGAATGTGCATTTGCAGCTTTGGCAGCTTCAATGATTTTATCCATATCTGCATCTTCTTTGCCATACAAAATGTTCCCAGCTATACTTGTCGCAAAGAGTGCCGGTTCTTGACTAACCAACCCCATCTGTTCTCTCAACCATTTTAACTGAAGACTCCTCAAATCATGTCCGTCCAACAATATTTTACCTATTGAATGCCAGTTCATAAACCTCTTGCAAAATTGAGATCTATTAAAAAAAACAAAATGACTGCTAGGATAGGTTTTAGTACCTGAAGTAGGATCGTAGAATCGTTGAATCATGGAAATAATGGTGCTCTTTCCTGAACCACTAGGACCAACAACTGCAAACCTTTTTCCAGCACCAACTGAAAAGCGTAGATCTTTGAAGACCATGTTAGGTCTAGAGGGATAAGCAAAACCAACATCACAAAATTCAATATGCCCAAGCACCTTTGGTAGTACTATCCCATCATCTGATCTTTTAGAAGAGTTAGAATCTCCTTCAATCATGCTTATCATATTTGCAGCAGCAGCCCGGCCTTTTGCTATGCCAGCCAGGCTTGGAGCAGCTTGACCGAGAGCACTTCAGAGGAAAAAAAAAAAAAACAAGAGGTGAGCAACGAGTAATAGAAGCGAAGTAGTGCTATGCATTTGTTTTTTTTTTTTTGGGACTTACAATCCACTGAAGATGACATTGATGATTGTTGTGAATGCTTTGCCACCATTAGTGTCTTTATGCCTGATAAGTATACCGGCATACCAAAGAAGTAATGCCCAGGCACAGAACAACAAGCCATAGGTAAAGCCAACACCGAGTCCTTTTGCGAGCCCACTCTTCTTCCCCAGTTTAAGGGCATTTTGAAGTGACTTGGAGTATGTTTCAATTGCTCTTTCCTCACCCACAAATGAATATACAGTACGAACCTGTGAAATTACCTGGTCGAAACAAAAGAAGGAAAAAAAAAAAAAAAAGGGGGCATCAATTCTTGACTCTTTAAATATGTAGAAAGAATAATTAATGAGCTGAGGAGAGAGGCACACGGTTTACCTCTTCTGCTACTTTCCCGGCTTCAGCATAAGCAGCCTCGCCTTTTTCCGATAAGTTAGACATGATAATAGTATAAGTCCCTCCTGCAACAGCTATCAATGGAACGACAGCCAAGGTGAGAAGTGTAAGCTGCCATACTGAAGTAAATCCAAAGGCAAACCCAACAAAGAATTGGGAAAGATAACGCAAACCATGGCCTATCTGCATCAAGATAATGATAAAAAAAAAAAAAAAAAAGAAGTATGCAATAAGTACTTTTTGTCAAATAGTGGGCGGGAAATTAGTTAGCATACAGAGTCCGTGTGCTATATTGCTCATGTACCTTGTCGCCAATGGCATCCTGCACCAGTATTGCATCACTTGATATGTGAAAAATTATATTTTTGTCCCTGGCTTCTGTATCAAAAAAACTAATGTTCTTTTTTAACACTGACTGTAGATACTTCAACCGTAAACGAGCAGTTTGTCTCTCCCCAGTCTGCATCCAAAATGCAACACCTGAAACACACAACAAGAAAGGAAATCAAATGTATTGACACAAGAGAGTGATTTCTAAAAGTATGGCAGCCCAATGATAAGAAAAAGGAATTCACATACCCATCCATGCTGATACCAGCACAGCAAGTCCAAGATAAACCAAGTACAGAGCATGCTGTAATTTTGAGGGAAAAATATAGAAGTGAGTGTCCAACACAATTGGAGAGAGAGAGAGAGAGAGAGAGCTAAAATTGAAATTAAGTGAAACTATACACTCAATTGTAGTTTGTAGTTAAACTGTCCTAGCTTTAAGTACTAAAATCTTGTGATGTCGATGGCATATTATAACGAAAAGGAGAGAAGTATTTAACTCCACATTGAAACCTCATCGATCAAATTAATTTATTTCACTTCAAGTATATCATCAAGACTTGAATCCATCCATGAGGGGTACAAACGGACTTTACATTACAGCAAGTTTGTACTACTTACAGGCAGAAATACTGTGAAAACCCACAGCATTGAAGTTAGATGTAGTTGTGCCATGCTTCCACACCAAAGTTCTGAATTTAAAAAAAACAAACATATATTTTGTTTCCCAAACTGGAATGATCTATTTCCAAATACAATGTAGTTGAAGACAACTGATTTGAAGATATTGACATGATTCAGAATTTAAAAAGTGAGGATGCCCATTTTCCCAATATTGTTTGCCATCAGATTTGATTAAAATGCAAATTTATTCTCAAAGACAGTAATTAACAAATTGGTGGAAGCAAAAAAAGAACATAAAGAGAGACAAGGGCAATGAGCGGGGACCAAATTAAAGAACAACGGTGAGCATATAAAATGTACCTTGGAGACTTCTGAAGATAATCTATGAGGGTCTGAAGAAAGATGCCCCAAAGAATCAATCATGCGGCCAAACAAAACGAAGAACACGGGAAGTGCAGCGCCATGAATGCAAGCCCCAATGCTCCCAAAGAACATCAAAACACAGTCCAGTGTGTCTGCTGCAACAAATAGTCCAGTGAATGAAACACTCTCATTTGTGCTTGAATTTGAATCTGATGACGGATCTGACTTGGGAAGCGTGTTCTGCTCAGAATTTTTGACAGAGGGAAGTTCCAGTTCTTCCATTGTAGAGTATGGAGGTCAAGTCAGGGTGGAGATTGAGTTTGTATAAAGAAAATGAGACAGAGATGGAAATAGAGAATGAAAGCTACTTGTCTCATGGAGTGCTCGTGGAGGATGGGTAGTCAATTCCTGCCAATAAATGGCAATGGTTTCTGGTTGACCAACCAACAAGTAGGCTTCTTAACTGTAATTTGAATTTTTTGCGATGTTTAACGTAAAGGCCTTTGCCAGTGTATCATATTGGTCACACAAAAACACTACGTGCATAAAAAGTTTACGTGCACGTGGTGCACTGATGCCTCACAAAATGTTTGAAATTATATATGTGAATATTTTGTGAGTCATTGGGGCATTCTATGCGTGTATCATTGCTGATCACATTTAGTTTTCTTTTCCTTCTATGGCTGTGGATTGTGGACACCATGGATTCCCCATTTAATTGAATAATTACAAATTTAGAATTGAAAGGACAACCAAACCTGTGTGATCAAGCTCACACTTGGTCACCTTGATGCTTGGTGGGTAGTTAGTTGTTGCCTCCCATAATCCCAAGGTCAAGGGCTCAAGGTTTGGTTAGTGGAGGGGGGAAGAGATACGTCAACAAATTAATATTTTAAACTCTTAAGTATCATAAAAAAATTTTCATGAAAATAATCATGAAAGTTTTGTGATCCTTGGATTACACTTAGAATAAATCACCGCACATTAATTAAGGTAATTTAAGGATCATAAATTTTTCATGATCATTTTCATGATAAAATTTTCGTGACCCCTAACTTTTTCCATTTAATTAAGTACTAAAACTCATAATGACATCTTAATTTACAAACTTTAAAATTTGAATTTTGATGACGTATTATAATCTCATACATTGAAATGAGGATCACCAACTACTCATTTTACACCATCAACCATGATTTCTTCAACTGAACCTATATAAAATAAAGTTCACAACAAATCTATGCACACCCAGAAAATAAATATTATAAAAATGAAATGAGCCGATCAAATTTATTCAATATAAATTCAGACCATACACCTCATTTTCAAAATACTTTTTCAGACTACATAGCGTTTCAGTATCACTAAAACCCACAAAAGTGTTGACAGTGCCAACCAACCATTTATTGTTGAGAGGAGTGGTGTGGAAAGAGTCTGCAGTTGCACTTCAAACTTCAAACGTCACGAGGGTACAAAAACATGGTATTGCCAGCACATAAACTAACCACTCCAGCTGTACAAAATGAAGATGATAAAGAGAGCAGAGCAGAGTATTGGTGATGGGGACTCAATTTCCCTTTGTTGAAAAAATTATTGGTTAATCTTAGCACGCCACGTCGCCATGCCATACACCAATCACAATTTATTATTGGAATACCATATGATGGTAATTCAAGACCAACCAATAACTTCTCATTTTGTTGAAGGTTAAAGCATTTCCAATGGTTTGCCATTGGAATTGTTATTGCTGTAATATAACAGCAGTGGTGCTCCAATGGTGAATATAATAGCTACCAAATTTGACAAATATCAAAACTTGTGTCAAATTTGACATAAGCTTTGATAGTTGCCATATTCACCAACTTAGACAAAACCAACCATTTTCCTCCCTCTCTCCCTCCCAGCAAAACAGATAAATTTTTGTAAAATCACAATTTTTGTAGAACCACATGCTTAAACTAGTGTGTTCGGGATGCTTGGACAGATGATCGTCCCGAACACACTAATTTATGTGTTTAGCTCTGTTAAAATAGCCATCTGACTATTGGAGTACCATATTGCTATAATTCTATCATTTTATACTATTTATTGCCAAATTATAATAATAACAATACTATTATAATATTTGCCATTGAAAATGTTTTTAGTTGTCATTAGGACAGTGTGAAATACCGTCAAATCTGTTAAAACCGCACCGATCCACATCAATCTGCACCGCTCTAACCGCGGGTTAAATTTTAAAATTTATAATACGTCAACCGAACCACTCCGCTATAGTTAATATATATATATATATATATTAATTTCTAATGAAATATCAATCTAAAAATGAGTGTGAGAGAGGTTTAAGATATGAAATTTATTACAAATATGTAATTATATATATGAAACATATTAGATAAAATTACTTTGTATTATATATCTAAAAAATATTATGCAAATTAGTGTTATATATTATGTAAATGTATGATAATTAGTTAAAATATTCTTCAATTTGCCAAAAACAATCTAAATCATAATTTGTCAAACTGCTAATCCGTTAATTTATCATTCAATTTATAATTTTACACTCAAACCACTCAAACCGCACAGCAAACCCCTAGTTGTCATTATAATCATAGACTTGGCAGTCCTTTACGAGTCAAATTCTGAAGAAAATTCATTGCACATGCTGAGTAATAAATCATATGGGAGGAGCTTGCCTCTAGTACGAGATCGGACCGGACGGTATTGTTCAATTCATAGGGATCTATCATAGGTTCCGTTTTAATAATCTGAACCGTTCAATATATAAAACTCGTCGAGTACTATATGCCTGTAAAAAATCACATTAATCGGATATCGATAATTATCTCACTGAATTAGTTTTTTGTCAACTGTTAATTTATTCATCGTATATATTTTTTTTTAATACAAACTAATTTGATCACATAGTTATCGATATCCGATCAACGTGATTTTTAATAGACATATAGTACTCGACGAGTTTTACACATTGAACGGTTCAAATTATCAAAATAAAACCCGTGATAAACCTCCACAAACCAAATAATACCTTTCAATCCGATCTCGGACTAAATGCAAGCTGCATCCAAATCATATATATAGAAATAGGACCCATTACCCATACGGGATGGGACCGCGATATAATAGGTCACAATGGGATTCGAAACTTAGATGCCATATCCTCTCCAAGTTAATATTTGTTTAATTTTTAAATGTTTTTTTGTGTGTCGGGTCTGTTTGAAAAAAATATTTGGTGATTTGAATGTGTGGCTTTAATAGTTCGAATGTATCAAAGTAACGTCGTTTTATCTCTAAAACGACATCGAATTATGAATTTTGATGCATTCGTACTATTCGAATTTTGAATTTTCAGACTCCATGCATAAGATTCCCGGAGGAACTGTGAATCGTTCATTGATTACTACTACAATAATGGTAATGGGCAGAGAGAAATATAACTTTGCTAGTAGAATAATGTCCCCATTGAGACCATAGATCAAAAACCTAACGGGCAAATGTTTTCCAGAATCCCAATCACAAAGCCCAGGACATTTATTTGCATCAAACTAGAAAGAGAAAGTCTAAAAACGCAGAAAGTTTAACCAGAAAAAAAAATTGATAAGTGGGTTAGATCTAGTTCTCCATTTGGCTTTGAATTTGAAGCAGTTAATCTGTTTGTTAGGATACCTATGTGATTCCTTTGCATACTGAGAAAGAAAAAGGAAAAAAAAAAAGAAAAAAGAAATAAAAGTTTATAACGAGTGTCAAAAAAAAAAAAAATAATAATAAAAAAGTTTAGCCTCCTTAGAGAGAAAAGTATTGGTTCATCTTATCTACCGCTACGTAGTGCTTTAATGGTATTGTGATTAATAAAAATAGTATGATCTACGAATTTATGTTGGATAATTGATAGAAGCGGTGTGATCTACAAATTTATGTTGGTTGATTAAAAAAATAAAAAATAAAATGATAAATTATGATGGGTGTGAGGCATATGACACATGGTACTTCAAAATCAACTAATAATTTTTCATTTAGAGAAGTAACTTTGGGTCAGGCCCATTTGCTATCTAGTAAAACGTGGTGGGCCTCCATTTCATTTCTAGACGGGTATTTCATATCAAAATTTATTCAAATATATATATATATTTTTTAGGAAAATTTAATTATACACACTCTTCTCATATACCTTCCTAAATTATATCATTTTTTAAATTATATTATTTTTATTTTAATTATGACTTATGAAATCTTTAATTATACATAATGTCTTATTTAATTATTATTATTTTTAATTTTTAGTTATAATTATGAAAGGGAAGTGATTGAGAGCCCTCCAATCACTACCCCACCACCCTCACACACATGTGGCGGGTAGTGATTGGAGGAGAAGGAAAAAAAGGAAAAGAAAAAAGAAAAATTGGCCAATCAAGGAGAGAGGGAGTCAAAGGGCGTGTTTCCTTGAGGGAGTCCAACTCATTTTCTATTATGAAAATATGAAATTATATATATATATATTTAATTATAAAATACATACAATACAGGTGTGCACCATAAACTTTATTTTTTTTTTCTGTTTTTTAGTACTTCGAAAACGTTTCAAAATATATTTTACAGTGTTTGAAAATGAAATTTTTTTAGTAATTTTAATTTTGTCACGAAAGATAGAGAGAAAATTAACCTTTTATAATAATTTAAATTTTTTTTAACTAAGTTCTTTAATTTTTTAACTATTTGGTCACTTTCCAAATCTTAAGTTTAACTCATTTACATTTTGAACTACTATTTATGTGTTGACTTGTTTATTTTGTATAATATAGTGTAAATTATTTACACAAACAAATTAAATTAATTAAACCTTCATTGTCACATAATTTGTATTAAAATAAGACAAATACTAACAAATATCCCTTCCACATTGTTTAATATTGAAAAATATGTAAAATGTGTCTGGTTGGCAAATACCTTGAAATAAATAGATAATCCATTTCCAAAATCACAATTATTATTATTTTTTATAAAATAAATGTGAGCCAAGTATACAATTACTATTATTTAATTCAATTAATTTTTATATAACTAATTTCGATCATAGAGATAATTCATCGGCAGGTATTGCTATGCCCAAGCATCAATTGTGGCTTTTCTGGTAACGTTTTGATAAACCCACTACACGTTTTCCTCGCGAGGAATGTATTACATAGCAAGAAAAGGATAATTTATGATACACAATAAATAAACTCGGATTAATCAAACTGCAAGCTAATTCAATGTTTTTCCTTTTATTTCCCAGCTAAAAGCAAGTTACGACAAACTAATACTGTGTTTGTTTAAAAGATTTGAGAAGGAATTTAAAATTTAGGGCTGGTTTGGGGTGTACTAAAAAAGTGCACTTTTTGTCTTTTTGGACTAAAAAAGTTGAGAAAAAAATATAGAGGTTTGGGTTAACTTTTTAAATTTTTATGAAAAAATGTGTATTAAAAAATTGTATAAAAAGAGTGTGTAAGAGATGAATAGTGACAGATGGGCCCAACAGTACAAATCGGCAGCTGTGAGGAGGAGTTGGAAATTATTGTCTATTTTTTTTACAAAGCATTGCACGGTTTTGTTTGGTTCATGGAGGTCATCACGGGTCCCATTTTAATAATCTGAACCGTTCAATGTGTATAACTCGTCGAATACTATGTACCTATAAAAAATCACGTTAATCGGATATCGATAGCTATCTGATCATATATATTTATTTTTCAATAATTAATTATAACACCATCCATTTGTCTTACATAACTGATCTGATCATATAGTTATCAATATCCGATCAATGTGATTTTTTGCAGACATATAGTAATCGACGAGTTCTACACATTTAACGGTTCAGATTATTAAAACGGGACCCGTGATAGCCCCCACAAGCCAAACAACGGTGTGTGTGCCAAGCACACCCAATCTTTTCTTTTTTCCAGAACTGCCGCACACAGCCGCTGCTTTTCAATCAATTCGGTTGTACTTTTTGTTGAAAAAAATTGATTTTTTAATTATTTTTTTTGGGTGAATAATAATATCTTATTGAATTTTGGAGTAACTTTTTGATTTTTTGACTTATATAGCTTATGCCAAACAAGCCTTTAATTTTTTTATTTTTTTTGTAAATTTTTTTTTTAAAAATCTTTTTCCAAATCCTCCACGTAAACACAGCTGATAGAATCACCAAACACTGGATTCAACTTCAGATACTTTTCAAAACAGAGAATTACAAATCAAAACACAAACGAACAGAGATAAACACTAAACGTAAACCACATGCATTTCGTGCACCGCAATTAAAAAAAACACGGACGGTTACCACAAAATTACATGCCCTCAGTTTTTCTTTTATTCACAGAATTACCCACACTTGTTATCCTTCACCGGAGTCGGAGAATCCGCCGGAGATTGTTCGTCGCTCCGCCATCGATTCCGGCAGCCTCAGGGTTGCAACTGAGCTTCGGCCTGAGTGAAAAAGTCGGCAAAGGCAAGCTGCTTGGCGGAGGAGAGAGACTAAACACCTCCGATAAATCTGAGAACTTCTCAGCCGATGATGACAGAACCCTAGAAACATCCTTCAGAAGATCCTTCGGGTCGGGTCCCAACGGGTTAGTCGATCCAATAAGCACACACTCCGTCGATTTCAGATCTGGTTTTGAATCTGAATTCACTGGTGTCTTCGATTTCTTTCGGTTTTTGATTTTTTTGGAAGGGCACGAAAGGCCTCTGCTGAGAGGGTTAATGTTAGGCTTGGGGATCGGAAGAGAAAGAAGAGGTGGCTGAGGATTGAGAAGTGAGAGAGAACGACGAGGCGCGTGAAGAAGACCGCCATGGAAGTTCGAAGGAGTGAATTTCACAGAGCTTCGTGAAATGAGAGGCTGATTGTTTCCCTTAGGGTTTGTGAACTGCTTGTTCGGAGAGATTGATTGATCTGGAGACGAATGTAACAAAGCTGCCTCCATTTCCGATGTGTTCCAGAATCAGATTGAAATTTGACAGTGTTCTAATAAGATAAAGTGAAGGAAACAAAGGCAATGATCTCAAATAAATACGGATCAATCGCTTGAAAATTTTCCGAGAAAAATGTGTACAAAAAAGGAAGGAAAAAAAAATCTTTCTATTAAACAACTTACTGGTTCAGAAAACCTATTGAATCATTCTAATCAACAGAGTTCTATGCATTTAGATTAGACTAAGGATTGGTTTGGGGTGTCCTAAAAAAGTGTATTTTTTGTCTTTTTATAAAAAGATGTGCAGTAAAGTAGAGATGTGATGCGATGAAAAAAGATAAAAAGATAAAGGAAAATGATCGAGAGCTCGAAAAAGATGGCTCGAATTGGCTCGAAAATCCCAAAACGATGTCGTTTTGGGGTTTTCGTTTTTTTTTTTTTTTTCTTCCATTTCTGCCATTTTCGTTCTTGAGGAGAGAGAGAGGAGAAAGAAGAGAGGAAGAGGTCGTCAGCATTTCGCCTTGGCCCGTCCAAAACGTCATGACTCATGACTCCGTCATGACTATGCCCCGATCATGACTCATGACTCTGCTCTCGTCGGCTCTCCTCGATCGCGTCGCCTCCGCCCCCTCCTCCTCTTTCTCCCTCCTCCATTTTTAGGCCCTCCCTCCTCCTCCTCCTCGTCTCCTCCCTCCTCTATTTCTGCGTCTAAAAACAGAAAAAAAAAATTCGAGCCGTTCGAGCTACGTAGCTTTTGAGCTACGTAGCATGGTCCAAAGATAAAAAGATGGATTATATAGTATATGCCAAACCAACCCTAAACTGCACAAGACAGATACTTTATTGCTGTGTTTGGTTGGAAAATTTAGGGAGGGATTTGAAAAGAAAAAGAGAAAAAGTGTGTGAAACTAGATAAAATATAAGTATATTTTATTTATATTTTACCTAATTTTTTTCTTTCTCTTTCTAAACCTCTCTTCAAATCTTCCAACCAAATAGGAGATCTTTAGAACCCTAATTTTTAAGAGGGCTGATGAGAACTAGTTTCGTGAATGTCCCTCTCTCCTCTCTCAACTCGAGATTTGGCTTTAAATAGACGAGAACTCCAACGCCAACGGCTACTTTATTTTATTTTTTAAGGGAAAATTACGATCATGACCCTCTGTATGATTTAGAAATAAAAAAATAAAAAAATGAAGAGGTATATATATATACTAGTGTATGTCCGTTTTTAAAGACATAGTATAAATAATGTTATGATCAAAATATATTTGTAATTCATACGTATCATATTAAAATTTATAAAGTCTGTAATATTTTTTGACAAAAATATTGAAAAAATATAAAAAAATACTATGCTTTTAAAAAAATTAAAACAATTTTACTTGTATCACATGCTTTATAGAACTCGAATAAAATAACAACAAAATAACCCAAAATTCAGGTGATGCAGCCCATAGAGAAGCATCGAAATACTTCCACTGTCGGCAAACAAATAATTATTCTGTTGTTTATACCCATTGATATATATACTACCAAATAAATAATTATTATGTTGTTTAAGAATTTCAATTTAGTAGTTTACCCAACAAACAATAAAGCTAAATAAATCAAGATTCTAAAAATAAAAATAATAATAAACACAATATTGTGATTTCTCAAAAGTTGTGGAATTTTCAGACCCCTGGTTGGTGGTGGGTCACCCAAAGCTTTTTTTTTTTTTTATTATTATCAAATTTATTGACTTAAAATAAATTTTGTAGATTTAAAATGTAATTTATCAAATTTATTGACTTTGAAATGAAATTTGTAAAAGTACCCAAACATAAATACACCCCAATAAAATTAAAGTAAAAATTAAAAAATATAATTTATTATAAGAATTTGAAGTCAAAATTCTATTAATAAAAAAACTCTTCTTTTCAGTTTTTGAACAAAGCACACTACTCCCATTATTTCACCTCTCTTTCTCAAAATTCACTTTTATGATCATTTTTTTACACAACCCAATTTAAAACTAATTTAAATTTTGAGTTCAAATTTATCTACACACACCAAAAAAAAAAAAAAAAACATTTTCTACATAAACATAACTCATGAACTCAATTTTCATACAAATTTAAATTCACCATTTTTTTTTAACAGAACTCAATTTAAACTCCATTTAAATTTTGAGTTTAAATTTATCCACAAAAAAAAAAAAAAAAAAAACCAACATTTTCTACAAACATTTTCCAAAAAGATTGGATTTTAAAAAAAAAAATTTAAACCCACTTTTTTTTGTGTGGTGTTGTGCTGGGTGACCCCCTAACCTCCACTCATTCTCACTCTCCATCTTCCCCACTTTCTCTCTCTAATCCCTCGGTCTATCTTTCTCATTCTCTCCTCTCATAAGAAATCAACACCCATTCTCCTTCTTTCTCAGTTTTAATGTTTTAAAAAACGAATCTTAGAAAAACAAATAGAAACTCAAATCTTAGAAACACAAATCAAATTGATGTATATCAAGTGTGATTCCATTGAATATATGGATTAAGGTTTAGAAAATACAAACCCAAACATACACAAATCCAAGCCCATTTCAGAAACTCTCCTCTCTTGCGGTCAAAATATAAGTACAGGTCCGGTTTCGACTTTCAAATGTCTTTTTATAAAATTAACCATATAAAAATGCACTCAATAAAATTATAGTAAAAATTGAAAAAATAATTTATTATAAGAATATGTCTCGTGGGTTTTTTCACCGAAGTGAGTAAAAAAGTTCAGTTCAAAAAAAAAACTCTTCTTGTGAAAAGATTATATTTTAACCGAACTCAATTTAAATTTTGAGTTCAAATTTATCCAACCCAAAAAAAACATTTTCCATAAAACCAAAATTTTCACGTAACCTTTTTTTTTTTTTTGAAAATGATAGTTACTTTTTTCAATAAATAAACATTTCTAATGATAACACTTTTTTTTTTCTTTTTTTTTTTTTTGAAAATGGTAGTTACGTTTTTTAATAAATAAACATTTATAATAATGTTACATTCCTTAGTAAACGGAAACATTTTTTAAAATTTTTTATTTATTTAAATTTTAAATTTGGCTATTTAAAAATAAAAAAAAATAATAAAACAAATTCAAATGTGTTTTTCCCGCCCAAATCTGGACCGTTGGATCAATTAAAAGTACATCTCAACTCCCCTCTACCTATTATCTCTCTCTCTAACTATTCTCTCTCCAAACCGTTTATTTTCCTTGTTCCATCTTCCTCTTTAATGGTGGTGGACAACTGCGGAATGGACAGTGGCGATGAGCCGCAATGAGTCCCTACTTTCATTCATACTTTTTCTATTTTTTTCTTCACTCTATTTTCTCTCAAATTTATGATTTGATTAAATTATAGAAAATCAATACCCTCTTCAAAACCATGTCAAAAATCAAAGCCCACTTAAAAAATAAAACCCATTTTTATAAAGATCAAGTATTATTTCAAATTTAAAACCTTTTAAAAAAATTAAATTCATTTAAGAAACTTAATGTTAAGATTAAATTGGATAAAATAATCCACGGAAAAAATTAGCCATTAAAAAAATAAAAGAATAGCAATTAAAATCACTTCTATATAAATTTTTTATAAAGGCTCCAAACCTAGGCCAAATTGAAACGTAAAATCTCAAAAAAAAAGAAAAAAGAAAAAAGAAAAAGTGTAGATATAAGACAAAGTAAAAGAAGATGAAGATAAGATGGACCAATTCCAATAAAAAAAAAAAAATTGAAATTAATTGTATTGTTCAGGATCTAAACAACCATGCTGAAAACTCCTCCAAGCATCTTTGGACTGTGGGTCAATCTTCCAAGTGCAGGAGCGTGATTTTGCACTTGATTTTACACACTATTTTTTGCACTTTTGATTTGCTTCCACAAAGAAAATTAGTGCTTTTTTTTTTTTTTTTTTTTAAATGCTCTACCAACCAATAATGTCAAGACCCACTTTCTCTCTCTAAAAAGTTGAAGACTCATAACTCTCTCAAGCGTGACCGATTGACGCTAGCACACGCCACCTCCATGAGCCACCACTAGCCATCCAAAGAGTACTTCCCCTCATAACAACATAAAAAATAATAAAACAAACCCATTTCCCTATCCCCATTCTCCGTCACAAAAATCTCTATAGCTCTCTTTGTTTTGTGCTTCTTAATTCTTTCTTTTCTCCACTTTCCGATGAACACAACAGGCAAACAAAATCTCTTTTGTCTCCTATTATTCCTTTGCTTCCTTTATTCTCTCTGTTAATTTGTTGCACAGATCAAAACCATTCATAAACAAACAAATATCTGTTTTTTTTTTTATTGAGATAAACAAACAAAATAAACAGACAAATAATGATAGAATATGAATTATATAACCAAATTCAACAGAAAATATGATTTAATCTGGGTCTTTTCTGAATTTGGCTTGACTATTTTTATTTTTAATTTTTTTTCCCCTTGAATCTACATGAGGTTGAGCCATCTAGTTTTAATCTGGGTCTTTAGTTGGAAGATTGGGTCTCCATCTAGTTTTATGATTTTTTTGTGGTTGATTTGTGTTCAAAACTTCGAAGAGAAGATCAATGGCAAAAGACTGAACGTAAAACAAAAGGAGGAGCGGAGCAGATGAGAGAGAGAGAGAGAGAGAGAGAGAGAGAGAGAGGAGAACAGGAGATCTCAACCAGGAAAGAAGAAGTTTATACTCACAACTCTCCTGCAATAATAGCAGAGACCCATTTCAGATAGAGAGAGAGAGAGAGAGAGAGAGGAATATACGGACGATGACGAATTGTTCATCTGATGAACTGCTTCTTTGCTACAACTATTTACCTCTATTCTTGTGGCTTTGAATCTATTGAACCTGGCGGTGGCGGGGGTGGGACCGAGAATGAGATGTGTAGAGAGAGAGATAAACAGGGAATGAGGTATGTGGGAATAGGGAAGGGAGAGTGATAAAGATCGAATGAGGGGGGAAGGGAGACGTGGGTAAGTGGGAAGGTGAGAACAGAGAAGGGAGAAAGATAAAGATAGAATGGAGGGAGACGTGGGTAAGTAGGGAACTTATTGTTTGGGCGGGAAGTAAATGTAGAATATATTTAGGATTGATATAGGGGTCATTTCAACCGTCCATCTAAATACACAAATAAATCATGACTATTAAAATGTCCTAGTAGGACAATTGTCTCTAGGATAAATTCAAAAACCCTTTTCCCTTATTGTATAGATATATATTTTATATGTTTGGATAATTTCGGTGGATAGAACGGAGAGAAACTCAGGCTGTGTTTGGTTGTATTTTCAAATTAACTTTCAACAGGTGAATTCCCGCTTGATGTTTGGATAGGACACTCAAAATATGATTCTGCGTGTTAATTCAAATTACGGTTTGAAAATCCGTTTGGCATCTCGTAGTTCATTTCTTCGCTTTCAACGTGTCTGTCTTCTTCCTCTTTTGCTCTGAAAAGCTTCCCCTTTCTTCTCCGTCGTCTTTGAAAATTTCCCGTGACCCTCGTCTTTTTTTCTCTTTTGATCTGAAAAACTTCCGTGTCTTCTCCATCATATCTGAAAATTTCTCGTGAATCTCATATTTCTTCTCTGTATCAAACATCAGCCATGGAAGCTTCAACTATTTGATAGGAAACTGAGGGTGGTGTGAGGTGGGATGACCAGCCGGATGTCCGGCCGGTAGACCCCCCCGGTAGTCCCTATCGACTTCCAGCTTAAGGTTCATAAGCTTAAGGTTCAGAAGGAAGGTTCAGAAGGTTCAGGTTGTTTTTTATTTTTATTTTTTACTTTTTATTTCTTATCTATTATTTTTGTATAATATTAATAATTTTTAATAATATTACATCCGTATACTGAATCACTAAATTAATAACGTGTAATAAATGAGAAAAAAAAAATTAATAATGTTTTGTAAGGTTTGCGTTATGATTTGTATTTTAAAATATTACACTTAGTGTATTTATGTTAATTTTTATTAATATGTATTCTCAAAAGTTGTTGACTTTAACAAAATTAAAAAAAAAAAAAAAAAAACGTATTGTAGAAGATGTTTGTATAGGCGTAAAAAACGTATTATAGAAACTGAGGGTGGTGTGAGGTGGGATGACCAGCCGGATGTCCGGCCGGTAGACCCCCCCGGTAGTCCCTATCGACTTCCAGCTTAAGGTTCATAAGCTTAAGGTTCAGAAGGAAGGTTCAGAAGGTTCAGGTTGTTTTTTATTTTTATTTTTTACTTTTTATTTCTTATCTATTATTTTTGTATAATATTAATAATTTTTAATAATATTACATCCGTATACTGAATCACTAAATTAATAACGTGTAATAAATGAGAAAAAAAAAATTAATAATGTTTTGTAAGGTTTGCGTTATGATTTGTATTTTAAAATATTACACTTAGTGTATTTATGTTAATTTTTATTAATATGTATTCTCAAAAGTTGTTGACTTTAACAAAATTAAAAAAAAAAAAAAAAAAACGTATTGTAGAAGATGTTTGTATAGGCGTAAAAAATGAATTGATAAAAAATTTAATTGATACAAAATAATTGACATAGATTTATTTTAAAATGAAAAAAATTATTCAAAAAAAATTACTGAAAAAAAATTAATTGAAAAAAAAAATCAATTTTTAATTTCAGTATTTTAAAAATAGTTTGGTTATTATTGTTGATAAAAAATATGGAGATCGATATATGAGTTGTGTGTTTGATGATAAATTATTGGTTGAATTAAGTTTTGAAAACTATTTTCAAAACACATCACCAAACAAATTTTCACCTTTCACATGTCACATGAAGCTTTCAAAACTGAATTCAAAATATATCTTCAAAACACAATTCAACACTCCATTTAAAAACCATAACCAAACAAATTTTCTACACTCAAATCATAATTCTACAACCCACAAACTCAAAATACAACTCATACTCTCAAATCACAATTACAAAACACAATCAAACGCAGGCTCATTTCTCTTATAACTCTCATTTTGAATCTTTTCAAAAGTGGAGAGATTGAGGGAGAAAAGAAACTAACAAATTCTTATATTTTCATAATATCAATTTTGTCTTTGTAAAAATAAAAAAAATAAAATGATTGAAAATATAAAAATGTTATTTTGGTAATATAACATAAAACAATTTCATTTCTTTTCTCTTATGAAATCTAACCAAATAAGAAGGAGAGAAATCACAATCATTTATTTTATTTTATTTCTTATTTATCCAAACAAGAATGAGAAAAATTATAATAATTTCTTTTCTCTTATAACTTAAGTAATCATTTCTTTTCTTTTCTCTCTTAATTTCCCAAACATAGTGTTACAAAGATTTTGTTATTCTTTGCCTTTTGAGAAATTTTAATATACACATTTTTAAAAGGAATGTCACATGTGTTCTTAATTGTGTTATTTTTTTAAATTATAATGCTATTTTAATTATGATTTATAATTTTTTTAATTATATTTCATGTTATATTTAATTATAATATATTTTTTTTGTAATTATAATCAAAAAAATTAAAATTATTTTATTTTTTAAAACAATAATGATATATCCCTCTAATTTTGGAGCTCTAATTGAGCTCTAATGATGTAAATTTTTTTAAAAAAAAATCAAAATCAAAACATCACATCAATGAATAAAATCTACCTCATAGAACTCTTTTAGAGCTCATATTTTAAAACTCCCAGCCATTTATCTTTTTAAAATCTATATAATAAGGGAGAATGATTTTTGAAAATGTATAAAATGTATAAGAGATACAATTCATTTGAATGTTTGAGATGAATTCCATTAAATATCCATAGTTGAGAATTAATGATGTTCTCGCCCAAATGAGCTGCCTCTGTCTTCCCACTCTTCTCCCTCAGTATCAGTATCTACTCTCTGTCTTCCCATACCCTCTATCTACCATCTGTCTCCCCATACCCTTTATCTATCTTCCCTCTCCCTATCTCAACTTTTGCATCACTTTTCTTTGCCTTCCCTCTCTGTCTACCGTCTGTCTCTCCATTTGATCTCTCTCGCCTAAACATTCCTACTCTTCACTGACTCTCCCCATACCCTCTATCAATCACTCTCATCCCCTAAATATCTTATTTTTTTGCTGAATTCCTTGCTCTGTTTCAATCTTCTGGGTGTGTTTTTGGGTTTACCCACATTGGAAAAGTCCTACAGATTTATTGTTGGTGTGAGGTATGTTGTGTGTGCAAATTATCTTATTGTGAGGTGTTTTGGGAAGTTGGTAAAAAGCTGGCTTTTGACTTTTTACCAAGCTTTTTGGCTTTTTTGATAGTGATTTGGGAAGTTGGTAAAAAGCTGGCTTTTTTACTTTTTGATTTAATATTTTTTAAAAGTGTCACATCATTATAAAATCACCAAAATACCCTCAGTCAATTGAAGAAATTTACCTAAGTTGAGGGTAGTTTTGTAATTAACCAACCTGCGTTTTGGAAAGTTGCCAAATGGCATTTTCAGCGTTTGGCACACTTCAGCGTTTTCTTTCCGGAACAAAAAACGCTGCGTTTTGGGATGGTTCCCAAAACAACACTGTGTTGGGTTTGGATTAATATATATATTGATATATATTTTGAATGATATATATATATATATTGATATGAAAATTATATATATTCATATATATTTTGAACGATATATGTATATTCAAAGTTTGATTTTTTGATATGGAAAAGTATTTTTAACTGCTGGGTTCAATGGAGTTGGAAAAACTTAGTATTATTCCTTACTCTGTTTCAATCTTCTGGGTGTGTTTTTGGGTTTATCCACATTGGAAAACTCCTACAGATTTATTGTTGGTGTGATGTATGTTGTTTTTGGGTTTATCTTATTGTGTTGGGTTTGGATTTTGAATGATATTTGAGGAAGGTTAAAAGCCATATCCTTTAAGCAAAAAAGAGTCTACGAAAGAATATATGCATATTAAGCTGAGCTAAGCAGAATTTTATCACACTCAATTATTAGCTGAAAATAAATGTAATAGGAAAAGGAGTAGTTCAAAGGAGTAGCTAGCATAAGAAGATAAGAATCTAGCACTCGGTAACTAAACCTGGTAATAATTTCCAATGTCTTTGTTTGGATAACCCTCCAAAAAAATTGGAGGGGAGGGGAAAGCAACAAACAAAGACTTTGGCAATAACATCTAATGATCATATAAGAGATTTTTCATATTCCAATTACTATGGCATATATTGTTGGTGGAGGGCAATTTTGCAACTTTGCAAGAGGTATATGCAAATGACACGTAGAAAGCAGAAGTTAATCATGCATAAACCATATGCTCTAGCAGTAAGAAAAATAATGTCAGAGACTCAGTGTTTAGGCTCCCTTCCACATTCTACACAGAAACTTCCTAACTTCTAAGAAAAATAAAAACAACAACGTGAGCACTTTACGTTCTTCCCCTAGGTTATATTTCCAACCATTCAATAACTAAACTCAGAATCATCTACTATAGTTGTCATCATCACTTTTGATAACTTAAATGAAGACTTCCAGTCAAATTATTTTGTCTATAACTAATCAATTTGCACATCTTTAGTGTGCACATATGAACATGAATGCACTTTTCATTGTCTGATGTGTAAAGGGGAGACGAATCAGGGTATTAAAGATAATAAATGCATCACTTATTGTATCCATATTTACAGCAATCTCATTAGTCTCTAAGGATATGTATAATAACCCAAATAAACCGGAAAATAATATGTACCCAAAAAAAAGAAAAAAACAAAGAAAAGAAAAGAAAAGAAAAGAAAAAAAAAAGAAGAGTTGGAAAAAGTATATGGAAAAGTCATGTTTTGATAGATTTTTAACTGTTGGGTTCAATAGAGTTGGAAAAACTTAGTATTATTATTTTATATTGAAATTGAACCAATTCAGTATTATTATTTAGTGTTGAAAACATGACTTTAATTGCTGGGTTCAAGAGAATTGATTCGGGTAATTGACTATCCTTGAAGTATTCTCTCATTTTTATCTTAATTAATTCAATATGCTCTTCTTCTTGAATTTTTTTTCCCTCTCTTAGCTTTCGCCTTCATCAAAGCTTACTTTGACTGTGGATCACTCTGACCACTCTCACTGTTGTTCACTCCGGTTGCGACATCACTTTGGCTGCTCAGTTATTCATTACAGTAATTTTTTTGTTTTTTCTTTTTTCTCTCCTCATCTCTCTCTGTTTTGCTTTGGTAATGTTTGGTAGGCATGACTATTGAGTAAAATTGAAGAAGAAGAACAAGCTGACTACATTAAAGAGTAGTCATCAATCTAAAAATAAAAATTAAACAGTAGTTGCAAAGCTTTGTATGCTCTGTTTTTTATCACCAAAATCTTTGTATGCTATGTTTTTTATTAGTTGGCTCTGTGCTCATGGCTCATGGTGATAAAAATTAAATGTTTTTTATCACCAAATTTTTGAGTAGTCATCAGTATTTTCCATTGTAACTTCATGGACAGCTTTTTGAGAAATGGTAAAACAGGGCATGTATTTTGTGTAACCTCCTTCATGAAAATAAAAGCTTTTCATTATTAATTCAAGCTATTTTTAGTCAATATTTTGTGTAACCTCATTTCCTCCTTAATGGTAAAGTTATACACATTGTGTTTACTTCCAATATTTAGCCATTAATTAGGTTATAGAACCAAACAATGTACCGTCAACACCAAATAATATCATGTTAATAAATTATTTAAGTTATTTACACTGAAATAATTATATAAATGTTTGCTAACTGCTCTCTAAAAGAAAGAAGAAAACTAGCTATCTAATAAGGTGGGTCAATATTATTCTCCTATAAATTTTTTTTTAGTGTCAGCCAGTAAGAGATTATTTATAAATATGAGAAGAATTACATCAAATACAACTCCAATAATACAATTCTAGAAGCCCAAAATCAACATAATAAAGAGTCCTAATTAGAATAAATAAGCAACTTAATACAATGAAAAACTCTTATAATGGGTGAAAAATAATCAATTTTTATATTTGACAAGAATCAACATTCTAATCTATTCATTCAAAGTGTATAGAAATGACCTACTTAATTTATTGGGAGTTGTTAAGGGCATAGAGGATGACAAAAAAATACTTGCCAAATGGAAGCCCATTGTGGCAAAGCTAGGAACATAGCTGGTAATGGAGTTGGGGGGGGGGGGAAACCAATAGTAGAATTTTGATTTTTTTGCTGATATAACAATTACTACCCATAATAGCCCAAGTTAATTTAACTCCTAAAACTAACAATATTTGGCCTCCCATATTCCAGTCAGGACAAATACTTAGAATTTTGCATTAATTCCTAAAATGGACCACAAATTTTGGGAATTAAAACAGTTTGTGGCAATAAAACACATGAAATGAGATTAGAGCAAGCATTTCAAAATGTATAATTTTTTTGTTTTTGCTTTTGTCTCTCCTCCTTTCTCTCTGTTTTGCTGATGGCTGGGTTAGTTTATTACTTTGGTTCTTATTTTTTTCTTTTTTTATTGCTTTGGTAACGTTTGGTAGGCATGAAGAAGAATAGGAAGTTGACTACATTAAAGAGTAGTCATCAATCTAAAAATAAAAAATTAAAGAGTAGTTGCAAAGACTACATTCAAGTTGACTCTAGTTTTAATCAGCCTTACCCCAATGCCCAGATAAACTGAAATTTGTAGGCAACCTTACCCCAATGCACAGATAAACTGCTTGCTATTTTTTATTATCATATTGATGATAGGAGTTTGGTAGTTTCACAAGGCTAGATTCCTTATACAAATATTTTATTCTCTTTCTGATCAAATTGAGCATATGTCAAGCATATGTTAGTAGTTTCATCAAATTTTTATCAGCCCATAAAGAAAGTGATCAATTTTCGGTTGGTGAATAAGTACAAGAAATAGTAAAGAAAGTGAAATTGGGGCTCAAATTGTTTTTTTGTTTAAATTTTTAAAATTGTTTTTTTTAAAAGATCAGTTTAAATTTTTAAACTTTCGTCCCATAAATATTTTAAACTTTCCTCTTTTTGGATTAAATGGAATTTTATCTTTTTCGATAGGCCTATGTGTTCTTTTGTCTAATCTTTTGTAATTATTTAACAGTAAGTTTTGAACCCAAGAATTTTACTTTTATGATATGGGTTTGGTATGATTTTAGAGAGAGGATCTGGGTTTGATGTTTTTGTTGGGGTATTTTTTAGGTGGTTGTTCTTTTGGGAATCATTTTAGCTTGCCAAGTTGTAAAAGTCACCTGTAGTTTGGCCCTCATTTTGATTCTTGTTTCTCTAAACCTTAAATCAAAACACTTAGAATATATTGGAATCATGTTGATGTGCAGTTTATACAAAACCCATTTGGTTGAGCCAATATCTATTGGTCCAATTTGAGTTAGAATTTGTTAGAATTTGAGTTAGAATTTGGTTGAATTGGTCCAAGTCTGCTATTATTTGTGTTTGGCTTTGTGTTTCCTTGATATGGGTTTCTATATGTTCAGGTTCAGATTTTATTTAAATTTAAATTTTGATTTTATTATCCGATTTGCTACCAAGTGATTTGGAAAAAAACATTTGCTACCAATTTTTGTCTCTCTTCCTTTCTCTCAGTGTGTTGGGTCAGTATTTTCCATTGTATTTTCATTATGTTGGGTTAAAACTTCATGGAAATAAAACTTTTCATTAGTAATTCAAGCTATTTTTGGTCAATATTTTGTATAACCTCCTTTCCTCCTTAATGATAAAGTTATACACATTGTGTTTACTTCCAATATTCAGACATTAATTAGGTTACAGAAACAAATAATGTATCGTCAACACCAAATAATATCATGTTAATAATTTTTAAGTTATTTACACTAAGAATTTTTAATTATTAAAATAAAATAATTGTATAAATGCCTCTAGACAATTAGGGGATTATGAGAGAACGTTTTCTTTGAATCTCAAACTTTTTATATTTTTTTAATTTCTTCATATATTCTCTCTATATGATTTTTTTGTTAAAAAATATTGGGACTTCTCTTTAAAAGTTACTCGGTCTTCTTATTTTGTATTTACTTAATATTAATATTAATAAACAGTTTACACACAAAATAAAAAAATAAAAAATGCCTCTAATTTTGAAAATAAATGTAGTGAAAATGCCTCTATTTTGAAAATAAATGCCTCCGTTTTGAGGGGATTGAAAATAAACATTCATCTCTAACTTTAATTATATAAATGCCTCTGTTGTGAAAATGAGAGGATTATGAGAGAATAAAATAATATTTGTTTATAATTAAAAAAGTCCATTAATCCAGTGAATAAAAAATAGGGCAAATATTTTGTATATTTTGGAAAAAAACATTTGCTACCAATTTTTGTCTCTCCTCCTTTCTTTCAGTTTGTTGGGTCAGCAGTTTCCATTGTATTTTCAATGTGTTGGGTTAGATTTTTTGAATTCCTTCTGTTGGATATTAACTTCATGGAAATAAAAACTTATGGTTGCTTTTTCATTAGTAATCAGGAAAGCTTTTTGGGAACTGGTAAAACAGGGCATGCATCTTTCTATTAAAACTTCATGGAAATAAAAGATTTGCATTAGTAATTCAAGCTATTTTTGGTCAATATTTTGTGTAACCTCCTTTCCTCCTTAATGATAAAGTTATGCACATTGTGTTTACTTTAAATATTCAACCATTAATTAGGTTACAGAACCAAACAATGTACCGTCAATACCAAATAATATCATGTTAATAAATTTTAAGTTATTTACACTAAGATTTTTTAATTATTAAAATAAAATAATTATATAAATGTTTGCTTTATAATTAATTATATAAATGCCTCTAGACAATGAGGAGATTATGAGAGAATGTTTGCTTTGAATCTCAAACTTTTTATATTTTTTTAGTTTCTTCATATATTCTCTCTATATGATTTTTTTGTTAAAAAATATTACAACTTCTCTTTAAAAGTTACTCGGTCTTCTTATTTTGTATTTACTTAATATTAATATTAATAAAGAGTTTACACAAAATAAAAAAAATAAAAAAGGCCTCCAATTTTGAAAATAAATGCGGTGAAAATGCCTCTGTTTTGAAAATAAATGCCTTTGTTTTGAGGGGATTGAAAATAAACATTCATCTTCAATTTTAATTATATAAATGCCTTTGTTTTGTTTATAACTAAAAAAGTCCATTAATCCAGTGAATAAAAAACAGGGCAAATATTTCGGCTAATATTTTTGGCCAATATTTTGTATTTTGTGTTTGTGTTTACATACTACAAGGCAATCACAAACAATATGTAAGCAAAGTTTGTTTGCAGCTCATGAAAATACAAGTTGTTCAAGGGCCAAAGAGCTGTTGCAAACGAAATATTACATCCTGTGACAACCCTCATCTCTGATTAGTGTTAAACTGTGATTGATCATGATAAGTAATTGATTAGAATGAAATCCTAATATGTTTGCATGAGTGTGTTACTTTAATCGCATTTCTATCTGTTTGTCATTAAATGATCTGTTTATGTTTTAATTTCGGACTGTGAATTGAAAGCCTTATCGGCGACCGAATCAGAAATTGATTAGTGTTATATGCTAATTAGGATTTATATGATTTTATGGTTGGTTTAATTAAAATTCGATTTAGAATGATTAAATTAGAATAAATAAAGTTAAATTACATTAATTTGCATTTACTACCAAATTGCCATTGAGTGGATTAGTGCTAGGCCATTTATTTAGTCTTGATTCATATATGTTTGACATCATTCTTCATCACTTTTCCTAGACCAAAACTGTGAGAGAGAGGGAGAGTATGAGAGAATTGATTTCATCAAGAATTGGCTTTGAAAATTAGAGGAATTAAAGAAGATTTGCAAAATTGAGCTAGCATACTTGGAATTCAAGACCTTAGGTAGGAAATTCACCCTCTTGAACTTGAATTTAAGTTGTTTCTTGCATAGTTCATGGAATATTGGAGATTAGAGTCAAGTTATAGCCTGAAGAGTTGAATTGAGAAGCAATATGTGTATGTATGTCCATATCATTCAGTTTTGAGATCAATTACATGAGAATTTCCACATGCATGTTCATATTTTGGTTGTAGTCCATGAATTCACCATAGTTTTGAGTTCAATCTTGCATTTGATCATGTTTTGGAGCATTGAAATTCATAGGAACTCATGCATGTGATGTTCTTGCATTGTTTTTCAAGTTTCTTTGAAATTGGTGTTCAATTGGCTTGCTTTTGGGCTTGATTTTACAAAATGATCTTCAAAACATGTTGTAGTATGAGTTTTCAAGTGTTTTCCAGAAAATTGGCCCAAAAAGTTGAGTTTTGATAAGTTTAATTCTTGGTTTGAGCTTTGGGAGCAAATTTGGAAATTCCAGATTTTGGCTTCCACGCCCAAGCGACCATCTTTTTGTTCAGAGCCTCGCTTGAGCGACGGAATGCTGGCCCGAGCGTAGATTGCAAGCTCTTAGGTTTTTGTGCACGCAGACGCACACTCGAGCGATGAGACTTACGCTTGAGTGAAGAGCTGTGTCTCACGCTCAAGCGAGCATCGAGTGAGCATCGAGCGGAGAATTTCAACAACCAATACTTTTTGCATTTTTACAGACCGCTCGAACGAGGGAGTCCACGCCCGAGCAACCCCTCTGTTTTGGTAAGCTCGCTCAAGCGTAGAAAGTCACGCTCGAACGAGACCCCTGTTTCAGCAAAAATTTGAAAAGTGTTTTAAAATACATTTTTGTATCCTCATTCCATCCTAGGCATTCTTAGGCCAAGTTTAAGGCATCTTAATGAGGATAATGTTATAGAACCACACCGAGTCAAGTTAAGGGGCTAAGTTATTAATCCTAAGTGTGTAACTTAGTGTGTGTGTTCGTTCTGCAACTGTGCATGGTTGGCACCCGAGGACGCTGACTAGCCTATCTGTAGCTCAGTACTCTGTGAGTAACAATGTTGTAAAGCTATGTTAAATTATAATTATTTTCTGAATGATTAACTGTACTGTTTTCTGAAATGATATTGTTTACTGAATGAATGTTTGTCCTATTTTATGAACTGTACTCGTGGCATCCATAGCAACTGACTGTTACTGTTACTGCTACTGCTATTGTTACAGAGATCTCTGTCAGTTCCTATCCTTTGAACTACTGTTACTGTATTGATGGCCATCAACTAATTGTTCGGTTTATCAAGACCTATTGTACTGTTCTTGTCATGACCCAAACCCGCCCCTATGGTTTAGCACCATAATCGGCCAGTAATCCGTGATTACTGAAGGCCTGCTTAACAGTAATAACAGTAATACAGAGTACAAGGGTTGGCGGAAGCCAAAACAGTAAATGAAAGATGTCCAATGAGCTGTGACAGTCTGTATGCAAAAAGACTTTTCATAACACATTCACAATCGGAACAAAAGCAGTACGTCTATACATCATATACAGGCATTCAGGTTAGGAACCAAATCCCTACCATAATAGTATAGTACAAGTCTATACAGTATTACAAAACAAAGATAGAAAAGTGAACTAAGACACCCCAAAAAGCCTAAGCTTGAACACACTTGGAACCTCGCAGTGAGGCACTTTGGTTGGCTTGACAAAAAAGGAGTTTAACCCAACGCTCCTAGCTCCGATTCGGTGCCTGGACACCTACATATATATATAAACAGTGAGCTAAAGCCTAGTGAATAGCATATGCGTAAAGAGGTTAATAATAATGTCCTTTCAGTATTTAAAACAATCAATTATAACAGTATATCAGTTATTCAGTCATAGCAGTCATATGTAGTACATCCCAGAGCAAAACAGTATAGTAGGTCTTAATAGACTGAACAGTCAGTTGATGGCCATCATATCAGTAAACAGTAGTATTTCCAACATGGGAACCGATAGAGATCTCAGAATAAAGATTCTGATGCGATAAGAATAAAGAATTGCTATGGATGCCACGAATACAGTTCACAAATAGAACAAACATTCATTCAGTAAGAAATATCATTTCAGGAAGCAGTACAGTTGGTCATTCAGAAAATATTCATGATTGAATATATCTTTACAACATTGTTATCCACAGAGTTCTGGGCTACAAATAGACTAGTGAGCGTCCTCGGATGCCAACCCTACACAGTTACAGGATGAACACACACTAAGTTGCACGTTTGGGAAACAATAACTGTGATAACCCTGTTTCGTATTATGCTAATTGGTCTTTAATGTGAATATGATTATGTGTTTGATATGATTTTGTGTGCCATTACGTGAAAATATGTGGTTTTGAATTTCTATCTGTTCACCGTAGGAATATCTGTTTGATTATCTGCTTTGGAATTTAAATTGGAGGCCTTATCGGCTACAGAACCCGAAATTGATCACGCCATTGTGATTGGCATAATTTTTAGAGCCTACGGTGAAATTTAATTGGAAATTGATTCGGATCGGATTAAATTGATTTAATTAGTGGTGTAATGCTCAAATTATTTAATATTAAAAATTGGGACTAGTGGAAACTTATGTTGGAAGGGCACTATGCACTTAATCCCTATACTTGAGTTCAAAAATCTGATATTATGCTCTAAAGAGAGGGGGGAGCCGAACCTAGAGAGGGAAGGAGCTCAAAATAGAGATTTTGCTAGGAAACTTGGTGATCTTAGAGCTATACTCAAGAATCAACCATAATTTGTGAGAATTAAGGCTCCTAGGTGAGTAACCCACCCTTGATTCATGCACTTTCTTTGTAAATTGTAAATTCAAAGTTGAATGATGATAAATAGCATGAAATGAGTTGGTTTTGTTGAATTTGAAGTCTTAGAACATATGCATGTAGGAAATTGCTATGAATTTCCATATTTGAACAAAATGCGTGTAATCCATGTTGAATCTTGTTTGAAATCCGTGTATTTGATCATTTCTTTACCAAATAAGTTGACAATAATGAATATTTCTCACATGCAAGTGTAGATCATGGAGGTGTGAGCTTTGCATGTTTGAATTTGATGTGTTGGTGATGAGTTTGGGTTAATTTGAGGCATGCATGTAAGTAATTCAAGAAATTGAGCTTCATTGTATTGTAATTTGATATTGGTACATGTTAGCACAAGTATATTTGAAGTTTGAGTTATTATATGCATGAATGGTGATTGGAATGTCGAAATTGAGCTCAAAGAACAATTTTGGGTTTTCCAAAATTTTGGTTTTCGCTTGAGCAGGGAAATCGTCGCTCGAGCGTTAAAAACGGGCTCCCAGCATTTTTTTTGCAGACATGACTCCCGCTCGAGCGGTGAAGTTCACGCTCGAGTGTGAAGCCATGTAGAGAGGCTTTCCGCTCGAGCCCCAAAATGCATGCTCGAGCGTAAATAGGACATAACCAGTACTTTTGTAAGCCTTAAGGTCCGCTCGAGCGTGGACCCTGTTTTTTGAAATTTTGGAAATGCATTCTGTGTTCTGTTTTCCGTTCCCTTTCACTTCTAAGTACTCTTAGGCATGCATTAAGTATTGTAATTGAGTTAAAGAGATAATGATGAAGCCTAAAGAGGAATATGTGAATTAAGGAATAGATTGAATTATTTGTGACCCATATGTGTTATGTGATGTATAGGGTCAAGCTCCAGGGCAAATCAAGATATTTGAAATATGTTGTTGTCCAATTGTTTACTTCTATGTAAGTTTTGTAAGTTCATTAATTTGAATGGTGGTCAACGATTGAGAAGAATGATTAGGCTGAAGGCCGATTGACATAAATGATTGGGCCTAAGGCCGATTAACATAAGGCCGATTGATACAAGTGATTGGGCCAAAGGCCGTTTGTTGTAACTGTTTCAAAGATTGCTTATGTATCTTCCTTATTTGATATTATTCACTGGGCTTTCGTTCACGCTCATTCATGTACATGTAGGTGAGCCAAGGGACGTCCAGAACCAGCCTCGGTGAAAATTGTGAGAAACAGTCAAAGTTTTGAGGAGTCAGTCCAAACGTCTCACGCACGAGACTGTTTTCGCCTTTGTCCTTTGTTCATAGTTTTGTTTTGTTGGCGAAAGCATTGGACTACTTTTGTATATAAGTCTTGGGTTCGACTGACTTAAACTTGTATGATCCTGTATGTACAGTGTTCTGTGTTAGTACATATTTTGATATGAGTTGTTAACATATAAATGTTTGGAACGTTAAGGTGTGCATATAAGCACACCTCTATGGACAAAGTTTTAAATTTGCTTCCGTTTGGCCCCTTTACTCTGATGAGTTTTGTTTTATTTGGATTGAGGCCGTAGGTTCTCGTGATTACTGGCCGGTTATGGCCTTAACCCATAGGGGCGGGTTCGGGTCGTGACAATAACTTAGTCCCTATCTTGACTCGGTGTGGTTCTATAGCATTATCCTCATTAAGATGCTTTAAACTAGGCCTAGGAGTGCCTAGGATGGAATGATGATGCAAAGATGCACTTTAAAACACTTTTCAAATTTTTGCTGTAATAGGGGTCCCGCTCGAGCGTGGTTTTCTCCGCTCGAGCGGATATGCAGACAAAAGAGCTACGCTCGAGCATGACTTTCCTCGCTCGAGCGAACTGCAAAAGCATTGGATGCATGAAATTCACGCTCGACGGGCGCTCGACCCCCGCTCGAGCGTGAGACACAAGTCCTCGCTCGAGCGGACTGTAAACACATGCAAAGTACTGGATACACGCATTTCACGCTGGAGCGTTACTTTCCCCGCTCGGGCGGACTGCATGAACTCAAAGTGTACGCTCGAGCGTGGAGTTCCTCGCTCGAGCGTGGATCCAAAATTTGGAATTTCCAGATTTGTCTCCAAGCATGAAACTCAACATTTAAAGCATCAAATTCGATCCTTTTGGGCTAATTTTCTGGAAAACACTTTAAAACTCATAATATGACATGTTTCAAAGATCAATTTGCAAAATTAAAGCCCAAAGGTAGTTCAATTGAACCCATTTCCAAACAAAACTTCAAGAACATGATGTACATGCAACATGTATGAATTTAATCAACTTCAAAGCTTCTAATACAAGAACAAATGAGTTAATCCCTCCAAAAACATGCTGAATTTATGGACCAAAGCTAGAATATGGACATGCATGTGAGGATTTCCATGAAATTAACCTCAAAACTCAACAATGTATACATGCATGCATGAATTCCTACTCAATTCAACATATTAAGCTAATTCATGCCTTAAATCACTAACCTTACCATGAATCATGCAAGAACAACTAGAATTCAAGTTCAAGAAGATGATTCTCCTACCTTAGGTCTTCAATTCCAAGTCTAGAAGCTCAATTATGCAATCTACTCTTCAATTCTTCTAATTCTCAAGCAAATATTGATGAACACAAGCTTACTTCCAACTTTCTAGCTCTCCCTCACGTTTTGGTCTCTAGAGGAAATGAATGGCATATCAAACATGAGGGAAGTAGACAAAGAATGGTCTAGGATTGTCCACTAAGTGGCAATTTGGTAAATAAGCCAAACTAATGTAATTTAACATTATTTAATCCAATTTAATCGCTCTAAATCACATTTTAATTAAACATACCATAAAATCACATAAATTCTAATTAACATGTAACACTAATCAATTTCTGATTCGGTCGCCGATAAGGCCTTCAATTTGCAGTTCAAAACATAAAGCATGAACAGATCAATTAATAGTCAAACAGATAGAAATGCGTTTAAACTAATACACTCAATCAATCAATCAGAATTTCAGTCAATCAGTCACTTAACATGCTTAATCATAGATTAGCACTAATCAGTGGTGAGGGTTGTCACAGTTCTGCTATTGGATGTACCACGTATGACTGTTATGATCTCTAAATAATTGTTATGGCATGAAATATGAGCCACTGATTGAATAACTGATTTACTGATGCAAATGACTGTTTTAATTACTGAAAGAACATTCATTCTTAACCCCCTTTACACATATGTTATTCACTGGGTTTTAGCTCACTGTTTATACTTATATGTAGGTGTCCAGGCACCGGGCCGGAGCTAGATACGTCGAGTTAAGCTCTCGTTTTGTCGAGCCAACCATTGTGCCTCACTTCGAGGTTCCAAGTCTGTTCAAGCTAAGGCTGTTTTTGGGGTGTCTCAGTTTTACCCTTTTGTCTCTGTTTTGTAATAAATGTTTTAGACTTGACTGCACAGTTATGGTGAAGGGAATTGGGTCCCTAACCTGGATGTTCGTGTATATGACGTATGTATATATATTTTGGTTATGAATGTGGCTTGCTCATATAAGTCCTTTTTGCATTCAGATCTTCACATCTCATTGGACGTCCTTTTTTTTTATTACTATTTGGCTTCCGCCACTTTCTTACTCAGACATCACATTATCATATAAGCCTTTGGTAATCACGGACATCGGGGTTGCAATGCTAAACCCATAGGGGCGAGTTCGGGTCGTGACACATCCTCTCCACAAATGATTTTCCTAAGATACAATTCTTCTAACAGTCTAAATCTACATTAAAGTTAAACATCTGCTCAAGTATCAACACCCCCTCCACAAACAAAAGTTAAGGTGGTTTGCATGTTTAAAATTCCCACTAGCCATTCATTGTATCAACATTCTCACATGGTTTTGATTTATGAAATGGGTTTGATTCTTTAATGGGAAATGGGTTTTAATTTAAAATTAGTTTGGTAGTATGGTTACTTGATCTGAAATGGGTTTTGAACATCTGCTCAAGTAGAAAGCTAAGCCACTTTTAGTTGTAATAAAACCACCACAATGGATCATATTTAAATAACAACTGTGTCATAATTAAATTTGAGACCCACAACAAAAATGAAAGTGTGCTTTGTTTAGTTTAAAAGCTTTATTTAGTTTAATTACAAGAAAGTTTTGTTTAGTTTAATTACAAGAAAGCTTTATTTTCTTTAGCCAATATTTGGGTCAGACAGTTTTGGCCAATATTTTACGTGTCTGTTTCTATCTTTTTGTATTTTGTGTTTGTGTTTGTGTTTCCATATGTAAGCAAAGTTTTTTCAGGGGCCAAAGAGCTATAGCAAAACAACTTAGAATAAAGTGAAAATCAAAAATCAAACTGGTAGTTAAACAAACCCCTTCAAAAACCTATTTTAATATTTTTGAAATAAAAAATCATTCAAAAACAAATTTAAATCTAATCATTTTCAGAAAATCACGACCTTTCTTCACCTTGCACCCAGTCCTACCTTGCAGCTCGCCTTGATAGATAACATGTTGAACAAAGAAATATCACATCTCTTTTGGTGACACAGATGAGGCTCCAAATATTAATTCATTTCTTTCATAGTTGGCAACAATTAAAGAAATCACACTTTCTAATTATGTTCATCTTAGTTTGTTCATCTTTCTCTCAATTTTGTTCTAATTTTTGTTCATCTTATTTTTTGTTCATCTTAGTTTGTTATTTGCTGTGTGATTTTAATGTACAGATGATAAATATTTTTCATATAATTTATTTTAAATATTTAGAGTTCCTAATTAAAAGAAAAATTTCGAAGGCTTGGCATTTTAATATTTATGTGTAATATGGCAAGAGAGTTTATATATATATTTTTTGCACCTTTTTAAGGGAGTATAATATTCTCAAATTCTGGTGAATGTATATATGTGTATATTACCTTAGTTGCCTTCATGAAATAATTATTCATTATTGCTTATAAAATGACTTTGTTATCTAGTGAATTTTATTTTTTTTGACATAAATTTATGTTTGGACTTTCCAAGTAATAAATAGTGAATTTCAAAATATTTATTATTATAATGGGTTTTGATTTTGGTTTTAATTTCATCTCTATAAAATTGAAGTCAGTTAGGAAAGAGAAGAGTTTAAATTTGGACAATTGTTGTGCTCCGATTTTAATTTATCATTTTAATATGATTGTTAAAATACATCTATTCTAAACATTGGGTTGGCTTAGAAAATGTGAGTTTGATTATGTGTTTCTCAGAGAATGTAGAGAGAGAGAGAGAGAGAGGGATTATTTGGGACTTGCTTTGTGGTTAGTGCTTTGTGTTGTATAAATTAGTTTGAGAGGGAAGGGACTATTTGTTTGGAGCTATTTAATAAGAAAGTAAGGGTGATTTGTTTAACTGATCTTCTTGTAAGAAAAAAAATTAAACTCACACACTCAAAAAAATGTATTTAACATTTTATTATATATAAAAAAAAATTGTACCATTCAAATGTAATATATTTGCTGTGTGATTCTAATATACAGATGATAAATATTTTTCATATAATTTATTTTGAATATCTAGAGTTTCTAATTAAAAGAAAAATTTCGGAGACTTGGCATTTTAATATTTATGTGTAACATGGCAAGAGAATTTATGTTTTTTTTTTTTTTTGCACCTTTTTAAGGGAGTATAATATTTTATGTTGTATTTCAAAAAATTCTGGTGAATGTATATATGTGTGTATTACTTTAGTTGCCTTTATGAAATAATTATTCATTATTGCTTATAAAATGGTTTTGTTATCTGTTGATTTTTTTTTTGGGCATAAATTTATGTTTGGACTTTCTAAGTGATAAATGGTGAACTTCAAAATATTTATGATTATAACGGGTTTTGATTTTGGTTTTAATTTCATCTCTATAAAATTGAAGTAAGTTAGAAAATAGGAGAGTTCAAATTTGGACATATGTTGTGCTCCGATTTTAATTTTATCATTTTAATGTGATTGTTAAAATACATCTATTCTAAACATTGGGTTGGCTTTTTTCTTTTTCTTAGATGTTTATATTTTTATTTCTTCTCCTCTTGATTGTAGCCGGTTAAGTATTTTCTATCTATGGCAGCTATTTATTTAAATAAAATTTTAAAATCCATGTTAACTTTTATTATTGCTAATTTTTTATTTCTTGGTGTCTAAAATTATATAACCAAACATTTTTAGGTTGAAGTACAACAGTTATGGACAATATCACTATTTTTGGTCAAGTAAGTTTTTTTTTTTTAAAAAAAAAAAAACTTATCATATCTAATTTTCTTCTAATAAATTGCTTTTTTCCTTATACTTTATAGGTGGATGGAGACTTACACCGAACCGTAATATCACATCCGTTTACTAATTTTCTTATTTATGTGTATAAAGTTTTATTTATCACTCTAAAGTTTTTGTATGTATAGGTTCGAATTTTTCAAGAAAGAAATATTAATGTTGTTATTCGCGATGAGCGTGACCGTAATACTATTCGCATTCGTGAGGTAAGCTTAAAAGCCACTTGAACATTGGACATGCATTTTCTTATCATTTTAAAAATAATTTATAAATATATTCCACTTATTTTTTATAGGCAAAGGCAAAGGCAAAGGAAAAAGAAAAAGCAATATCAAAGGAAATAAAAAAGGCTATTCCTTTTGGCAAAGGAAAGGAAAATGCACATCCCGTGGTATGATTTCTCAACAATTTTTAAAAGTTTCTTTTTCAGATATTATATAAAGAAAATTTATATAGATTTTTTTAGGAATTGCATAGCATCATATACTCTTTTTTATGTAGATTTTTTAAAAGTTTCTTTTTCAAATATTTATTCAATTCTTTTTATTGAATGTGAAATATTTTTCTGAAGCATGTTAAAGTAAGCATTTGTATGAACATTAATCTGAATTTTTAATATGTTTGTCTATTTGTATGAACACATGTTGCATTTACAACATAACATAATAAAAATGTAAAAGAAAAAAACGAAAAAGGAAAAAAAGAGAAAGGAACAGATACGTCATGAAAAGAAAACTACATAATATAATTTTTAAATTTTTTATTTTTCTTATAAGAAGTTCTTAAGGAAAGAAGAAAAAGACAAAAATAAAATTTAATATAACGAAAAGAACAAGAAGAGCGAAAAGGAAAGTAGAAAACATTACATGCTAATATTTGTTAGGGAAAATCTATAATTCCCCACAAGTAAATCAATCAATGGGAATAAAAATTAATGCGGAAAAATTAAATCAAAAGCAACACAAGAATTTTTATGTGGTTCCCTCAATGTGAGGTACGTCCACGGGATCGAAATCCGATTCATTCGGATTATGCTTAACTTCAAGGTTCAAAGTTAGAACACATAGTGGTGCCCATAGCCAAGAAAAATGCATTGTCTTGACTTACTATCAAGCTTGGACTTCTCATCCTTTGGAATGTGAACAAAAGCTCGGTAACCAAACACTCTCAAGTGCTCATAAGACACATCTTTACCGATCCAAACTCTTTCTAGAACATCACCATTCAAAAGATAGGAAGGAGACAAATTGATCACATCAACCACTGTTTTCATTGCCTCACCCCAAAAAGATCTTGGTAATTTAGCTTGTGAAAGCAAACACCTTGTTTTTTCCATAATGGTGCGGTTCATCCTCTCGGCAATGCCATTTTGTTGAGGAGTCTTCTTAACTATCTTTTGGTACCGAATACCTTAGCTGCGACAATACTTATCAAATGGCCCAATGTATTCACCACCATTGTCTGATCGGATGCACTTCAATTTCTGTCATGTTTCTCTTTCAACCATGGCCTGAAAATGCTTAAATACTTCTAGAACTTGATCTTTAGTTTTTAATAGAAAAACCCAAACTTTCCTTGAATAATCATCAATAAAAGTAACAAAATAAAGTGCACCACTATGTGTTCTAACTTTCAAAGGACCATAAACAGCCGAATGAATCAACTCCAAAATATTTTCTTTTCTAGAAGCAATATTTTTATGAAAAGAAACTCTATGTTGTTTACCGCCAAACAATGAACACAAGTTTTAACTGGGTAAAAGCTCTTTCTTGAACAATACTTGCAGCCCCTTTTCACTCATGTGGCCAAGCCGCTTGTGCCACAATTTGGTAGAAATATCATCTTCAAGTACATTAACAACACCTTTACAAATTTTTCCTTGCATCGAATAAAGTGTATGAGTCTTCTTGCACTTAGCCACCACCAAAGAACCCTTTGTGAGCTTCCATATTCCATCACTAAATTTGTTGTTGAAGCCTTCATCATCTAGCTTCCCGGTAGAGATCAAATTGAGGTGAATGTCGGGAACATGCCTCACATCTTTAAGCAACAACTTGCAGCCCAAATTTGTTTCCAAGCAGACATCACCCATGCCAATAATCTTGGACAAACCTTCATTACCCATTCGAACAGAACCATAATCTCCTTTGGTGTAGGTAGTAAAGAAATCAACTCGAGAAGTCACATGAAAAGAAGCACCGGAATCAATCACCCAATTGCTCTCTTGGCCCACAAAATTAATACAATCATCTTCACAAACGACCATAAGATCATCGGTAGTAACTGCCGTTGTGTCTTCTTGCTTCTTATCCACACTTTTGTTACACATTTTCTCCTTGTTCTTGAGCTTTCGGCATTCCCGCTTCATGTGCCTTTTCTCATGGCAATAGTAACACTCAAAATCTTTCTTTGAAAAAAAATCATCTTTTGATTTGTCACGACTTTGATCACGACTATGAGGAGTCTTACTCCTCCCCCTTGTTTTGCTTCGGCTTCTCACAACAAATGCTTCCGAATGAGAGGAACCCGCTGATTTTCTTCTAGTTTCTTCATTCAACAAGTTACTAGTGACTTGGCCCATTGTGACAACTCCATCAGGTGCCGAATTACTAACCGTCACAACCAAAGTCCCCCAACTTTTGGGCAAAGAACTAAGTAGCATCAAAGCCTATAACTCATCATCAAAAACAATTTTCATAGAAGCAAGTTGGTTAACAATGCTCTTTATTTCATTCAGATGTTTCAGAATAGGGCTGCCCTCTTTATATTTTAAATTAACCAACTTACGAAACAAAAAAGCTTTATTTGTGGCTGATTTCCAATTATAAAGGCCTTCTAATTTTTTCCATAAATCATGTGCTGAAGTTTCAGTAGCAACATGATGAAACACACTGTCATCAATCCATTGACGGATAACACCAACGGCTTTTCGATTAAGTCTATTCCACTCATCATCTTTCATACCTTCGGGTTTGCCACTATCACCCTCAATGGGTCCATACAAATCTTTAAAAAATAATAGGTCCTCCATTTTAGTTTTCCAAGTTACCCAATTGCTTCCATTGAAGCTAGACATACGACCCACATTCCCCTCTATTGATTTACACAAATAAATAAACCCAAATAAACCGTAAGCTCTGATACCTGTTGTTAGGGAAAATCTATAATTCCCCACAAGTAAATCAATCAATGGGAATAAAAATTAATGCGAAAAAATTAAATCAAAAGCAACACAAGAATTTTTATGTGGTTCCCTCAATGTGAGGTACGTCCACGGGATCAAAATCCGATTCCACTATCAACCAAAAAGTTTCCAAACGATTACAAACGAGACACGAATGATCTCACAAACCACCCTTAGGTGAATTCCAAATAATCACAAATAAATAAAAGGAAAGACCTCACCAAATAGATGAACAAAAACCTTCCGAAACAGATTTGTAGAAGACCCAAAATAATAATCCAAACTAGCTTCCAAGCACCAGCCGAAAGCATACAAATAATGCTTTAAAACAACCAAACCTTGAAATTAATGAAACTTCTAAACATTAGGATCAAAAACCACACCCACCGAATTTTGTTGTTACCGTGGAATCAAATGGCTGTCTCTATTTTTTGTTTTCTCACCCAATTGAAAAATAAACAATACCAATATATATATATGGTAAACTTATGGGCTTTTTTTTATCAAACCCTAGTTGTAACCAAATTGGATTGGGTCTCCACAAATTAGATATAATATATAAAAATATATTATAACTAATACCAAACTAAATTAAACTCTTTTAATAAACCAATTGGGTCCCACACTCCAATAAAGAGGTATACCCAACAATTTTCACATTTTATGTACCCAATGATCTAATATTTACCTTTTCAATGTACATTTTGTAAAGAGATGGGTAGTATCTTTAAACCAATAAGTGCATAGTGAGTTTCCAATTTTGTGTGCTTAATGTGTTTTCAAATTATTTTTTCCTCCCTTTTTAAATTTCATCAATAGATGCATTGGTTCTTATATGACTAATAACGCAACCGAGTGAAGAGGAAAAGTTAGTTAAAAAGAAGAAAAAATACATGATGAAAGGGAAGCAAGAGAGGGGATAATCTTTACATTTTATGCACCTACTTATATAATATTCTTATTTTAGGCGCACACAATGATAATGTGTTATCAAAAGCTGCATTGGCCCAACGTGCACGGTGAGAACGAGAAAAAAATCAAAAGCCACGTTCTGCATACCAATTGGGACAACGCCTGCGACGAGAACGAGAAAAATTAAAGAAATGTATTAACCTAAGACAACCTTTTTTAACACCAAATTGGTAAACAACTATGTTTAATTCTTGAAATATATACTCTTACTATTACTACTTTATTATATAGATTTTAATTTGTTCACAATCCATTTTTATAGGCCTGTTCCTACAACCCTATCTAGAAATATTGGTGTGGTCATCCCTGATGAGCACGACCTTAATGTTATTTGTGTTCGTGCGGTAAGTACAAAATCAAGTCAAATATTGTATGTATTTTATTTATATAAGATTATATAAGATTTTTTTGATCTTTTGAATATTTTGTTTATATTTGTTAGGCAAAAGAAAAAGAAAAAGTCAACCTAATGTCTAAAGGAAAAGAAAAGATGGCTCATACTGACAAGAGAATGACAAATGCATGTCAAGTGGTCTATATTCTTTTTTAAAAATATGATGCAAAACTAATCAAAATTTCGAATAGTTAAAAAGTATGAGTGTATAAAATGAATTTGTTGTTTTATGTTATTTTTGTAGAATGATAATATATTTTCCTATAAATTGCTATTATTTGTATGTTTTTTTCTAAATTTAATTATTTTGATTTTGCATAGATACATGTGCATTTAAATGTACCATCCATAAGTTGCTACTTACATGAAGAAAAAATATATAAAGAAATGAGAAACTAAATAACATAGGTTTTTAATAAAAAAACAAAATGCATAAAGAAAGAAAGAAATAAAGATAACACTATTAAATGTATAAAACGAATAAAATAGAAAACAAAATTAAGAGAAATGAAAGAAATAAGAAGATAGTTTCATTTTAAGCACAAAATATTCAGATATTTTGCATCAATGATAAAATATTTTCATTTTAGGCACAAAATGATAATGTGATATCAAAAGCTGCATTAGCCCAACGTGCACGATGAGAGCATGAAAAAAATGAAAAGTCATACTTTGAATTTCAATGCTTGCAATGAGAACAAGAGGGATTAGAAGAATGTGTTCAACTAAGACAACCTTTTTTAACACCAATTCGTCATCACACTCGCTTGGAGTGGGAAACAATAACTGAAGATTCTCATTCGGCATAAAAACGAACAATGGTTACCCATCATTCTACATGTTGGTTTTCTATGCCAAGCATATCTTTAGCTCCACAAAGGAATCGGTAAACTACTATGTCTAATCTTCAAATACATACTTTTACTCATACCGTTTTGTTTTACAGAATGTTATTTATACACAAATATTCGTAAGTCTACTCCTATAAATCGATTTCTTCAAGAAGATCTATGTATTGATGATGAATTAGAAGATATGCCTATGAGTACATCGATTGACGCCTGGGCATACAAAGATTCTTGTCGCTGTTATCTTGGCAAGATGGATATATTATGTCCTTATTGTTCAGCCTTACATTGGATGGATGAAAAATTGACAAAATCATCTATGAAGCGCCCCTTATTCAGAACTTGTTGTTTGGAAGGAAAGATTAGGCTACCTTTACTTATTACACCCCTTTCACCACTTCAGGTGTTGTATGATGGGAATAATGATCAATCAAAATTCTTTCGAAGTTATACGCGAGTGAATAATGCAGCCAATGCTTTTACGAGTCTTGGTGCTACATTGGATCATATAGAGTACTCAGTGGAAGGGGCCTTACATCATTCACAATTCATAGGGAATTGCGACATCGAACAGGATCACTACAACCACAACCAGGACAGGATGCAAGTTATGCTCAATTGTATATCTATGACCCATATTCAGCTTTAGAAATTTGTAATCGTAGAAATCCTAACTTGAGAAGGGATCTTCTCAAAACTATTTAGGATAGTTTGTTACAATTCAATGCATTTGTAGATAAATTTCGCCAGCCTTATGCCATTTTACATCAATTAGACTCAGCAGGACATAATCTACCTGCTCATTTTCATTACAATTCAACAACTGATCGACGTCGATATAACTTACCAACTGCAGATGAGATTGCAATTGTAATACCAAGTGATGGAACAGAGGTACATGGAATGAGAGATATTATTTTACATTTCCAAGGAAATAATGAGTTGATGCAAATTAATGAATGTCACCCAACATACTTGCCATTACATTATGTTATATTATTTTCATATGGTGAGCTTGGATGGGAACTTGAGTTGAAATTGTGGAACGTTTAGTATGATTGACCTTCAACTAATTGACTTACTCAAATGAATTTTTATAGTTATCGTTTGTTTGAACGACCCACAGAGTATTCAACAATTTTAAGAGGTGGAAAACTATTTCAAGAGTTTTTGGTAAATGCTTGGGCTGCAACTGAACAAAATTGATTGACATATTACAAGCTTAATCAAGGAAAAATTCGGGCTGAGCTTTACCAAGAGTTGTCAGATATGGATCTAGATTATGTGTAACCTGGTCAAATTGGTCAAAGGTTTGTGTTGCCATCTTCATTTACTAGTAGTCTTAGACATATGTTTGAAATCTTTCAAGATTCAATGGTTATCACGCGATACAACCAACACCCAGATATTTTTCTTACCATGACTGCAAATCCCAATTGGCCAGAAATCACTTCAGCATTATTACCACATCAAAAACCTATTGATCGTCTTGATTTAATTGCCTGTGTTTTTGAGTTGAAGAGAAAATGTTTGATGAAAGAGATAGAAACAAATAAAGTGTTTGTTAAAGTTGCACATGTTTTTACAATTGAATTTAAAAAACGAGGCCTCCCTCATATGCATGCACTTTTATTTCTTAAGGGTCCAGACAAAATTTGGACATGTGCTCAAGTAGATAAATTGGTTTGTGCAGAATTTTCAGACCCAAAAGATGATCCTATGCTTTTTGAAACTATCAAATGTTGTATGGTACATGGACCGTGTGGTGCTCGAAATCCGCAAGCACCATGTATGGAAAATGATAGATGCACTAAAAGATACCCTCCAACTTTCATAGAAACAACAACTATGGATCAAGATGGATACCCTATTTATCGTCGTCGCAATAATGGTCAAGTACATACTGTGAGGGGGCGAGAAGTTGATAATAGGGATGTCGTACCATACAATGCATATCTTTCTAAACTTTTCAATTGTCATATAAATGTGGAAGTTTGTGCCGGAATGAGATGTGTCAAGTATATACATAAGTACATTTATAAGGGTTATGATCGTACAACAATGGTGTTAGGAATGATAAATGAGATTCAACAACATCTCGATGCAAGGTATATTGGACCTCTAGAAGCTGCTTGGCGAATATTTGGTCATCCTTTGCATGCAAAGATGCCAACAGTTGTACAATTGGCACTTCATTTACTTGAAATGCATCGTGTTGTTTTTAACTCAGAAAAGTCATTAGAAATGATTCAATTTAAAACTGGTCAACAAATGTCAACTCTTACTGGCTACTTTGCATATTGTGTTGCCAGTGAAGATGAATGTTCATTCACTTATAAAGAATTTCCACAACATTTTGTGTGGCTCAAGTCAGAAAAGAGATGGAAATCAAGAGAAAAGGAGATATGTAATTAGTATAATGTACTTTGATAGCCCTAATTGTGGTGAAAGATTTTATCTGCGTTTGTTACTAACTGTTATCAAAGGACCAAAGTCGTTTCAGTCTTTACGCACAGTCGATAATGTTGTGTATGATACATTTAAATTAGCATGTGTTGCAAAGGGGCTTTTAGAAGATGATGAAGAATGGATACAGTGCTTGAAAGAGGCTGCAGTTATAAAAATTGGATATCAATTGAGGAGGTTGTTTAGTATTATTCTCTCCCAGTGCTCTTCACTAAATCCATGTGCATTATGGAATTAATTTTCAACGCATATATGTGATGATATTGCACATAAGATTCGTACATTGTTTGTCATTTCTAACCCAACTGAGGCTCAAATTGAAGATTATGGTCTCCATCTTTTGAATCAAATGCTTCATGAATCAGGCAAAAGTTTAATTGACTTCCCACCCATGCCACAAGCTACTACAAATTGGAGTGTAGTAGTTGGTAATCGATTGATATTCGAACATCAACAACTACAGAGTGAGGCACAACATGCAGATCTACAAATTACCATTGATTGTCTCAATAATGGACAACGGAATGCTTATAACACAATCATTTCTTCAATTTTTCAAAATAAAGGAGCTATTTTCTTTTTGAATGGGGGTGTTGGAACAGGGAAAACATTTCAGTACAATACGATTGCATTAAAATGTCGCAGCCTTCGGTATATCGTTGTTACTGTGGCTTCGTCTGAAATTGCATCATTGTTATTAGTAAGAGGTCGCACTATACATTCAACATTTTCCATTTCGTTAGATGTCTTGGAAAATTCACTTTGTGGGTTTAGCAAACAATCATTACAAGTTGAGTTATTTAGAGAAACAAAACTCATAATTTGGGATGAAGTTCCTATGCAACATAGACATTGTGTTGAGGCAGTTAATCGTACATTGAGGGATATTTGTGATAGTGAAAAGCCATTTGGGAGTCTTACTGTTGTTCTTGGAAGAGACTTTCGACAAATCTTACCAGTTATACCCAAAGGAGTTCGTGAGCAAATTGTGAATGTATTATTAAGACACTCTATTTTATGGAAGCATATATATATATATATATATATATCTTAACTTTGGATTTGAATATGCGCTTGAATCATAAAGGCCATGAAAATGTTAATTTTGCAAATTTCTTGATGGAGGTAACACTACTTTAACCTTTATTATATAGATTATTTGAAATTTATAAATTGTGTTTACACTCTTACTGTTTCATTGATTTCACTTCTTTTTTAGATTGTGACCAATCCTCAAGAAATCGTTAACCTTCCATCAACAATACACAAATGTCAAGATTTGAATGAATTACTCCCTACAGTTTATCCACAATTGAATATGATAGAGATGTCAACCCCAACATTTTTAATTGAACGCACAATTCTGTCTGCGCGTAACGATGATGTCAGTGACATTAATACTACTGCGTTGAATATATTTCCAGGGAGATTATATACTTATCTTGCAGCAGATAAAAGTCTGAAGATAATGAAATTAATCCTACTATTACAAATAGATATTCTAATAAATATTTAAATTCATTGGATCCTCCATGAGCTGCTAACTTTCAAGTTAGAGTTGAAAGTGGGTTGTCTTATAATATTGTTGAGAAACATTGCACCAAAAGATGGATTATGTAATGGTACAAGATTGATGGTTACTAGGTGCGGCACTCACATAATTGAAACTCAAATTTTAATTAGAGAAAAGTTTGACAATTTGGCATTCATACCAAGGATATCTTTGACATCATCTTCTTCAGAAATGCCTTTTCAAATGACAAGACGTCAATTTCCAATCCGATTAGCATATTCCTTGACCATTAATAAATCTCAAAGACAATCTATGAAATCTGTTGGGGTTGATTTGCATATACCAGTGTTTAGCCATGGGCAATTATATGTGACATTGTCTAAATATACATCCTTTGATCGTATAAGTATTCTCCTTCCTAAAGATGGTTTGGATTCTATTATAAATATTGTTTATCCTGAAGTGTTGTTGTAGTATTCTATGTAGATTAAATGACGTTTTATCAGAAGGTAATCATATAGATTTATTTCTATTGATTATATAACTTTTTATAAAATTTCAATTTAATAATAATTTGAAATTTGGACTTTTGTAAGATTGGATTGAAAAATCTATAGAGCTTAAAAGGAGAAATACAACTAGCTTGCTTCGATGGGGATGTAATAAGGTAATTTCAATCTCAAAGTATTTTGATATATAAATTTCCAACAAATGTACTAATCTATATTTTTTTTGTTTCCACAAATTACCAGATTATTGTGCATATTCCTCATTGAGGATACATACAAGTTGATACAAAGACTTTTTAGAAAGTAATGAGGAGGAAGTTTGGGCAAACACATATTTGAAGACATGTTATTGACACATCTTTTGTAAAGCATACATATTTTGAAAAGTTTTAACTTACTTTTTGTAAAGTTTATAACAATATAACTTTAATTTCTGTTTTTTGTTCAGTGTTTACACTTTTTTTTACTACTTTTTATGTTTTGATATGTAATATAACTTTAAATCTTATATGTTTGTTTCTTAATTTGCATTAAGATTAGGGGGAGTTGTTATTTTATTTGAGTTTTGTAAAGCGTGTAATACAAGCAAAATTGTTATAAGTTTTTAAGAAAAAAAATATTTCAATATATTTTTTCAATATATTTATCAAAAAATGACACAAACTTTATAAATTTCAATATAATACGTATAAATTATAACTGTATTTTAATTTTAAAATTATTTACACCGTACTTTTAAACACAAACATACGCTAGTTATATGATGTGTACGGCAGTGGTTCCCTTGCCTTTACGACACATCTCCATGTTTTAAAAAGAATATATAAATTGTGTGGTGTTTTGAAAAGTTAATAAAAAATTGACTTTTTAATTTTTTAACTCTTTTAGTGACTTTTTTGACCAAAAAAACTGAATTGTTTTTAAATAAAAAAATTAATTAATTTTTAACTAAAAATATTAAAAAGTAAAAAAATTAACTTTTTTATCAACTTGCCAAAAGACCTCTGTATCTTTAACGAGATCTTCCCATCTAAGCAAAAAACGAGATTCTTTTAGGGGAGAAAACAAAAACGTTAATTTTTATTAAAAATTATAGAAAAGCTTGGGACTCCCACGGGGGAGATCCTCAATTGGTCAGAATTTTTTTTCCCCTTTTCAAGAACTAACTTTTACGTGTGTTTGGAAGTAGTAGGGGTGAGTTTGACTGGGAGTCTACAGCATAGTTTTTAAAATTAATTATATATTATACGGAAAAATATGTGTTTTAAAAAAATATAAAATCATCAGTTAAAAAGACTTTTTTAAACACAATAATTTTTATCAAATTAGTAATTAAATTAACTTTCTCTTGAAGTAATACTAAAGCTATAAAAATTAATAGAAATGATGTGTAAATATACAGTAAAAAAAAATAATAAATTCAAACATTAAGGGAATTTGTTATGATTGTGACAAATTTATGAAGCTTAACGTATTTTATTTACACCTTAAAGTTATGCTTGATTATTGAATTATTTTTTTTATAGAATTAAATACGATTAGATTATTAATAGAATTGTGATGGATAAATATTTTTGGTCTTTTTTAGAAAGTGGATTGAAAGTTATTTATCAACTTTTTACTTATTTTAAGTCACATCATTTCTTACTTTTTTTTACATATTTAAAAAAAAAAATAAAAAAATAAAAAATTAGTTTTTAACCATCTTCCCAAAACACTCATCGGATAAACAACAAAATATATTGTGGGTGTGTGGGAAGTTACAATTTTAGTAAGTTATTTTTGTTTTTAATTATTTTAATAGACTAAAATTTTTATATTTAGGAAGATGATTGAATTTTTTTAATAGTTAGATGTGATGTTTGTGAGAGAAAAAGTAAAATAATTATAAATTTAATGTGACATTTTATTTTAATTAATTATTTTAACCTATTTTATTTTTTGTGAATTTTAACAAAAAAAATATATATATAAATAAAACAAAACAAAACAAAAATCCACTTGCCAAGCAGAAAAGATATTGTTTCAAAAGTACAATATTATAGAGGGAAACCACCGCTCTAACATCATCAAAAAATTATTATATCATGGAACTAGATGAACTAAATGGTTAGATATATGATAAAATTATAAATATAATTACGAGGATAAGTTATAGGCTGAAGTATTAATAAATTTTAAAATATAATTTTGTGAATTGTTTAGTCATTTCTTTTTTTTTTTATTAACACAATGGTCTCATTATAGTAGAAATTACATAAAAGGATAGTCCTTTACATGTTTGAATTTAATTTTTTAAAAATAAAAGTAGGTTTCTCAAAAAGTAAAATTATACATTTAGTCAATTTGCACTATAGAAGTTTTGGATTTTCACTCATTTTAAAACAAATCCTACATTACGAACAAAAATCTAATATTCTAACGTAATATTTTAATGTAATACACTAAAAAATTCATTGGTATACTTTTCTGAAACGTAACAATGCAACACTCAAAAAAAAAAAAAAATCTTTGGTGTACTTTTTCCAAATATAATGCTCCAATGTAATAAAAAAAAAAAAATCTTAGTGTACTTTTCTCAAACGTAACACTTCAATCAGTGTAATCCCAAACATAACACTTCAATGTAACATATTCTAATATAACACACAAAAACACTAAAAAAAACTTGTTAGTTTACTTTTTTCAAATGTAATACTCACAGTTTGAAATTATACATTTACTTAAAACTTACTAAGAAATATTTGTACTCATTTTGGAATGGTTTGAAAAATCTCACATCCTTTCTTTTTCAATGTTACATTAGAGTGTTACGTTTAGAAAAAGTACACTAAGAATATTTTTTTTTAATTTTTAATTTTTAATTTTTTTTTGTGTTACATTGAAGTGTTACGTTTGGGAAAAGTACACTATGAATTTTTTTTTTTTTGGTTACATTGGAACATTATGTTTGGAAAAAGTATACCAAATAATTTTTTTTTTGTGTGTTACATTAAAGTATTACACTAAGAATTTTTTTTTAAAATCTTATATTAAAGTGTTACGTTTGAAAAAGTACACTAAGGAGTTTTTTTTTTTAGTGTTACATTAGAATGTTACACTAAGGAATCTTTGTGTGTTATATTAGAGTATTACATTAAGGAGTTTTTAGAATATCATATTAACGTTTTATATTTAGAAAAAGTACACTAAGAAATTTTTTTTTTTTGTGTGTACATTAGAGTGTTACATTAAGAAGGTTTTTTGGAGTGCTATATTAGAGTGTTACGCTTGGAAAAAATAAATTAAGGAATTTTTTTTTTGTGTTATATTAGAATATTACACTAAAGAGATTTTTTAGAGTGCTATATTAGAGTGTTACGTTTGGAAAAAAAAATACACAAATGAGTTTTTTTTTGTGTTACATTAGATTGTTACGCAAAAGAGTTCTTTTGGAGTGTTATGTTTGAGAAAATTACAGTAATGAATTTTTTTGTGTGTTACATTAGGATATTGCACTAAGATTTTTTTTTTTAGTATTATATTAGAGTGTTACGTTTGAATATTATATCGAAGTATTACACTTTTTAGTTGTTACGCTTTGTGGATATGAAGCCCACTTCTTTTTTTTTTTTTATCAATTAAAACTTATGTAATTATTTTAGGCTAACACCAAATAGGCAACATTAATAATCCCCACAATCACTTTACGCAATTCCTAAAAAAATGAAAATGTTAAATCATACCTTACCCACATACACTCAAATTCCAAAAAAAATCAAAACCAAATATCAAATAAGGGTAAACAAGTAAGCTCTAATATTACTAAATCAAATTAATAATACATATTACAAATAAAAAAGAGTTATTGGTTTATAAAAAAACATGTAGAACAAAATGAATTAACATTTTTTCAAATGAGATTTATGAATAATTTTTCCTAAGTCATATATTTAGTTGAAATAAAATAAAAATATTTGACTACTTTTGATTATTGAAAGAAAAAAATTCAAAGAGGCATTCATTTTTTTAAGAGAAATTTATTAAAAAATTATTTTTCAGATATTTATATTCTAATTAATTCATAAGATATTCTTATATTTTAATACATTCTGTTATTTAGATATTTAATCTACCGAATCTTCATTCTCCTGTTTAAAATATTTTATGAACATTTTTACCCTTAATTTTTTTTTAAATGATTAACAATTTAGTGATATAAATATTAATATTTTACAATGTGAAATTCATATTGATATGAGCGTGAATATTCACATTGACGGTGTGAACATTCACATAATCAATTCTTATAATAATTTTTTAACTAGGTTTTAATTTTTTTTAAACTATTTGGTCACTTTCCAAACACCTCTTAAGTTTAACTCTTTTACATTTTGAATTAATATTTATGTGTTGACTTGTTTATTTTGTACAATATAGTGTAAATTATTTATACAACAAATTAAATTACTTAAACCTTTCATAGTCACATAATTTGTATTAAAATAAGACATATACTAACAAATATCCCTTCCACATTGTTTAATATTGCAAAATATGTAAAATGTGTCAAATACCTTGAAAGATATAGATAATCCATTCTCAAAATCACAATTATATTATTATTTTTTTATAAAATAAATGTGAGCTAAGTATACAATTACTATTATTTAATTGAATTAATTTTTATATAACTAATTTCGATCATAGAGATAATTCATCGGCAGGTACTGCTATGCCCAACCATCAATTGTAGCTTTCTGGTAACGTTTCGATAAACCCACTTCACGTTTTCCTCGCAAGGAATGTATTACATAACAAGAAAAGGATAATTTATTATACACGATAAACTCGGACTAATCAAACTGCTAGCTAATTCAACGTTTTTCCTTTTATTTCCCAGCTAAAAGCAAATTTGGACACACTAATGCTGTGTTTGTTTAGAAAATTTAAGAAGAGATTTAAAAAATAAAAATAAATATTCTCTTTTAAATCCCTTTGCAAATTCTCCAAATAAACACAGCTAATAGAATCACCAAACACTGGATTCAACTTCAGATACTCTTCAAAACAGAGAATGACAAATCAAAACACAAACGAAAAGAGATAAACACTAAACGTAAACTACATGCATTTCGTGCACCGCAATTAAAAAACACAGACGGTTACCACAAAATTACATGACCTCAGTTTTGCTTTTATTCACAGAATTACCCACACTTGTTATCCTTCACCGGAGTCGGAGAATCCGCCGGAGATTGTTCGTCGCTCCGCCATCGATTCCGGCAGCCTCAGGGTTGCAACTGAGCTTCGGCCTTAGTGAAAAAGTCGGCAAAGGCAAGCTGCTTGGCGGAGGAGAGAGACTAAACACATCCGATAAATCTGAGAACTTCTCAGCCGATGATGACAGAACCCTAGAAACATCCTTCGGAAGATCCTTCGGGTCGGGTCCCAACAGGTCAGTCGATCCAATAAGCACACACTCCGTCGATTTCAGATCTGGTTTTGAACCTGAATTCACTGGTGTCTTCGATTTCTTTCGGTTTTTGATTTTTTTGGAAGGGCACGAAAGGCCTCTACTGAGAGGGTTAATGTTAGGCTTGGGAATCGGAAGAGGAAGAAGGGGTGGCTGAGGATTGAGGAGTGAGAGAGAACGACGAGGCGCGTGAAGAAGACCGCCATGGAAGTTCGAAGGAGTGAAGTTCTCAGAGCTTCGTGAAATGAGAGGCTGATTGTTTCTCTTAGGGTTTGTGAACTGCTTGTTGGGAGAGATTGATTGATCTGGAGACGAATGTAACAAAGCTGCCTCCATCGCCGATGTGTTCCAGAATCAGATTGAAATTTGACAGTGTTCTATGAAGATTAAGTGAAGGAAACAAAGGCAATGATCTCAAATAAATACGGATCAATCGCTTGAAAATTTTCCGAGAAAAATGTGTACAAAAAAGGAAGGAAAAAAAAATCTTTCTATTTAACAACTTACTGGTTCAGAAAACCTATTGAATCATTCCAATCAACAGAGTCCTATATATTAACAAAAGTCAAAATCGTCTGCCACACAGAGATAAATAAAGGGAAACACGGATAGATTAGATTAGATTAGATAGATATTTTATAGGAGATCTTTAGAACCCTAATTTTTAAGAGCGCGGATGAGAATGCTAGTTTCGTGAATCATGAGTCTACGTCCCTCTCTCAACTCGAGATTTGGCTTTAAATAGACGAGAACTCCAACCCCAACGGCTACTTTATTTTATTTTTAAGGGAAAATTACAATCATGACCCTAGATATTTATGGGTGGTTTGAGATGATTTAAATAAGAGTGTTTTTTAATATTTTATAAAATATAAATTAGGTATGAGTTGGATTTGAAGTGATGTAATAGGGATGTAATATGACTTAAATAAAATGATATGACTTAAATAGAATAATAATTTTATGACTTTTTAAATTTTTTAAATTATGACAAACAAGATTTAGAAAGATTTTATTAATCTTTGCCTTTTGAGAAATTTTAATATGCAGCTCTTCAAAAGGAATGTCTTAATTAGGTTAATTTTTTTAATTATAACGTTATTTTAATTATAATTTATAATTTTTTTATTATATTTTATATTATATTTAATTGTGATATTTTATAATTATAATTATAATTAAAATTTTAAAATTATTTATTTTTTAAAATTATAAATGTGTACGGCAGTGGTTTCCTTGCCCTTATGGCATATCTTCATGTTTTAAAAATAATATATAAACTGTATCTTTAACGAGATCTTCCCATCTAAACAAAAAAAGGAGATCTTTTTAGGGGGAAAAACAAAAATGTTAATTTTTTATTAAAAATTAATTATATATTGTACGGAAAAGTATGTGTAATTAAAAAAAAAAAATCTATCAGTTAAAAAGATTTCTTTTAAATACAATAAATTTTATCAAATTAGTAATTAAAATTAATAGAAATGATGTGTAAATATACAATTTATTGTTAAAAGATATAATAAATTCAAACGTTAAGGGAATTTGTTATGATTGTGACAAATTTATGAAACTTAGGCCTCATTTGGGCACTGACTATTTTAGCTAAAAAATTAAATAAAACTAGTCACATCACCTCTCTATTTTTCTACACATCTTTTCGTAAAAAGTCAAAAAATTACTAAATTAGCCATTTCTCAAACGATGCCTTAATGTATTTTATTTACATCTTAAAGTTACGTTTGATTGTTGAATTAAATATGATTATATTATTAATTGAATTGTGATGGACAAGTATTTTTAGCCTTTTTTGAGAAGTAGATTAAAAGTCACTTCTTAACCTTTTTATCTATTTTGAATCATATCATTTCTTACATTTTTTTTATAAATTTTTTTAAAAAGTCAAAAAATCAACTTTTAATTATATTCCCAAAACACTCCTTGAATAAACAAAAAAAACATATTGTGAGTGTTTAGAAAGTTACTATTTTAATAGGCTATTTTAGTTTTTAGTTATTTTAGTAAATTAAAATTTTTGTGTTTCGAAAGATGATTGAATTTTTTTTAATAATTAAATTTGATGTTTGTGAAAAAAAAAAAATGATTATGAATTTAATGTGACATTTTATCTTATAAATTATTTTATTTTTTTTGTGAATTTTAGTCAAAAAAATCAAAAATCTACTTACCAAACGGAAACGATATTGTTTCAAGAGTGCAATATATTATGGAGGTAAACTACCCCTCTAACATCATCAAAAAAATTATTATATCATGAAATTAGATGGGCTAAATGATTAGATATATGATAGGATATAATAGATGGAATAAATAATTGAATAAAAAGATTAAGATGTTATATTTAGTAAAAATAAAATAAAAATATATAATTATTTTTGACTATTGAATGAAGAAAAAAATTTGAAGAGGCATTCATTATTTTAATATTACATTACCTATGGTATTAGTTAATATCCCATATTTTCTCCATTTAATCTTATTAAAATTATCCAAAATTTAATATCATACAAAATAAATAGTGAATTATACTATTTGGTGGGACCCACATGTTCCTCATTTCATTTATCTTTATCCCGTAACTAAAATACCGGGCTAATTGGTTTGGGTATTGCTTATTGATTTATTTAGATTATATTATTTTTTTAATTTTTTTTTATCTCTTTTCATAAGAAATAAAAAAAAAAAATTATAAGTCATACTCAAAATACGTTCAAAAAAATAAAAAGATAATGTAATAACTTCTAACAAATAAACTAATAAATAGTTTATCTAGATGTAAAAGACTATATCTTCAAATGGTGTGTATATTATATATTTTATAACTAAAGAATAAAATGATATAATTTTATATTTTTTGAGTCATAACTAAAATCAAACAATACATGAGACATAAACAAAAATCTTATAAATCATAATTAAAAAAAAAATATTGATCACAACTAAAAAATAAAATAATATAACTTAAAAATACATATAATAAAGAAGGTTTATAATAAAATTTTCCTATTTAAAGGGACAGTACCAGAGCCACTCCTAAATTTTTCGTCCACTTTCAATTCCACTACTGAGACATGCATGACCAAATTGATTAATGTAACTTATTTTTGGGTGAATTACACTAACCATTCCTATATTTTAAAACTTAAGTCACTTTAATTTTTATTTTTTAATTGTGATATATTTGATCTTAAATTTTGATTTTATTCTAAACAAGGACAATAAAAAATGTTTCATTTGTAAATGGTCAATTTCAAAGACAAAGTTATCATATAACTTATTTTATATTGATTAATCCCCCGTTTGGGAAGTGGGTTGGCTTTTTGACTTTTTGACTTTTTTGACTATTTTAGCCTGGGCTTAAAAGTTTGGTTTGGGAAGGGCTTTTTGACTTTTTGACTTTTTTAAATTTTTTTGTGAAAGAAGAATGTAATGATTATGGGTTGAATGTGATGTTTTATTTGTTATAGCTAAAATAGCCTATTTTTTTTTGTGTGGTTAAAATAACTAAAAAAGCCCAAACCATGGCTTCCCAAAGGAAGCCTAACTTGTATGTTGTTTAAAATTTAAGGGCCTTTTTTTTTAATGAATAATGTTAGATTTTTTTTTGTTATAAAGCTATGTTTTGTTTGGTTTTCATAAGCTCTTTTCAAAAAAAAATTCTAAGAATCTAAAAATTAAATTGATAAAAAAAATTAAACATATCATTTTTTTTATAATTTCATCTTTTGGGAGGATAAAAATAATTTGTTATATATTTATTTTTGTTAAATTAGTTTCTATTTTTTTTAAAGTTAAACATGATGACAATTTTAATTTCATTATTAAACCAATCCATTAAATCAAAAAAATTAAAAACTAAAAACATTACATATATTAAACATTTCGTTACAAATTAAAAGGTTAATAACCATCTATTACATGATAATCATCAAAAAATATTTATTAACAACAAATACAAGTATCTATTATATGATAACCATCTAAAAACAATAATAAAAACAATGACTCATTACATAATCATAATCCAAACACATACTAAAAATTAATTTGGCAAAAAAAATAAAAATGTAAACGATTTATCATTTTTATATAATTTTATGTTTGGTGGATAAAAATAATTTTTAAAAATTCAAAAAAAAAATTGACATTTATTTTTGCCAAACTAGTTTATAATTGGAAAATACCCCTACAAAAAACGAAAAAGGGTTTGAATTCCTTTGATGAGAAATTTATACATTTGATTTATTTTTATTTTTTTAACAAAAATTGCTTTTTTTTTTTTTTTTTTTTTTATTTCTAATTTTTCCTAATTTATTAATTTATTTTGATTTTTGGGAATTTGTAATTTCTCAAACCTCAGGGGGGAATTTGTATTTTTACTAAACCTCGAGGGGGTGTTTGTAATTTACCCTTTATAATTTATGAAATTGACAATTTTACCTTTAAAATGGAATAATGGTGTCTTTAATTGTGTTTATTTAGAACGAAATTCAAAATTTAAAATTAAATATATCACAATTAAAAAATCAGAAATTAAAAAAATACAAATCTTAAACTACCGAGACTTTTAATGAAATTTGTCATTTATTTATTTATTTTATATTTACTATTATTAAATAGATTTTTAAAATTAATTTCATCCTAATTTACCGACAACTGTTGCGATCGGCTACCCCCGAGTCCAGGACAGAAGATGCTGTAGGGGCGGCGACCGCCGATTGGATGTAGACCGTTGGATTATACTATTTTAGAAATAGTTTTGTTTGTTGTTGGTTAAATTAGAAATAGTTGTCGGGGGCGATTTTGACCGTTTGATCGTGCCCTCGGGTTCCTCGAAGCTAGTCTGGATCTGAAAGAGACACACGGTGAAGTCCCAGCCATACACGTTTCAAGGGAAAAATTATTGGTTGGTTAGAGACTTTACGTGATCATGCTTTTTATCGATCATAATTTATAATCCTCTTATATATCTTTCAATCGTAAAAATGATATAAACTTTAAATAATCTATCGAAACTCGTAGAAATCCCACAAACCCACGTATGTGAGTCCCAAATTATGTAAAAAATTTGATAAAAAATTTAATAAATTATTTAAAATTTTTAGTATAATTCTTTAATTATTTAATATAAATTTATAAATTTCATCTTTTTCATCAATTACAACAATGTTAAGATAAAAAATATTAAAGATTTTAAAAATTTTACTAAATATCTCACATAGATGTAAAATTTATATTATATAAATTTTATACTTATCTAAGATATTTAATAAAAATTTTGACAAAACTTTTAAAATTTCTAACATTCCGCTATTAACACACCACGTGCCTATGCATAAGACCAACCAATAACTTATGGTATCAAGGTCCCCACGATTTAAGGCGATTATGACCTCATGTGCAGGGAATTGTGAGGCTCAAAGCAACACAAAATGAAAGTAAAAGATATTTGGCAAAGGATAACGATTGGCAAATACAATTTTATATAAAATACATATTTAAAATGTTATAATAATAAAATTAATAAAATTGTGAAGATAATAATAAGTATTTTGATTTAAATAAACTCATCATAAGAAATTATAAAAATTTTATATAAAAAATTATGTTGATAAATAATTAATCTTTAACAAATTGTTTTGGGCAATGATTTTTTGGACTTCTATATATAAATAACTTGGATCTTAAACAAATAACAATCAATATATATGCATACTTTTATTAGAATATATCATATTAATTTTATTGAATCATAATTAAAACGATGATGATTAAATATAGCCATGCCATTATTTCATGGAATCCTCAAAATGAGAGAAAATATATCAAATAAATATAAGAGAATAAGATTCAAAATTTAAATTCCTAATCTCTTATTAAGGGACAAGATATTGTTCAACGGATTAGCCATTGACTATGCAATAAATAAATTTGCACGCCAATATCTTTTACTTTTAAGTTTGGGCTGTGCTAGATCCCTTAAAAATGGAGGACTCCTAAACTCCCGAAAATTTAGAACAAGGCAAAAAAAAAAAAAAAAGTCCAAAACCATGTCATTTTGGACATTAGGGGGATTAGGAGAGGCATTTTTAGGGAGACAAATCATTTTCCTTTAAGTTTTAAGCTTGTTTTGTCCTTGATTTTTAAGTTAATTTTTTTATTGGTTTTTCTTCTTGGGCATTCTTTCAATTATTATTCAATTTTGCTTTTCATTTTTTAAAGTTAAAATGGTTTTTTCATTATTGTCATTTTCAATTACCATTATTTATTTTTAGGAGTTTTAAGGCTAAAACTTTAAAATGTCAAAAAAAAAAAAAAAAAATTTAGAAAAGAAGTTGGAAGTGGTTAGTTTTATGACAAAAAACCAAAGGAGTACAAGTGGAAAGTTATTCGTTCAAAAAAAAAAATGTGGAAAGTTATTGAAGAGAGTATTTTATTTTTTAAGTTAGCACGACTTAAATCTTTCATTTTTTTTTTTTTTTAAATGGGGAACTAAAATTTCTCAAACTTTACTAATCAAATTAAAATCTAAATAACCAATGGACTTTCATGTTAATCAAGAGCTACACTTCGCTAAAAAATAAGTGTTCGACTATTCAATTTATGTGAGAAATTTTTTGTTACTATATATATATTTGTCAAATATTTTTTTTGATTAAAATTAATTTATTTTATCACACGAGAATCTAAGATGTCATTGCCAATTTTTGAAGTACACATGCATCCTCTTAAAAATACCAAATAATTATTGAACTGAAACCTTAAGATAGTCACGAAGATAACGTGAAGACCCAGGATCATTGATTCACCTCTTATCCTAGAAATAAATCATCAATCAATCGACCCAACCCGCCGAAGCAAAACGATGGCGGGATTGATGACGGTGATGACGCGAATGATTGATTTTTTGATTTTCGCTAATTTTCCGCCAATTTTGGGACGGATGGGATTTTTGAGATTCCTTGCAACCGAATCACCGCCAAACCCAAAAGCACCTTTAGTAATTTATAAGATTTATTTAAATATTTAAAAAAAAAAGTTTTCAACTTGAATACATTTTTGAATTGAAAAAACGTATTATTTATCTATATTTTTATATTTCACCACATATTGTAATACTTTATGTGGATGAGATATATGTTATGATGTAAATATGTGGATGATCATCACGATGATTGTGATATTGTTTTAAACTTTGATGAGGTTTGTAATAATTATAATACTTTTTAGTCATTGACTGTAATATTTTCTTTTTTTTTTTTTTTTTTTTGAAGTGTACAAGTTTGAAGTCTTTGAAAATTTATAAAATTTGAAACGCCAAAACCCACATCCCCCCATCCATCATAAATCGCTCATCCATCATCCCACATCGGACGGCGGGCGACGATTGATTTGATTTTTCTCCAATCCAATCGACCTGGGGACGATGATTAAAGAAGGTTTAAACCAAACCGATCCGCGCCCACCCCTATCTTATCCTATTTCATTCTCAAATAAAAGTAAACAGATAATAGAACTTTTTATTTATTTATTTATTTATTAATACTACTTTAATTCTATTTAAAAAATTTAGATATATCTTCCCACATGCTGCCAGCCTTATGAATCTTAAAAGCAATTTCAAGTGCATCACCTAACATGAGGGCCCAACTGCTTATTATTGTCTTCTCTCTTTAAAAAACGAGATAAAAATTTAAAATTGTCGTGATCCTTTATTTTCGATTTTATTTTATTTTTTTTCTAAATTTTGTTTTCATATTTTTCACAATTATTAGATCATAACTCTAAATTCTCACACCATTGCTTCTAACAAACCCCCGACCTCTTATAAATAAGAGACGGAGAGACATCATTGGGCCAAAAATCCATTGACATTTTTTTTTTTTTTTTTTGTAGAGTTATAGAGAGGTTGCCAAATAAGAACATCTTTAATGACAAATATTATAATAGTATTGTCATTGTCAAATTATGATAATAAATATTAAAAAATAACAATGGTGCTCTAATGGTTCAACTTCCATTTTTGTCATTTTGACACAGAAATTGGTGTTTTTGGACTACTGCAAGAATGGTAGGCGGGAGGGCAGGCAGGCAGGAGAGATGAAGATGAAGGGAAGGATGTTTTGTTGGGAGGGAGGGAGGAAGGAAGGGAAAGTTTCTTGATGATTTAAAACAAATAGCAACTGTCAAAATTTATGTTAAATTTAACACGAACTTTAACATTTTTTAAATATAACTATTGTTATCAAATTATGACAATAACAACTCTAATGCTAAAGAATTTGCAAACAATCTCATATTTTCATATCCAACAACTCCCATTCATACTCAATGACAAAAGTGAAAACAATTTATGCACATGGGGCACTGCCCTAATAAATGTTCTCTCCATGAGGGTTGTTATGCAAAAGATGTCGACATACATAAAAAAGCCACGCAAAGTATCATCTAAGAATTGCTTTCATTTTAATTTATAGGCATCTCTTTAACGTGGGTCAATACACCATATTGCAATTTATGTGGTGCCTGTGTTTCCCAAATACTATTAATTACAAAAAATAATGATAATAAACCAATATATAATTAATTTTTGCAAAGATAAGTTAAAAAATAATGATATAAAAATAAATAAATATATATATATATATACATAATGTATCTACCCAATGATATGATTCAATGTTAATCTTAAAATAAAATACTTAAAAAAATGATTTTCATTTACAAAAATAATATTATTGCATCATTATTGTGATTTTTTTTTTTTTTGAAGGCATCTTTAACACCATGATGATCAAGCTTTTTAAGGCAACTTTTTTATTTTTTTAATGATCATCTCAATTCAAATGGCATAGCATTTATAAATAAAGCTGGCAGGCACAATGCTAAATTGAATACCAGTTTGCAATTATACACATTTTGTGGTGGTAATTTGGAGGTGTCTGTTGTTTAAGTTGAAAGTTATAATTAAAAAGTCAAAATTAAAATTACTTATTTCTCAATAGTTAGATAATTAATTTTTTTAAGTTATTTTTATACTATAAAGTAGAAATAACACTAAATGCTTGTATACAAATTCTTAAAATAAATATATATATACACATAAATGTCAAAGAACTAGGACTGCGAAAAGAAATTATGTGAGTGAAATTAAAAACTCCAATTGAGTAGTTTACCAACCGCTTGCAATGGCACCGACCATTTGATTAAAGCACACATTTGATTGTGTAACGCAATTGCAAAGGTTTATGATTAAAATAATGTAACAGGTTAAAAGATAAGATCTTTGCAAACTAAGCTTTTTTAAAGTGTTTTGGAAAGATGATTAATGTCTCGTTTGGAAACAGATTATTTTAATAATTTTTTGACTAAAATATGAGGTAAACAAAATAGTATGTTTGGAATGATTTTTTAATTTTTTACGAAAAGATGTATAAAAAGTAGAGAGAAAATAGAATATTTGATTTTTTGGTATAGGTTGTAGGTCTTTTTTTACTTTTAAGCTAAAACTGTTGCATGTCAAACGAGGCCCAACAACTAGTTTTTTGTTTTTTTTGAAAAAATGTGTGAAAAATGTGAAAGATGATGTGACTCAAAATAGGTTAAAAGCTGGAAAGTAGCTTTAATCCACTTCTCAAAAGATTTGGGATGTGGGTTGGCTTTTAGTTTTTTGATTTTTTGACTATTTTAACTTAAAGCTACAAAATCTCGTTTGAGATGAGTTTTTTAGTTTTTTTTTGATTTTTTGAGAGAAAAAAATGAAATAATTGTAATTTGGACGTGACATTTTGAGGTGTTTTGGAAAGTTGATTAAAAACTGAATTTTTAATTTTTTTGGCTTTTTAAAATCTTTTTGTAGGTAAAAAATATAAAGGGTAATATAACTAAAAATGAATTAAATTCAAAAGATTACTTTTAGGCTTTATTTGGCATGATCTAAAAAAATCAAAAATTTAAAAAGTCACTATTCTATTTAAGTCATATCATTTTATTTAAGTCATATCACCTTTCTAACACATCACATCACTTAAATACAACCCATATCCAGTTCATATTTAATAAAAAATTAAAAAATATATTTATTTAGATTATCCCAAATCACTACTCAATTAATTTAGTCTCCAAAAGTTAAAACTCACACTTCTTTTTTTTTTACTTTGAATAAAAAATCAAAACACAAGGCCAAATATATGGTTCATGTCAAAGGGTCCTGATCGGTCGGCCCGTGGTCCGCGGGCCGAATTTGTTTTTTTTTTTTTTTTTTTTTTTTTTTTTTTTTTTTTTTTTTTTTTTTTTTTTTTTTTTTTTTTTTTTGGTTGGGGTGGTAGCGGGTGGTCAACGGTGGTCGTGGTCGGGTCGGTGGAAAAAAAACAATTTTTTTTTTTTTCTTTTTTTTTTTTTTTTTTTTTTTTTTGACTTGTTTAGGTTGTGGTTGGTGTAGTGCAACGGATGGTCGGCCGGGTCATCCGATCAAACAAAACGAACAACGCAAATTTTTTGTGTGAAATGGGTGAAAGCTGTTTTTAAGATTTATAATGAAAAAGATTGATTTAATTGTCGATTGATATCAAATGATGAAAAAAGTTGAGAATGAAAAGAGACATTTTTCATCAAAATTTAAATTTGGTGTTGGATTAGCTGAACCGTTGGAGATGGTCTTATCAAATGAGTCATTTATCTTTTTAATTTTTTAATTTATTTTAGTTTTTTATAACTAAAATAGTCAAAGTCCGAAGTACTAAAAATACGAGGGATCGAGTTATCACATTACACGTATGCAGTCTAGTTGCGTTATTAAAGGAAATTAAATTCCTTGCCTGGCTCCTATCTAAAAAATCAGAAAATTCTTGTCTTTGCCCTTAAAATCTTTATGCGGTGATTTCTAATTGGACTTCTTTTTGTCATCTAGATATAGGACTGTAATGAATCGAATAGTTCATAAATAAATTAGGTTCGATTCGTTAAGAACTCAGTTTGATTTGGCTCGTTTAATAAATGAACTGAGCTCGAGTTTAAATATTAAGTTCGTTTAGTAAATGAGTCGAGCTCAAGCTCGCATAAACTCGGCTCGTTAAGTTCGACTCGTTTATCTTAATTTAAATTATATAATAAATATATTATTTATATATTAAATAATATATAAATACATTATTTATATATTAAATAATATAAATAATATTTTTTATTTAAATATTTATATTTAAATAATATAAATAATATTAAAAAAATTTATCAAGCCGAGTCGAGCTCGAGTTTCATTAAAATTAACGAGCCGAGCCAAGATGAGTTCGAGTCCAGTTCCTTATCGAGCCGAGCTCGAGCTCAATAAACGAGCTCGATAAATAAACGAGCCGAGCTGAGTTCAAGCTCAGCAAAGCTCGGCTCAGCTCAGATCATTTGCAGCCCTATCTAAACAACAAATAATAGGGGTGAACTTCTCTTAAGTTTATAAGATTCATTACAAATTTGGTTTCGATTGTTTATTTTGTAAAATATTTTTTATATATTATTTATGAAAAAAATAAATTAATTTGATAATCGTAATGTTTCATTTTATGACATTTATTTCTAAAAAAAATGAACAAGCGTGTTTTTAAAATAAATCATCTAATTTTTTGAGATAAATATAATAAAATTTAAATATTATAATTATTAATCTAATTTTTTTTATATATATAAATAATATACAAAACAGCCTACAAAACTCGAACAATTTAAATTTATATTTAAATCCAAAATGGATTTGGGATAAGTACATCGATTTGGTGACCACACATTTCTGATATTTCTTTGAAGGTCACATGGAGCATTTGAAACTCATTTGGAAGGACACCATCGTAAACGCAACAGTCATGCTGTAGAGCTCTAATTAGAGTTGCTACAGTGCAGTTTTAATGAGTTGTTCATCTATTAAAAATAAAAAATAAAAATTGTAAAGTAAAAGAAAAAAGATAAATTAATACTTTATTAGAGATCTATTTTTAAAAATCTAAATTATTTTTGTAAAGACAAAGTGAAAAAGAAAAAGGGTAAAAATTGTTGGTGATGCATGACATAAAGGGATTTGGAGTCTAATCGATGATATAGAACGGAAAAAAAAGAAAAAGCAGATCTTACTTTTTGGGTTCAATTCCTAGTCTCACCACTCCATTAAATTTGCCATATTTGCAACGATAGTGTTTGTTTTTTTTGTTTTTTTTTAGATCTAAAATAAAGGGGATCGACGGTGTATGTCACGCCCTCTGTGAGCCTTAATTTTGAAATAATCGGTTGCCAGTTAGGAATTAACCCCCACCATGTGGGAGACCCACCATCAGGGCACCAATGGAGGGCAGACACGCGCCACAACCGTGCCCAGGAACGAGGGAAGTAAAGGGCGAGCTCTCCACAGAGATATCAAACAGCCCCCTTCCAAGAATTGAACCTGGGTTGCGGCTAGGGAACACGCTGCATCCTGCACCAGGCCACCAACCCTGGTGGTAACGATAGTGTTTGGTTTGATGAAATAATTTTGTGTAACATGTTTTTTTTCTTTATGTCCTAATAGAGTGATTATCATTATTTTTTTAAATTAATGAATAGTGATTTCTATTGTTTTTGTTTTTTTTATTTAAAAAGCATGAGAACAAATATTTTGATTAAGTAATTATTTGATTCCTACATCCATTTTATTGAACCAAATATCATTAGAGTAAGGTTTTATATATCTGGTAAAAAGTACTTTACCCTTCATTGGTTTTGGGTTGTTGCAGATGACATCCTAATATGATTTTAGACAAAATTGCAATCGTTATACTTTTTGTCCAAAGTAATAGAATTTGTAATACATGCCCCCAATTCATGAGTAGACTTTTTTTTTTTCCTTCCAAATATATTAAAATTAAATTAAACTAAAATGACATTTATACCCTTATTATATTTTTCTTCACCAAAGCTTAACAACCCTAACTTAAGTTTGCAAACCCTAATCTGTAACACCATATTTCCTCACTCACCACCTCCAACAATCCCATCTTTTCTCTCCAAGCTTCGTTGTCGTCATCTCTTACAATCCTGACCATCGCCACCACCCAATCTCCCTTTCCCTTTCTAACACTCGTCACCACCCCATCTTTTCTCCTACCACTGGAGTTGTTCCCTCTTCCCTTCTCTGTATGTGTATATTTGATTTTTTAATTGATTTGTTGTGCCGATTAATTTGATTTGATTTGAATTGCCGATCTATATGTTCTGTATGCATATACCCTCTGTGTGTATATGTTAGGTCCCTTTGTGTTGTCAATTCCGTAAACAAACACATTTCAGTTATAAAGTTAGTGCCCTATTTGCACCTAGACCGCTCAAGCAGTGTAGTCATGGCTCGAGTGAAGAATGAAATCTCTCAGTAGTTTAGACTTGTCTGCAAAAATACTGGGAGATTTGATTCTACGCTCGAGTGAACTTTTTGTCACTCGAGCGAAGGCACTTATGGTTTCTCCGCGTCTAAGACACACCGCTCGAGTGAATTTTTTTGCACTCGAGCGGTCTTCGTGGCCCTGTTTCATGTAAAGTTGCATAAGTTGCAGAATTTAGGGTTACAGCTTCTAGATCTAAAACTTGAGAGATTGTTTATGCTTCTGGAGTGCTTGCTTATTGTTTTCCTAGATGTTTTTGTGAGATTGGTCACATCACATGAATTAGATTGCCTATATCAAGGGGGTTTGTTTTGATTATACTTTAAAGAGTATTTAATCGGTGGATTCTGAGGATTTGAGCTTGGAGGCTTTGAAGGAGTTCAAAACAGCTCATCATCGTGGACTTGACTTGGGTGTTGTGGATTCAACACTAGGCTAATCAATTCCGAGATGAAGGCATTATTGAAATAGGCACAAAAGGCGAAAGACAATTCTTGAGCTTGTTGGGTAATTGTTTGTACTCTTGTATATTTTCTTTATCTTTATAGTGGATTGATTAATGGCTGTTAACCCATGATTTTTTTTTTTTACTCACAACTTGAGATACTCTAACTGTGATTTTTTTTCTACGCTAAAATCTTTTGTGTCGATTTATTAATTGTGAAACAACAATTTAAATTACTTTTGTACGTGCTAAATGATTTAGATTGTTAGTTTTGTATGTGTTGCGACCCAAACCCGTCCCTATAAGTTTAGTATCGTAACCGGCCAGTAATTCGTGAATTACCAAAGGCCTCTTGACAGAACAACATATAGTAAGGGATTGTGGAAGCAAATATAGAAAATATACAATGTCCATAGAGCTGTGTTAACATATATGAGACGGAAAACTTCAAAACGAACTTGTATATATATATAACATCATAAATACATCAACCATGGGTCATCCAATCACAAAAATGAAACCAAAAGGGGACTTAGCCTAGTGTACAGATAAACAAACAAGCAAAAACGACTGTAGTAAAGTTACAAAACTAGACATTTAGAAAGGGAACCTTCCCAGGAGGCACAAAAGGATGGCTAACAAAACTGAGACGTCCGGTCCTCAACTCTGTGCTTGGTCACGTGCCTGTTTACCTACATACATAATATAAATAGTGAGTTAGAGCCTAGTGAATAATAACAAAGTAAAGGGTTCTAATGAATGATGTCTATTACAGAATCGAAAACTAGAATTCATAACAGAAACATATTTATATTCATTCTCTTGTTCAACTTCATACAGAAATTAGAGTTCATGCTTCGTTATACATGGTACATCTATTGGCGTCAACTTGCTTGTTAGTTAAATTGGGAACCTCCGGTATCGGGAAACTTGTAACTTGCTTGAACCATAATATTGTTAACCCCGGGCAAGGGCCATGAGACCACGGTATTATTACCCCCGAGAAAGTGTCACGACCCAAACCCGCCTCTATAGGTTTAGCATCGTAACCGACTAGTAATCCTGGGATTACCGAAGGCCTCTGAGACAAATTAACATAATATTAGGGGCTAGCGGAAACAAATAACAATTATACAACGTCCATTGAGCTATGCAGACTTATATGAGACGGATAAATTTTAAACTTTTTATATACATATATACATATCATCCTTATGTCATTATATAAATACCGATTAGATAGAAAGGGACTTAACCTTATTTACAAATAAACAAAAACTTGTTTAACCCAACAAGAAAACAAAACTTGAACTTAATCACATAATCATAACCACTTGACATATCCGGAACCTCCACGGGAGGCACATAGGTTGGCTGACAAAAACAAATCCCAGGCAGATGCCTCTAAGCTTGGTCATGCGCCTGATCACCTACATACATAAATAATACAGTGAGTTAGAGCTCAGTGAATAATAATAGAGTAAAGATTTTAATGAATGATGTTCATATCAAATTCAGAAATCAGTTTTCAAATCTCTTTTAAAATAAAAAACATAGTCATGTTCATGTTCGTATTCGTATCAGAAACAGAGTCATATTCATATTCATATTCAAATCATGTGTGGTACTTCCTTTAGTGTAATATATCATGTTGGTCAAGCATATCAAGTTCCATAATGGAACTTCCGGTACCGGGTAACATATCTCATACGTGAGCCACGGTATTGTTTCCCCTGGGCGAGGGCTGTGCCACGATATTATTTCCCCCGGGTGAGGACCTGGGCCACGGTATTATTTCCCCCGGGCAAGGGCCTAGGCCACGGTATATAACCCCCAGGCTACGGCCTCATGACCATAAGCCACAGTATTATGTCCCCTGGACGAGGGCCTCTGTTAAAGATACCACAATTATGTTTCAAAGAAAATTAAACAATCATTCATTCATACAAAACATAGCATTTCAGAAACTTATCATCTTATACCATCAGAAAATAATTAAAGTTAAACATAACTTTACAGAGTTATTACTCACAGATAGCTGGAGAAACAGATTAGACAGATCAGGCAGACAATAGCACGTGACCTACACAAACACATAATATATACATATTGAAACACAATATCATTTCCCTGATCAAACTTGACTTTCTTGTTTTTTGTCTAAATAATTCGAAGGTCCATTACGCTTATTCTTTCTTTAGTCAAACGAATTGGGTTCTCATTTCACAAATCCCTTTTATTACTAAATCATTCTTTTCCGAAAAACCAATTCCTCACTTGGCTTCTTAGTCAGGTATCACTAAGTTAATGACTTATTCTTTAATCAACTAATTAATGTTGATTGTTAGCTTATTAATCCTTATTGAGCCATAAAATATGTCTAGAATGCTTTCGAAAGAGATGAGAATAAAAATGTGAATTACATGCAATTTTTCAAAATATGCTGAAAATAGGGTCTTCACTCGAGCCCACTTTGGTCACTCGAGTGGATTATAAAATTTTGCAAAACTTCTGGGAGCTCGATTTTCACGCTCGAGCGAGACTTTCCTTGTTGGAGCGGACAGTATAAATTCTGGAATCTCTAGAATTGTAATTGAAATTCAAATTTGATATTCAAAGCCTCAAAACTTGTATTTTTGTGTATGCAAATATGGAAAACCATTGTATAATTTAGTAAACACTCTCATTTAGAAATCATTTATTCAAAATCATGCTCCAATTGTCCAAATTTAGATTTAACTCATTTTCTTTATATCAAACCCACAATTTTAAAACATGAATTAGACTTTCCAAACTCTTGAAATTTCATGATGTATGTAAAAATAGAATCCAATTTTATTATTAAAAAAAAATCAACTTAACTATGAATTACACAAATCAATTTCTTAGAAATTCCACTTAACTCAATTTTTAACCAAAAACCTAATTTATAATCATAGATGTTCTAAAATGTGTTTAAATTGAATAAAACTTTTAAATTAAATTACATGCATAGATTAAAGATCAAAATCACACAAATTCTTAATTTTCAAAGTTTTTCCTTTTTCTCTTCAAAATATGAGATTGCATTAGTTCAAATTCTTCAAAATCCATGATGCATGTACAATTCATGCAAGAGCATTAGTTCAAATTAGAGTATTAAAACTTACAAAATTTGTTCAAGCATGCGGAAATGGAACTCAAATTCATGCAAGAGTACAAAAATCAAACTCAACATAATTGATTTCTAAATTAATTTCCATAATTATGAATCCGATTTAATTTTCATCATTTTCTTGCTAATTTTGTTCTAATTGTATGAAATTGAAGCACCAAAACCCTTGGAAAATAATGATGCATGCAAAATTAGAACTCAAATCCATCAAAGGTGACTAAAAATCATACTCAAAGATGAGTTTCTAAATCAATTCCTTAATTCTTGAACTTAACTTAATTTCTTCATTCTTTTTCTTGATTCCCTCATATTATATGCATTTAAACTCAATTAACTCATAAATTTAGGTGTTGAAGAGATTGCCTATAAACATTGGTTTTTTTTTTTTACCTATTAGTCTTTAAGATCTTCCTTTATCTTTAATCCCTAGCTTTCCATCAAATTCTTTCCAACCAAAACATTGAATAGGCTTCATCTTTCTCTCTCTCTCTCTCTCAGATTCTTTTTTTTTCCTGCCGAACAGATTGATGATAGCTTTAAGGCTCTAACTCTTCTTGATTTCATTTATTATTATTTTATTCTTTTCATTTAGTGGGACACTTGGCCTTATTATATACACCCATGTGGTGGTGTATTAATTAATTTTTTAACTAATTAATCTTACTTAAAATACTTAATTGAGATTGAACTTTGATTATATTTAGCTTAATTAACCAATTGAAATTTTAATTAGTTATGCAAAATTCTAACCCAATTAATCATGATTAAGTACAAATCTCACCTAATTTAATTAGTCTAATTTGACTTTCTTTAGAGCCCAATTAACTATATTTAAATTTATCAATCTGAATCAGGTTTTTAATCAAACTCTCAAGAGGCTCCAAATATTAAATTAAACTCATTGTCATCATCAATTTAAATTTCTCAAACTATTTAGGGTTTCAATTTCTAATCAGACTTCAAATTTCCGTCAATAAATTTACATATTCAAATTGGACACCCTATAAATAAATTTAATTCGTAATAATTACAATTCTCAATCCTCATAATTTAATTAATTTAATTAACTTCAATTCGGACCCAATTAATCAAATCTCGATTTTGAATTGAATATTTAATTAAACTCATTAATTTTACCTCCTTCAGCCATTAGATTTTCAAAATAAATACTTGACAAAACCATATGCGAATTAGGCCCAATAATTCTCATAGATTCTAAATCTCATAATTTTCAATACTTCTCATAATGACTAATTAAAATCCGAATCTCCTTAATTAACCAAGTGTTAATCATTATATGAGGTGGGGTCATTACAGCTTTCCCCTTTTAGGAAGTTTGGTCCTCCAAACTTAAAATACTTGTATAAAAAATCAATCATATAGCTTGGTCTCATTTCATTTCCTTTCCTACTTAACTTCATTTTGATTTGATCCTCACAAAAATTAAACTTATTTTTCAATTACTTAACAGTTAATAACCCAAATTGGTGATTCATCATCGTCTCTATTATCATCAATCACATAACTTGTATACTTTAATTCATCAATCTATTCACATACTCCAATTAATAGAAGATTATTTCAAGGATGTTCATGACTTTCCTTACTTTTTAAATAAATTGAAATATTCAACTATTTTTATTTTACGTGAGATTTTCAAATTAAGTTAATATTCAAAGCATCACGAATCATGAACATAAGTTCTTTACGATTCATTCACATTATTGCCGACTCAACACATTTCTCAACACGTTCTACCTTTTGCTGGCTTGACACGGCGGGATAGCGGGCACCCAACATTCATATTTTTCCACATTTGCCAACTTGATATGGCGGGGCAATTGGACACCCAAAAATACTTCTTTTCCCTCTTTTTTGTGTGCATATAATGTAGTCTTCCCAAATAAGGTTTCACATACTAATCTATAACAGAAGTTTCCGAATTATATAGGATTATAATCACATATTAATGGTTTCAGTTTCAAACAAACATCTTGAATACCAATTATGATGGTAATTTCGAAACAGAGTGGCGCATCGGATCCAAACAAAAACGTATTAGAGTCATAACAAAAGCATATTTCATAGAAATTCATCGAGTCTTTTGTAAATAACAGATGTTGGGTTGTACCCATATAGTCGCAGACAATCATACAAATCAGAACAGAACTTTACATACTTCTTGTTTAATTAAGATCACTATTTTTGATAATCTTTCCCATACTATCATTTCAAAGTGGTGATTTGATTTCACAGCAGATCTGCATTTTGCGTAGTCTCATAACTTCCTTATTTATTTAAAACCACACTTACATAAATAATTCAAGTTACATTGTCTTATACTTATTCTGATTCGTAGGCCTATATAGATATATTCATTAACTTTGATCAATTGTCACGCGGTAACTTAGGGCTAAACTTTTAATTCTCTCAAATCATTACAATTAGCCAATTAAAATTCTTATATTCCCAAAGGTTCTTTAAGGAATATACACTTGTCATTCTAACGAAATTTACTTCCTTATTTCCTATTATGCTTCTTTCTTCTGCTTGACACTAGAATTGAATTTCCTTGCAATAGGTTAGGCTATCTAATTTCGGATTTAAGATCAAAATTTAATTATGTGTCTACAAAATCATAATATCATTCATTTCTACTTACTATTCAAATAGGGAATTATTGTGTTTTCTTTTCTAGGAGTCTCTATTTTGACTTTGTAGCTTAAGTAATTTATAAATGTTTCCTTCAACGTTATTAGAAGGTTCAATAACGGTACAATTTTAATAAATTGGGCCTTTCCTTTCTAATTCTCACAGGTTTCGGTCTCCTAACGTGGAGTACAATTTTCCTTTTACTCAAACAAGTTCCCAATTATTATTATTATTATTATTATTATTATTATTATTATTATTATTATTAATAATAATTTTTGTATTCATCAATTGATCAAGTCCTGCTCACATTCTTCTAATTTTGACAATATCAAGTCAAGTCTTAAATATCCAAGTAATGGTTCCTAACTTTATTAATTGTTCATGTATGAACATTACTATGTCGGAATAATTTAAACATCGTCTCTCTTCTTCTTCTTTTTGATGGGGGATAATTCTTCCAGATTCATAATTCAATATATCATAATTGGTCACTCCCAATATTTTCAATGGTTCCATAATGATATAATTTCAACAAATTAAGTCTTACTTATTCGGACATCAAGTAGGAAAACTCTCATTGGTTTAAATTGTTTAGTCTTTAATTTAGCTCATGTCTTAGTGATGCTCTAATAATTTTTTTTTTTTTTAGCAATCTCAGGTTGAGTTTGGAATGGTCAAACAGATGGTTCCATCTTTATCAAGCATTGATTAAGACCAACTCAAATAAAATCACACACATATAAACTTTTAACTTCAATCATTCCTACTAATTCCTAATTGTACTTAAGTACTAACCTTAACCAATTAAATCATTCGAGCCTTCCTTGGACCTTAGAACAATCCTTTATTTGATGTCCCATCTTCCCACACTTGAAACAAGCTCCAGTAACTCAATGACACAATCCCCGATGAAGCTTATGGCATATAGTCATACTGAGACAAACTTACTACCCTTACAACCTTGCTTAGAATTACTCGTCTCTCCTACTACAAAATTCTTTACCTTCCTTTTTGGTTTACTTTTTGCTTCCACGCCTAACTTTTTATTTTGATTTTGCCAAGTATTATAGCATTGCATAGCCTTCATCATATTCTCTAGCACTTCTTCTATTTTATCTAATCACTTCGATAAGGACTCAACCTCCACTTTATTCACACTTTTCACTATCTTTTCCTAATGACAGAAGAGAAGGGTTAAACACAAAAAGATGGTTGGATACACTTAGGTTAATTTAATTAACTTGAATTACAACACAAAGCACATATCATATACAAGTAGTCATACACATATAGGCATATAAGGACGCTGGTAGGGTAACCTATTCATTCCCATGGAATTTACCAAGAATTTCTTATTCGAAGCTACGCTGGCCAAACGTGGTTAAAATTGGACTTTCAAGGTCATTCAACAAAGGTATGAGACTCTACAGTTTAACATTCCATATAATAAATTCCCGCCAAAATGTACCATTTTACGTATCAAATAACTTTTTTTGTCCTCAATTACCATAGTTCCACATACTACATTGATCATCAAATTCCTCAATTTCTCAAATATTCTCATAGTCCAATTTCATATATAACTCATGAAACTTTCATGGCTTCCATTAAAGATTCTAATTTCTCATAACACCATGTTTCCAAAAATTAACATACTTGTACTCCCTAATGTTCTAGTCAAAAATTATGATTTCCTTATAACATTTGTAACTTCTCAATATCTCAATAATTCTTAGCTTTAGCCTCATTGCTAAACTAATTAAACACATTCTAGTTTCCTTATAATCATCACAATCCCATAATAGTTCACAATACTTAGTTTCAATACTTCAACATATTACACAAACGTATATACACATTCTTGAATACACAACTTCTTACTTACTTACTATATGCATGAAACTTAAATCAATTCTAGACATTCCAATGCTCAATGGATACGTGTGTAGGATATTAACTCGTGCTCTGACACCACTCTGTCATGACCCAAACCTACCCCTATAGGTTTAGCATCGTAACCGGTCAGTAATCCTGGGATTACCGAAGGCCTCTGAGATAAATTAACATAATATTAGGGGCTAGCGGAAGTAAATAACAATTATACAACGTCCATTGAGCTGTGCAGACTTATATGAGACAGATAAATTTTAAACTTTTTATATACATATATACACATCATCCTTACGTCATTATATAAATACTGATTAGACAAAAAGGGACTTAACCTTATTTACAAATAAACAAAGACTTGTTTAACCAAACAAGAAAGCAAAACTTGAACTTAATCATATAACCATAACCACTTGACATATCCAGAACCTCCACGGGAGACACATAGGTTGGCTGACAAAAACAGATCCCAGGCAGATGCCTCTAACCCTGGTCACGCGCCTAATCGCCTACATACATAAATAATATAGTCAGCTAGAGCCCAGTTAATAATAACAGAGTAAAGATTTTAATGAATGATGTCCATATCAAATTCAGAAATCAGTTTTCAAATATCTTTTAAAATTAGAAACATAGTCATGTTCATGTTCGTATTCGTATCAGAAACAGAGTCATATTCATATTCAAATCATGTGTGGTACTTCATTTAGCGTAACATATTATGTTGGTCAAGCATATCAAGTTCCATAATGGAACCTCCGGTACCGGATAACATATCTCATATGTGGGCCACGGTATTGTTTCCCTCGGGCGAGGGCCTGGGCTACGGTATTATTTCCCCCGAGCGAGGGCCTAGGCCACGGTATTATTTCCCCCGGACGAGGGCCTGGGCCACGGTATTAACCCCCGGGGTAGGGCCTCATGACCATAAGCCACAGTATTATGTCCCCTGGACGAGGGCCTCTGTTAAGGATACCACAATTACGTTTCAAAGAAAATTGAACAATTATTCATTCATACAAAAACATAACATTTCATAAACTTATCATCTCATACCAACAGAAAATAATTAAAGTTATACATAACTTTATAGAGTTATTATTCACAGATAGTTGGAGAAACATATTAGACAGATCAGGCAGACAACAGCACGTGACTTACACAAACACATAATATATGCACATTGAAACACAATATCATTTCCTTGATCAAACTTGACTTTCTTGTTTTCTGTCTAAATAAGTCGAAGGTCCATTACGCTTATTCTTTCTTTAGTCAAATGAATCGGGTTCTCATTTCACAAATACCTTTTATTACTAAATCATTTTTTTTCGAAAAACCAATTCCTCACTTGGCTTCTTGGTCAGGAATCACTAAGTTAATGACTTATTCTTTAATCAACTAATTACTGTTGATTGTTAGCTTATTAATCCTTATTAAGCCATAAAACATGTCTAGAATACTTTGGAAAAAGATGAGAATAAAAATGTGAATTAAATGCAATTTTTCAAAATATGCTGAAAATAGGGTCTTCGCTCGAGCGCCACTTTGGTCGCTCGAGCGGACTGTAAAATTTTGTAAAACTTCTGGGAGCTCGATTTTGATGCTCAAGCGAGACTTTCCTCGCTCGAGTGGACAATATAAAATTTGGAATCTCCAGAATTGTAATTGCAATTCAAATTTGATATTCAAAGCCTCAAAACTTGTATTTTTGGGTACACAAATATGGAGAATCATTGTATAATTTAGTAAACACTCTCATTTAGAAATCATTTATTCAAAATCATGCTCCAATTGTCCAAATTTAGATTTAACTCATTTTCTTTATATCAAACCCACAATTTTAAAACATGAATTAGACTTTCCAAACTCTTGAAATTTCATGATGTATGTAAAAATAAAACCCAATTTTATTATTAAAAAAAAAATCAACTTAACTATGAATTACACAAATCAATTTCTTAGAAATTTCACTTAACTCAATTTTTAACCAAAAATCTAATTTATAATCATAGATGTTCTAAAATGTGTTTAAATTGAATAAAACTTTTAAATTAAATTACATGCATAGATTAAAGATCAAAATCACATAAATTCTTAATTTTCAAAGCTTTTCCTTTTTCTCTTCAAAATATGAGATTGCATTAGTTCAAATTCTTCAAAATCCATGATGCATGTACAATTAGAGTATTAAAACTTACAAAATTTGTTCATGCATGCAGAAATGGAACTCAAATTCATGCAAGAGTACAAAAATCAAACTCAACATAATTGATTTCTAAATTAATTTCCATAATTATGAATCCAATTTAATTTTCATCATCTTCTTGCTAATTTTGTTCTAATTGTATGAAATTGAAGCACCAAAACCCTTGGAAAATAATGATGCATGTGAAATTAGAACTCAAATCCATCAAAGGCGACTAAAAATCATACTCAAAGATGAGTTTCTAAATCAATTCCTTAATTCTTGAACTTAACTTAATTTCTTCATTCTTTTTCTTGAGTCCTTCATATTATATGCATTTAAACTCAATTAACTCATAAATTTAGGTGTTGAAGAGATTGCCTATAAACATTGTTTTTTTTTTTTACCTATTAGTCTTTAAGATCTTCCTTTATCTTTAATTCCTAGCTTTCCATCAAATTCTTTCTAGCCAAAACATTGAATAGGCTTCATCTCTCTCTCTCTCTATCTCTCTCTCGGATTCTTTTTTTTTCCAGTCGAACAGATTGATGATAGCTTTAAGGCTCTAACTCTTCTTGATTTCATTTATTATTATTTTATTCTTTTCATTTAGTGGGACACTTGGCCTTATTATATACACCCATGTGGTGGTGTATTAATTAATTCTTTAACTAATTAATCTTGCCTAAAATACTTAATTGAGATCGAACTTTGATTATATTTAGCTTAATTAACCATCTGAAATTTTAATTAGTTATGCAAAATTCTAACCAATTAATCATGATTAAGTACAAATTTTACTTAATTTAATTAGTCTAATTTGACTTTCTTTAGAGCCCAATTAACTATATTTAAATTTATCAATCTGAATCAGGTTTTTAATCAAACTCTCAAGAGGCTCCAAATATTAAATTAAACTCATTGTCATTATCAATTTTAATTTCTCAAACTATTTAGGCTTTCAATTTCTAATCAGACTTCAAATTTCCGTCAATAAATTATATATTCAAATTGGACACCCTATAAATAAATTTAATTCGTAATAATCACAATTCTCAATCCTCATAATTTAATTAATTTAATTAATTTCAATTCGGACCCAATTAATCAAATCTCGATTTTACTAAACTAAATCGAATATTTAATTAAATTCATTAAGTTTACCTCCTTCAACCATTAGACTTTCAAAATAAATACTTGACAAAACCATATGCGAATTAGGCCCAATAATTCTCATAGATTCTAAATCTCATAATTTTCAATACTTCTCATAATGACTAATTAAAATCCGAATTTCCTTAATTAACCAAGTGTTAATCATTATACGATGTGGGGTTGTTACAGTAAGGGCCTTGCTTATAAAGGCACGATATTGTTACCCCCAGGCTAGGGCCTAGTGTTAATGATGCCACAAATACTTTACAGAAATTTCGACATTCATTAATTCTTACAAAACATTGCATTTCAGAAAACTGATCATTTAATAGCATCAGAAAATAATTAAAGTTAAACATTACTTTACAAAGTTATTACTCACTGATGGCTCCACTTGCAGAACAGGTAAATCAAATAACTTGAGGCGCGTGACCTACACGTACATATCAAAAACACATAATGAAACACACACTCGATTGGCACTTAACTTCTTCCATTTCATTCCTAGTGTGTTTCTAGGTCTTAACCTCTTATTGAGTCTTAATCATGGCCTAGGAATGCTTAGGATGGAATGAGGATGTAAAAATGCATTTGAAAACACTTGGTCAAATTTTTTGAAAACAGGGTTCCCGCTCAAGCGTTGCTTTCCCCACTCGAGCACTCTACAAATTTTGAAAAAGTACAGGTTATGTGATTTTCACTCTTGACGAACGCTCGATAGTTGCTCGAGCATCAGGCTCATGTCCTCGCTCGAGCGCAACTCTTGCCGTTCGAGCGATCTGCAAAAACATGAAACTTCTAGGAGCATGTATTTCATGCTCAAGCTAACTTCTGATCGCTCGAGCGGAAATGCAAAAATAAAGGTGGCCGCTCGAGTGCAAAATCTCACGCTTGAGCGGAAGTGCAGAATTAGGAATTTCCAGATTGTACTCCCAAGCTCCAAATTCGAATTCCACACTTCAAAACTCATCTTTTGGGGCAAAAATTCTGGAAAATATCTAAGAACTTGTAAAACATTATGAGTTGAAGATCATTTCATGAAATCAAGGCCTAAAAGTATGTAAAACATGCAAAAATTCAACTTGAAATGTAAGAATATGATATGAACATGACATACATGTGTTCACTTGAGTTCATGGCTTTTAAAACATGATCAAATGAGGTCTATTGATGAGAAATGTTATAAATTCTTCAACTCATGCTAGAATTACAACATACATGGGGAAAATCTTTGAAAACAACTTTAAAATGCTATAAATATGCATGCATGTATGGAATGACTTAACTTTCTTCAATTCTAGCTCAATTCTTACATGAATTCACCTAATTCACTTGTTTTCATGCATTAATCATCTACATTACAAGGTCAAAGACTAAAACTCTTACCTAGAGTCTAAATTACACAAGCGAGAAAGCTTCAATTCCCAAATTCTTTGCAAATCTCCGATAATTCCTTGCAATTCTCTCATTTCCCAACTTTTAATCTCAATTTTCTTCTCTCTCTCTCTCCCACGTTTTGCTTGTGTGTATGAGCTCAAATGTGTTGAAATGAAGAAAAAGAGAGAGTGAAGGCACTTAAGAAGCCTTATATAGGCTTACTTAATGATAATTAATTAAGGCTAATTAAGTGGGCATTAAATTAATCTAATTTAATCGTTCCGAATCAAATTTTAATTAAACCTACCATAATGTTCTAAAAATTCTAAATAACACATAAATCAAGTCAATGTTTGAATTGGATGCCAATGAAGCCTTCAATTTGCAAACCGAAACGGAATCATGAACATATATTTCTACGTTAAACAAATATAAACACATATAAGGCAGCACATGATGCAACATTTCACTTTCATTATTTATTAGGCATAACTAAGCATGGATTAACGCTAATCATGGGTCAGGGTTGTTACAATGTGTTTGGAAATTGCCGCAATTAATCTATTTCTAACATCTGTATACACATATATATTAGTTACATATTCATGTGTGTATATATTATATAAATAAGCTGTAAGTATCCACATATACATATATATTATTTTTTTGTACAAGGGTAAAATTGTCACGACCCGCTCCCCGTATCCAAGGGTTAAGCATCGTGTTGGCCAATAACTGAAATTACCCCCGGCCAAATCTTTAAACAAATAAATAAACGCGAGCGGAAGAAGTATTTAAATGAGGGTACTAAAATAATCATTGGAGTTTCTATTTAATTACATTGTTAGAGCTGAACTATGTCTACAAAGTGCTTTGTGCCTACCCTACACGCTGGTCCTAACATGTCACCTGAAAAGTGGTAAACAACTATAAGCACATGGCAGAGTGAGAAATATTATACTAAGATCTTAAGGGCATAAAATTTACCATGGATAATTATTGGCTAAAAAGAGCTTGATATTAAATACATAACATATAATACGGAAATCATTTGACATATAACACAGAAATTACGTAAACAACTATAATCACGGTACAGAACAGAATAGGGGTCACTAGCGTGACAATCACTACAGGGGTCAATGGATCTATGACAACACTGGACCACAAAGTGGTCAAACACTAGCCAATGGTTATTTAAGTTCCCCAAGGCGTGGGACTCCTGTGATGGTACTTACAAAACATAATTGCTTATAAGGTCATAATCAAATATTCTTTAAAAGTAAAACAAACATATCCATGGGTTTCCTTTTAAGCAAATAGGGTTCAGAAAATAATCCACGTAACTGAAATCTTTATAAAACATAACTTTTATTAATATACTAACAAAATATAACGAGTATAAAATAAATATGGTAAGTCAAAACATAAGTAAAACACATTTTGGTGACTCAAAGAATATATAACTCACTTTAACTTTAATACTCCACTATTTCTTTCCACCACCAAAGACCCTTTCAGCTTTCATTATTTTTCCTCTATTTTCTCTCTCTCTCTTTCTTTCTTTCACTCTTACTTTTCCTTCTCTCATTTCTTCTCTCTCACATAGTCAACTTCTCCCTATTTATAGAGCTTGAATTCGTGAGGCCCAAGCCAAACTGTCACGTGTTGCTTTTCTATTAATCTTCATTAATTCAAGTTTATCCAAACTTAATTTAATTACGTATTTATACTTTGACCCTTAGATTTTTAATAATTATATTATTTTAAAATTACACATAATAATATATAATAAATCATATATTTTTCTAACTATAATTAAATAATATTAGTATAAATTTTACAGAATAATTAAAAATCTAAGTTGTTACAAAAATTGTCTTTTAATCTCTAAAATTAATAGATGTTAGATTGCAATTTAATCCAAAATCATAAGAGAGGTGTTAGTATATATTCAAACAGGGGGGGTCATTTGCAACCATCTAAAATCACAATGGGGTAAAGTGCTTTTTACCCTTATATATATATATAATCATATTTTTCACCACTCTTTTAATCACCAAACACAAAAACATTGAAACATATATTAATGCTTGTGCATTTAGTGATATTTTTATTTTTTTATTTTTTTGATAACAAATGTGATTATATGTGATATTTTTCAACCTTCCCTGCATTGCATATGCTCTATCATTTTCTGAGTAAGGGCATAAACTTGTTTAGCACTGTTGGCGGATCAATATGTTCCAAAAACAACATCTTGTTATTATTATTAATACTTTGCGTTGATTAAGAGATGCATTGGATCCAGACTTGTCCCCATGATGCATCCTTGAATTTAATCCTTCATTTCCAAATTAGGGTATTCAATTCGAGATTTCTTTATTTGTTTGTAATGTAATATATACGGGATATATCTAACTCCTTTCCTTATTAATGGAACCCAACTTCCAAGTCTGTCACCTTTTTTATTTTTCGGTTAAAAAATATAAAATTATTGAATACCATGGTTAGACAGAGAGGGAACTTCTTCTTCTTCTTTTATTAATTTTTATTAATGTGAATAAGAATTGAGTTGATAGTTGAGGTGATCTCTAACTATGTGTGATATCCCATAAAACAAAGAACACAACAACTTGTTCATAACATCCTGCTAGAAATTCATATAGTGCAACACATTATTGTTGAACCTAGTCAAACCAAAAGCCCAATTCTAACTCCTGAGCAAACTGGTTCAACTGGGTTCAGAAACATAGCCATCACCCAATCTGATTGGGTAGAGCCAAGGATGTCAGTTAAAACCCGATTCGAGACTAATGAGTTTTACTTGATTCAAAGATTTGATATTTTAAATTAAAAAAGAAATTACTGTTTAGTGTTGTCAATAAAAAAATATTATAAATTTATAATTTTAATTATTATAATATTTAAAATCTATTTATAATTTATTTTTGCTGATACCACTATAGTGTGATTTGACCTAAATTAAAAATGATGCTGAGATTAATGACATGAGGAGTGGCTGAAGTTTGGGTTTAATAAGAATAACGTGGGCCAAGCTCTTTTTTCCTTTTTCTTTTTTTAAAGGAAAAAAAGGACCAATATGAGGGTATTATAGCATTTGTGGGCCTTAACCATGGAATAATCGGTTGCCGATTAGAATTAATCCAATTTAAAGGAAGGGATCTACCACCAGAACAAGAAAGGAATGCACCAACCCTTAACACATGAACAGAGTCACGAGCAGAATAAAACGCAATCAGTTTCGACTGTTTGAAAAAACGAATCGTTAATCGTGCCTCTTAAGAATCAAAATCCTCCACCACCATCACCCTCGGTGGGTAATGTGGGCCAAGCTTGACCCAAAAGCTAGGGACTAGAGAAGTCCAAGTGTCCCACCATGTTAACCAGGGCCTTGCCCATTTGCCCTTGACCTGGTGTGGTGGGATTTTTTTTAATGGAGAAATTACCCATAAGTGGTGCTATTAGAAAATTATTATACATTTATAAAAAAAATTATGATTTTAATTATTAATGTTTACAAAGTTATCATTTATGCTATAATATTTTTTTAAAAAAATTTACACTGAATTAAAAATTTTCCATTTTGAATGATGGGTATGTAAAAATACCTTTTCGATGAATGAGGAAGATGGGTTATAATTACAAACTGTTTAGTAGTTATTATATCATAGTTGTTATTTTATATAGATATTATTGAAAAAAATAAAATTTACAAAACTTTAAACAAACTTTTAAATAGAATTAGATGTCATGTGATTCTCTCTTCTCTCACAAGGTGTTTTTGAATTTGTTTTTATTATTATATTATTTAAAACCACTCTAATAACACATATCTATTATTGGATTTTTATTTACAAAGACACCATTTATAAATGCTGACATTCACAATCACACACACAAAAAATGAAAAGAAAAAAAAAAACAAGAAAAAGAAGACTTATATGTAAATGGATAGAATCGAACATTTCAAAGTGAACTTTGCCATCTCCCATAAAATAAATAAAAAATAACAAAAGAAGTGAACTTTGCCATAGAAAATTGCTCCCACCATGATTAGCAAAAATTTGGGATCAATGGCTATCTACCCCAATCTTTTACCCTTAATTATTTGTTTACTTTTTTTTTTTGATAACTCATATTATTAGTTGAATTTTGTTGACTAGTGACATAAGAGTAATTGTCGATAAGTTTAAAATTATTATATATTCTGTAACAAAATGCATCTCATTAAAATGTTCAATTATTTAAAAATTTTGTTTACTACTATCCTTAAAACACTGGTTAACCAAACAGTAGTACTTAAAAATTATGAGTGTTCTTGAAAATGTTGTTTGCATGTTTGTCAGGAATGGAATTAGTTTGATATAAAATTAGAAAAAGATTACTGTACATATTTTCGTATATATCTTATAATTATAGAAAAAAATAATATAATTTTATATTTTTTTAGTTATAATCAAATACAATTGAAGTAAAATTAAAATTCTTAAAATAATATCATAATTAAAGAAAAAAAAATAGACCATCTTTGAAAAAAAAAATAGCACAACACATGAAAATGTGGACAATAGAATTCTCCATAAAATTATGATTATAATTACACTAGGATGTTGTGGGACCAGGTACATTATTAGGACTTTATCAATAAGAGTTTGTATGGTTGGACAAGCAGCCAAACAATAATAATCTACAACTTAAAACCATAAAGGGCGGTACTTCCTTATAGATTTTACAGAGCTGATAGGTAGCTCGAAAGGGTTTTAGCCCAATTGACTCGAATTTCAAAATGCTGAAGCTTTGATTTTTCTTTTTCTTATTCCTTTCTTTCTCTTTGCTCTCTAAAACAGAGAGGCTAGAGGAGAAATAGAGAGGCAAAGAGAATAAAGAGAGCATTCATCAACACAACAACAACAATACCACATTCATCAACAAAACAACATTATAATTTTTGTCGAATCTGAAAAAAAAAAAATAAAAAAATTCAACTACACAACATCATACATTCATCAACAACAACAACGAACAATTACAAAAAAAAAAAAATTAAATTGTCGAATCTAAAAAGAAAAAAAATTCAACAACACAACATCATCATCAACAACAACAATCATCAACAAATCATCATCTTCATCTTCAGATCCAGATCCACTAGAAAAGAAAAAAAAAGAAAAAAAAAGTAGAGAGAATAGAGGCAAGAGACCCATCGGCAGATCATCTACTGGCGCCGCCACCGACAGAGAGAGAGATGCTGCCATCACCATCTGCTGTGTGTGTATACACAGATCTGTTTATACACACACAGATCTTTCTTCTTTTCCTCCTCCGCCATCACCGTCTTCTTCTTTTCCTCCTCATCTCCATCTTTTCTCTCTCGTCTCTTCTCTCTTCCTCTTCTCTTCCCTCCTCTCTCTTGCCTCTTTCTTCTGTCTTTCTGTATTCGAAAGCAAGAAAAAGAATGAAAAAAAAGGAAACCCAAAACGAGCTAATTAATTTCGAGCTATCAAGAATTATTCTAGATTTTAATATGTAAATTTATTACTCAATAGATCTTGTGATAGTTAATAATATTTTTCATTAAATGTTATTAAAAAATTTATTAATTGTTAATTTTTAGCGATAGTTTAAAATCTGTCACAAAAAATGGCAGTAATTATAAGTTTTAGCAACAGTTAAAAAAAATATCACCAAAAAAATCACTAATTTTTAACTTTCAACGACACTTCAAAAAATTTGTCACAAAAAAATATTACTAATTGTAAATTTTAGCAACAATTTATTAAAATCTTGACCAAATAAAGTTATTAATTATTAATTTGTAGCGACATGAAAAAAATCATCACAAAAAATTATTTTTACCTATAATTTTACTATGATAAACTTTCAATAAGACTTTAAATCTAACTATTAAGATATATTGATAGTTTACCTTTGTGAATATTAATTTCATACCACAAAGCCATATTGTAATTGGTTGGTTAATATATGCTAAAACAATTAATAATTATACTTATAACTGGCTCAATCCTTGAGTTAAAATTTTTCAAACTTTCAGCCCATCAACTTCTAGTTTTTACATAGAAAAAATTGTGTATTACAAGTTTTTTTTTCTTTTTGTGTGTGGAGATTCTAATGAAGTTGAAATAAAAGTTAATTATTATAAAACTAAAGATAAATGATTAAAAATTATTAAATTTTATCATTTCAAAAGATGGTCAAACCAAACATAGTATAAAAGTAGAATACTAAAAACCATTTTGAAAAAATAAAATAAAATATTTATTATAAGATTACACTTGTCTTGGATGAGAGAGAAATCTATTATGGTGTTATGGGATTCATGAGATCCATTAATATTCGATTTTAATGATTTGGACTATTCAATTTTAGATATATCTATATAAATCTCCATAAAAAAATTAGTTCAATTTAATCATTGTAATTACATAATTTTATCAGATTTTTCTAAAAGAAATGAGGGTCTACTTAAATTTTTTTTATTTTTTATTATTTTTATGGATGAACTCAAATCCTAAATATAATAAAAGGTAGAAGGAAAAGTTTGATATAGGCAACGGGAAAGAAACTGCCCAAAAAATTATTAAAATAGTAAAAGTCCTACCACATTTAACATTTATATTATTAATTAATCATTAAATGAAGGACCCTATTTGGATTTTTTAATGGATAATAATTATGATTATAATTAGTGAGAAACTTTACAGTATAATCTTTTGGGGAGACTTCTCTCCAGTTTATAGTGGATTGGAGTGTATTGTTGAGTTCGAGAGATTTATTATGGATCTTGTTTTGATAATTTGAATCAGTGAATATGTAGAGCTCGTCGATTACTTCATTTTCGTAAAAATCACGTTGATTGGATATTGGTAACTTTTTGATCAAAACATATTTTTGTTAATGGTAAATATGATTTTAAAAATAAATTATTAACAAAAATGTGTTCCAATCAAGAGACTAACGATATCCGATGATTTTTTGCAGACATGAACTACTCGATGAATTCTGCACATCGAACGGTTCGAATTATCAAAATGAGACCCATGATGAGTTCCAAGAACCGAACAGTATGCTTAAGTCTACTGTGTGTACTGGACGGAGCCTCTCCCTACTCTTTTAAGGCTGCTACATACATATGCAGAGTAATGCTAGAGGCCTCAAAAGTTCTATCAAATATCTTATATGAGTGTGAAACTCACATCATGTAAGTCCCACATTTATGTGAGATATTTGATAGAAATTTTAATAAATTTTTTAAAATATTTAACATTTTTTACATATGCACCCTTTCTAATAATCATTGGATACGTGAGGTTTAATCTTGGCCGTTGATTAATTATATTATTAGAGTTGGAATTTAGACGAGTTTATCCTTGACCACAAAAGGCAATGAGAGAAGTTATCAAGAGACACACACACACTCATTTGACGGAAAAATCCTATAACTCCTAAATTTTTTATTAAATAAATAATTAAATATCTTATATAAATGTACTTGAATTTTCGTTTTTTTTTTTTACTCCTTTTGGAAACCGTTGTTGGAAACCGTTGTTGTGGGACTTTACTTTGGGGTATATGTGGATCTGATGGGTCGTTGAATTTCAAGATTGGTCAGCAATAAATGCTTCTTTTATTGCTTTTTCCTGGGATAATCAACCTCATACATCTGTTTTTTGTACCTATCTCTTGTCACAAGAAACACACTTGCTTCTTCTTCTTCTTATTCTTTTTCTGTTTTGATTTTTCTTGTTTTCTTTTTCCATTGTTTCTCAATTCACATACCCAAGAATGTTGATCTCTTGGGAATACATTTACATCAAATGACTTGTGATTTGTTTTCTTATCAGTTCTTGGGTTATGTTTGTTAAGCGACAAAATTTAAGGGTTTGTCATTGAATTCTTGAGGAGGAACTGGAGTGGAGAGTTGTGTTGTGTTGTGTTGTGATCTGAAAGAAGATTAGAGATGGGTTTTTTGAGTACTATAATGGGTTTCTTTGGATTTGGAGTGGGAATCACAATTGGGATCGTGATTGGGTATTATCTGTTTATCCATTTCCAACCAAGTGATGTCAAGGTCAGTGTCTCTATTTCTTTATCTTCACACTTCAGGCATTTTGATTTTTGGTTCTAATTGTTTTTCTTCAGCGTTTTATTTGTCTTTTTGCTTCATTAGTTCTTATATAATTCATCTGTGTAGTGGTCTGGGTGTTTTCTGATTTAATCATTTGTCTGTAATATCACTCTGTAAACCAATGAAACTGCCAAACAAATTCTAAGCTTATGTTAGGTATTATCGTATAGTACCCATGAACCATCTCTATGGATTACCATCTTATGCTGATTGACTTGCACAGATTTAGGGTATTTCATTGGAGAGAATTGGCATTCTCTGGAGAATTTAATGCTCAGTGGATTGGAAGTTGTATGGCATATATTTAGGGTTGTAAAGGAGCCAAGTAGTTAGTTGTTGATGTTTAGCTTGACTTGTTTACATAATAAGTCACTTTTTAATGAGCTTTTAACGAACCAAACATGAATATTTCACAAGAGTGCATTATTTCGTGTCTCAAGCTTTGTCAATGTTTTTTTGTTTCTCGATCACAATGTAAGATTATAATTGTCCCCAATTGTCCTTCCTATATATCTGCCCCAAATAAATAAATATATATCGCAAACAAAAAAGAAAAAAGGATACAGGGTTCTTTAATTCCACAATTTTTTACATGATTTTTATTTATTTATGTTTTGTTGTGATTCTTTGTGTTTCAATTATCTAATCAAGTGCATTTTATTTAATTTGACTTCTCACTATAACTGTACTCTTGAAAATGATTTGTGTACTTCAAAATATTCTACCAAATAGGTATCTGCCTAATATTTTACTGGAGAATTCTACTTTCAGTTGTGACCACTGACCAATATTAGTACCTTTCTTCTTTTATTTATATTTTTTCCCATTTTCATCTTTTGCAATTGTTGCAGTCTCTCTAATGCCAACCCTCGCAATATTACTGACTATGTAAAAATAGTAGAATTGATGCTAAAAGAAAGTTGAGGTGTTGCACGCAGTTGTTAATACAGTCAAACCTATTTCCTTTGATGATTAAATTTTCTTTTCATTGGAATTTTCAGGATCCAGTTATTCGTCCGTTGGTTGAGCAAGATTCTCAAACTTTGCAACGGTTGCTTCCAGAGATACCTATTTGGGTGAAAAATCCAGACATTGACCGTGTAAGCTGTTTTTTTTTTTTTCAGAGGGTGCCGTGTAAGCTGTTACTCCCAATATTTTTTTTTTCTAATGCATAATTTTGCCAACTACATATTTGAAATAAGAATATTCTTAAAAATTATGTATATACCTCCTTGCTGTGCATATTTATATAAGATTCTTGTGGTTCTATTTGTGCACAGGTTGATTGGCTTAACAAATTTATTGAAACAATGTGGCCTTATTTGGACAAGGTATGTTTAGTTGGACGTGTTGTAGAATCTTTTGAAGTTTTTGTGTTGTGTATTGATGGTTGAAGGTCCTTAGGCTATCTGCAAGACTGCAAAAAATATAGCAGAGCCCATCATTGCTGAGCAAATTCCAAAATACAAAATTCAGTCAGTTGGATTTGAAACGCTTACCTTGGGCTCCCTACCTCCTACTTTTCAAGGTTCTCTCTCTCAATATTCCAATCACAATATGAGTTTCACTCTTCTTTTCAAATCAACTTCTAAATGTTTTTACTTTTTCATGCCAGGAATGAAAATCTATGTAACTGAGGAGAAAGAGTTGATAATGGAACCATTCATGAAGTGGGCAGGAAATCCTAACATCAATATTTCAGCTAAGGCATTTGGGTTGAGAGCCACTGTTCAGGTATTTGGTTGTTGGTCTTTTGTTTGAAAGAAGAAATTTTTCTTGGTGTTCAATAATTTGGTAGTTGTTGAAACTTCTTGGTATTTGAAGAACTGAGATTAGTGAAGTGCTCTCTCTATCTCTCTGTGAGTGGATGAGTGAACATTAGCTTAAAGGAGATGGGCATTTTGCTATTTGCTTGTACTCATTAGTGACTGTAGATTCCTTTGGAGTATTTCAGGTGGTTGATTTTCAAGTATTTGCTTCTCCACGCATTACCTTGAAGCCATTGGTTCCAAGCTTTCCTTGTTTTGCCACAATATTAGTCTCTCTCATGGAGAAGGTGCGTCGTAATGACCAGAGGTAACTTTAATTAACGATATGTTTGATTAGGAATATTTTGGTTTATCATCAGAGTTTTGGGGACTGCATATGCTCATCAGATGTGTATTGTATATTCCTATATATGCACCATTTAGAGCTTTGGTGCCCACTATATGATGGAGATGGCATCAATCCTAGCCAAAAGATTAACCTTCTTGCAAAGTTTGACTCTCTCTCTCTCTCTCTGAATTTGCAGCCACATGTGGACTTTGGTTTGAAAGTGCTAGGAGCAGATGCTATGTCCATTCCTGGCCTGTATGGTTTTGTTCAGGTATACTAAATTAATTAATATTGTTCCCTTCACTTCAATGTCTCTTTATCTTTAGATTTTTATTTGATTCTTCATCCAGAGGGTGGGGGCGCTTAGGCACATCTTCATTGCATAAATTTTGAAAACATGCAACAACCACAACAAAAACTTTGGTAGAAGATGGTTTAGCTAATGTGAATTGAATGATCAGAGGCTATTTAAGCCCCAGAAATGGTTGCATCTTTCATGGGGTAAAATTACACAGAACTTATTATCAACAATGGTTGTCGGATTAAAGGCCACAAGAGTAAGGCAAATATTAGATGGACGGTTTTGGGCTGAAACTTGTGATCTACTAATGTAAACATTGTAGAGTAATCATGCATTGGGGACTAAACTGGTATCGTTTTTAATTTTGGTTTCACTACTCACTGTATTTTTTCATTCAGGAGCTTATCAAAGATCAGGTTGCTAATATGTATCTCTGGCCCAAAACCCTTGAGGTACAAATTATGGATCCTACAAAGTAAGTGTATGTGTGATCTTGTTTTCACTAGGGACATAGTGTTCTATCCCCCCCATTATAAATCTTTCCTTCGACTAACTCTTATAATTTGGCAGAGCCTTGAAGAGACCTGTTGGGATTCTTAACGTGAAGGTTGTGAGAGCAATGACGCTTAAAAAGAAAGACCTTTTGGGGGCATCGGATCCTTATGTGAAGCTGAAACTTACTGAGGACAAACTTCAGTCAAAGAAAACAACTGTGAAACACAAAAAATTGAACCCGGAATGGAATGAAGAATTTAATTTGGTCATTAAAGACCCTGAATCTCAAGCTTTGGAGATCCATGTATATGACTGGGAGCAGGTATATTTTGCACCTTTTTTTTTTTCAGATTTATTATCAAATATCAAGTGATTCTGTTTGTTTTCTGCTTCAACTTGTGTTGGAGGACACAGAGAGGGCCGGGCAAGGGCCACGACCCACTCAGATTTCACAAAATCTTGATTAGCCCCTTGACTTTTTAAGTATTCATAAGTGAAATTAGTATTTGGCCCTCCCAAAATCTATATAATTTTACTTCAGAGCTCTCAAAAATCACAAAAACCTCATTAGCCTATGTAATTTTGAGTATTTATAAAAGAAATTAACATTTTGAACCCCCCCCCCCCCCTCCCCCCAAAAAATCTATATAAATTTTACTTTGGCCCATGAAAATGTTATAGTTTTACCTTGGTCCCTCCTTTGCACAATCTCTGGGCCCGGCACTGCTGGTGGATGAATGGGAACTAGATACTCTTTGGCTGTTATGTGTCCAATAATAAATTTTTTTACTAATGAAGAAGAAAAAGTGGGCTATGAAAGATGGCATAGTTTCAGAATATGATTGGTTGACTTAGACTGGTCTCGTTTTGACCATGACAGAAATGTTGTCCTCTCCTTCTTCTTCATTGTTTCTCAAACTGAATATTTCTTTTCGTTTAGGTTGGGAAGCACGATAAGATGGGCCTAAATGTAATACCATTGAAGGAACTTACACCTGAGGAGTCAAAAGAGATGACTGTTAGTCTGCTAAAAAACATGGACCCGAATGATGTTCAAAATGAAAAATCACGTGGACAGATTGTTCTTGAATTGATGTACAAACCTTTTAAGGATGATGAGATACCCAACGAAACTGAAGATTCAAATGTGGTGGAAAAGGCTCCTGAAGGAACTCCTGATGGTGGAGGTTTGCTTGTAGTAATTGTCCATGAAGCTCAGGATCTGGAGGGGAAGCACCACACAAATCCTCAAGTGCGTCTACTTTTCAGAGGGGAGGAGAAAAGAACTAAGGTATGTTGTAGCTTGTCAATACAAGAGCATGCCTAGCAATAGCAATAAGAGGCAATGTTTCAGATTGTTTCATCATGGAAAATCAAATGTTGCATAACCACAGCTATGAGCAACCTTTGAATTTCTGCTGCTAGCAACATCATTTCTCTTTCTGCCAGTAGCAGGCCTAAATCAAAATCTTAATCGAAAGTCCTTTTAATATTTAAATATTATTTTTTTTAAAAACTTTTTGTATTTTAATTTTTTGTAAAATCTAATTTTCTATTCTTGTCAATAAAAGTTTAGGGGGTTCATCTTCAACCTTTACTATTGAGACCTTTATAGGATGAGACAAGAAATTTTGTTTTTTTTCCCCCCCTTTACAATTGGGCCTTCAAACAAGAAGATTTTTTGGACAAAGAGGTTTGTTATAGGTCATTGGACAAAAAATGTGTATTCGATAGTTAGTTATGATTGGGGCCCTCTGACAATGTTTTTTTTTTTTTTTTTTTTTTGCTTCGACGAATATTTTTTGGACTTTTAGAAAAGAAGTATATTTTTTGGCCTTGAACAAAGAGAGTTAGAGCTTGGAGGCCTTTTAAAAACCGGAGGCCTAAAGTGACTGCTTTGGTCACTTTTCATTGAGCCAGCCCTGCATTTCTGTCCCTCTGATGTGTCAATTAATATATTTCATGTAAGAATAAGGTAAATTTGAGTTTGGAAAAACTACGAAGTTCATCAGAGTTAGCAGTTAAACTATCCGAAATAAAGTTGATGCTGATTAGTGATTTGAAAATGTTAGAAATCCTTTTGTTGGTAACAAGTCGCGATCACATTTGATGCTTTACTAAATTCTTTTAAAGCACTAGATTTTAACATGGTTTTAACTAATGTCTATTGACTGATTGTGTCTTTACAGCCTATAAAGAAAAACAGGGATCCAAGATGGGAAGAAGAGTTTCAATTCATGCTGGAAGAACCACCAACTAATGACAGAATTCATGTGGAAGTTGTCAGTACCTCTTCTAGGATGGGTCTACTCCATCCCAAGGTATATTTACATCAGTAATCAAATCTTAACCGATCCAACAAACTTGTAGAAAGTTATTTTATAGGGTAGTAGAAACAATATAAAATTGCAAATCGTTCTGTTAGATCTTAATATAAATATAGATTTATTTGTTTTGTTTTTGCAGCATTGGAAAATGAGTATCCTAAGAAACAATTTCTAACATTTTGAAACACATACTGTTTCCCTTGTCAGGAAACTCTGGGCTATGTGGATATAAACCTCTTGGACGTTGTTAGCAACAAAAGAATCAACGAGAGATACCACCTCATTGACTCTAAGAATGGCCGGGTTCAGATAGAATTGCAATGGAGGACTTCATCTTGATGACAGTGATTTCATAACAATTCAGGTTTTTTTTGGCAGTTATGTCAGTGGAGTAATTTTTCAATTTCAGTTTTCTAGTTTCATTGGATAAAAATATATTTTCCTTGTCTTTGTTGTATTATATACTGTGAGTGCGTTTGTTTGGATGGACTAGATAAAGGGGAATTGTAATCAATTGGATTATTAGTCCTGGGATACATTGTCCCGGAACTATTTGGTTGGACTAAATTTGTATCTTATATGTTTGTTTAGTCATGGGATTAGATGTCTGGATTTGACTATTTTTAGTTATCAAATGTTTGTTTGGGATATTATGAAAAAGGATAAATACTCAAATGACTTTTTTATCATTTTCAATTATTTACTAAGTAATAGCAATATTAAACATAGCTTTAATATTTTAATTATTTTTAGCTAGATTAAATAAAAAATTATTTTATTTTATTTTTTGCACAATATTTTAATTTATTATTTTCAATTAAATTAAATTTATAATATATATTTTTTATTTAATATATAATTTTAAATTAACGACAATAAAAAATAATTTAATTTAATATGTAAATTTAATTTTTTACCAACACTAAAAAAAATTAATTTATAAGGCCATAATTTATAATTTATTATTTTTAATTAAATTAAATTTACAATTTAAAATTTTTATTTAATATATAATTTTAAATTAACAATGTTAAAAAAATAATTTATAAATGTTCAAAAGACTATTTTATTCTTTTTTAATTGTTTGCTAAGTAATGATATGGAGGGTAAAATAGACATTTCACAAAATAATCTCATGGAATACTAATGTCATGGTTTCTATCCCACCTACCCCCATGGGATGGAATAGTCCCATATTTGTGGGACTAATAGTCCGGGAGGACTATTAGTCCAGAGCAAAAAAAATGAAACAAACAATGGACTATTCACCGGACTAATAGTCCAATCTCACCCCCTAATCCTTCAAAACAAACACACTTTGTAGGTCTTGTATCTGCTCTCTCATGACTGATTTGCTGTAATTAACCTGGAAATGCAAATAATTCAACTTTCTGTAAATTTAAGCTTTCATAGTCTAGACTTTCATGTATAAACATAAAATCTGGTACTACATAAAATCAACATTTTGATTGGTAGCTATATGATCAGACTACATTTGTCTTCAAAAAAATAGAAGGTATAATTTTGGGAATATATCATATTTTTGAAAAGACAAATGTGATCCGATCATATGGCCTATTGGGATCATTTTATTTTTTGCATGGATACTATGAACCATACAAGATGAAAGGTGTAGATCATTTAGATGGGCTTGAAGATGAACCCATTGAGATTGAATAATTCCGCTCCAATTGAGCATCCAATTAGAGAGAATTCAGTACATAATTATATTGAGTCCATAAAAAACTAGTCACTTCATTGAAAAATGAGCAAGTGGCGCCGCATCGAAGCCTAGGTGTAGTGAAAAATAGATAAAGGTTTTCGCATTTTTCTAGACGAGCACGGATAAAGAAGCTAGTCCAATCTTATAGGTTTAGGGTAGTCACATGAAATATAGAAACTTTAACCAGTAAGATTATGGAATTGGTAGATGTCATGATTAAGAGAAGAGTTAGGCCAAGTTTGGCATCTACTAAATAATACAAAAAGTCAAAAAGTCACTATCCTATTTAAGTCACATCATGTTATTTAAATCACATCACCTCTCTAACACATCACATCAAACCCAACCCATACAAGCCAATAAGTCAAAAAGTACACTTTTTTAGAACATCCCAAACCAACCCTAAATATAACTTGCATACAAGAAACTAAGTGGACGGATGAGAATGCTTAGGAAATAGAAGATACCTACCGGTTTTAAGCTATATTATAGTGGCAAGGATAGATACAAGAATGGAGTAAGAATAACAGTTGCCAAGGGTCTTGTAGAAAATGTAGTTACGGTAATTAAGAAAGGTAATAGGATTAGGTTAGTTAAACTAGTTATTGGAGAGAATATAGTGAACGTTATTAGTGCATACACCTCTCAAGTAGGATTAAATGATCAGATTAAGAGAGTTTTTTTGGACCAAATGAATGAGGTATTACAAGAGATACTTATAGGAGAGAACCTAATTATAGGTAGTGATTTCAATGGCTATGTAGGAATAGATAAACTAAGTTATGAGAGGGTTAATGGTAAGTATGATTTTGGTGATAGAAATGAAGCTAGAGAGAGTATTTTAGATTTTGCGTTGGTTTCTAACCTAGTAGTGGCCAATACTATGTATATGAAGAGAGAGAAGCATTGATAACCTTTAAGAGTGGGTCAACTAAGAGCCAAATAGAGTACTTTCTAGTAAGAAAAATGGACCGTCTAAAATGAAGCGACTGTAAGGTGATTCTTGGAAAGAGTCTAATGTCTCAACATAGGATTTTGGTACTAGATTTATGTTTTAAAGGGCAATACCAAACTTGAAAAGATAGTGGGCATCGCAGGACTAGATGGTGAGACCTAAAAGGGATAAACTAAACATATTTAAGAATAGAATGGATAACGAAGGTACTTGAGACTTGGAAGATGACGCTAACACTATGTGGAACTTGGTGACCAATTATATGAGGAGAATTTCAAGGAAAGTTCTTAGAGAGTTGAAATCAAAGAGATCCAACTTTAGGGAAACTTGGTTGTGGAGGGAAGAGGTCCAAGCGGTAATAAAGACGAAAAAAGAGAGTTTAAAAAGTGACAGAATGATATAACTGAAGAAAACTAAGTGCTACAGATTGGTCAATAAGGAGGTCAAAAAAGTAGTGAAGGAGACAAAGTTGAAAGCCTATGATGACCTATACGCTAGACTAGATAGTAAGAAGGGAGAGAAGGAGATATACAAACTTGCTAAGATAGGATAGAGAAAAATAAGAGATTTTAATCAAATTAAGTGCATCAAAAGTGAGGACTCTTAGGTGTTGGTGAATGATGAAGAGATTAAGGAGATGTAGAAGAACTGTTTTGAGAAGTTGTTAAATAAGGAATATGGAGGTAGGTCAAAAGGAGATGAAGTAGGCAGTAACAAGGAAAACTAAGACTATAGGTTCTATCATATGATTATGAATTTTGAAGTGGAGTTTGCACTTAAAAAGATAAAATCGAGTAAGACTTTAGAACTCGATGATATCCCTATTGAAGCGTGGAAATGTTTAGGTAAGGAGGAGGTTGTTTGGTTGACTAAGTTATTTAGCAAGATTTTGTTGACTAGGAAAATGCCAAAAGAATGGAGGAAGAGTATTTTCATGCCAATATATAAGAATAAATGAGATGTCCAGAATTGCAGTAACTATAGAGAAATCAAGTTAATGTGTCACACAATGAAAATGTAGGAGGAGTGATGGAACGTCGATTGTGAGATATAACAAAGGTGTCAGAAAATCAATTTGAGTTTATACCTAATAGGTCAACAATAAAAATGATCTACCTATTGAGGAGAGTAATAGAAAAATATAGAGAGAAGATATGAAATGAAATATTCGTATAGTTTTTATCGATCTTGGGAAAACATATGATAGCAATGTTTTGAAAATCGAACCGATGAGCGAATCGGGAAAAGGACTGGGTAGATGGGTCACCGATTCAACCATTGGGCCGAAGTGGTCAAATTACATCATAAATATATTAAATATATATATATATTAAAAATATAAGTATAATAATGAATAAAATAATTAAATTCAACAAAAAAAACAAAGAAAAATTAATAAGGTGAAACAAAAGCAAATAAAAGTCTTAAGGTACTGGAATGATAAAGTCGTAATTAGATCATTGCAAATCGAATCACAATCAAATTTAACATGCACATACAACAATCAAATACATACATACATATATATATATATATGAGATGAGAGGTTCAAAGGAATAAGAATAATATATCTATATATATACATGCCATCAGTAACTTACAGTAAGCAAGGAATAGGAATAATATACCTATATATATACATGTCATCAGTGACTTACAATAAGCAATTCGAAAAAAAATAGTTCATCAAATCACAGATTTTTGATCACTGGATTTGTGTCCTCCATTCAACCTCATCGGAATTCTATGGCTGCTAAGTTGATAGAGAAAGTGAAAGCTTGAGAGAGGTCGAAATCGGCGACACCCAGAAGAAGGGAGAGAGAGAGATGAGTCGAAACCCCTCTGTTGTTGGCCTTAAGACTTGGGATTTTTTGAGATATATATATATATATATTCAGCAGAACTGGCCGATTCTCAAAACCCATCCTACGTTGCCGAGTTTAATGGTTCTTCTAGTTCTTTTATTTTACACCAGTTTTGCTCATTGTTCGGATTTAGAGGGTTTTTTGGATCGGAACAAGGCCCAATTACCGGTTCTACCGATTTGATCAGTCGGTCCAGGCTGGGTTTCTAAACATTGTATGATAGAGTGTCTCGGGATATAATCTGGTGGGTGTTAGAGAAGAAATGGATGACAAAAGATTACATTAATGTGATTAGAGATATGTATGAAGGTTTGATGACCACTATTAGATCGCCTACTAGAGAGACGACTGAATTTCCAATTGTTGTAGAGTTACACCAAGGATCAACCTTAAGTCCTTATATTTTCTCTTTAGTTATGGATGAGTTGCACAATATTCAAAATGATGTGACATGGTGTATGCTTTTTGCAGATGATATCATGTTAGTAGATGAGACGAGAGAAGGAGTTAACACTAAGTTAGAGATTTAGGAAAAAAAAAAAAAAACACTTGAATTTAAAGGATTTAGGATAAGCAAAAATAAGACAGAGTATATAGAGCGTAATTTTAGTAACAGTCACAATGAAAGATTGAGAACTAAAAATTACTTAAGAATGAACATTTTTATTATTTATGATCGATTATCACAATGACTGGGGAGATTAAAGCAGGGTGACTTAAGTAGATGAGTGCATCTGGAGTACTGTGCAGTAAACGAGTACCCATTAGACCAAAATGAAAGTTTTATGGAACGGCTATTAGACCAGCAATGTTGTATAAGACGGAATGTTGGGCAACTAAGAAACAACATGTAAATAAGATGAGTGTTGCTAAGATGAGAATGCTAAGGTGGATGTGTGGCAAGATTAGAAAGACAAAGTTAGGAATGAGCATGTTCGAGAATGGGTAAGAGTAGTATCGATAAAAGATAAGTTGAGAGAGAATAGACTGAGATGGTTTAGTCATATACAACGGAAACCAACAGAAACAGTAGTGAAGAGATGCAATACATTGATGGTAGATGGTAGTGTTAGGGGAAATGGTAGACCTAAATTGATGTGAACTAGTGTAGTAAATAAAGATATGAATCTCCTTAATTCGAATAACGAAATAGCCTTGGATGGAGTCGAAAGAAGAAGAATGATTCATGTAGCCGAGTCCATTTAATGAGACTTAAGACTTGATTTGGTTTGATTTCGACACGTAATGTTACTAATAGAGTATTATATTGTTTTTTTGAAAAATATTATGAAAAAGTAAAAAATAATTATCATTGATGTATATCATATGTAAATTTTTATAACATATAATTGATTTAACTTAAAATTAGTTTTTCTCAAAAAAAAAAAAAAAAAAAAAAAAGTTTGAATTAGAAATTATTTATGTGAACTAGTTTGGTGCTGCAATCAGGGACGGATCTAGGATTGAGGCTTTGGGGGGACTACTCTATAGTTTGAAAATTTTGAGAGGCTACTCTATATAATTTTAAAAGTATCTAAAAAAAAAAATTAGAGGTGCAAACTCTTATAATTTTAAATTATTTTAAAATTTCTAATATAATATATGATATTTTTCAAATTCTTAGGGTGCGGCCGCCCCCTAACCCCCTTAGATCCATCATTGGCTGCAACTGCCACCTTAACTGCAACCCAACTCTATTAATAATCACCAAGAGCTGTTAGTTGTGGGTGTCCTTCTAATTATATATATATATATATATTTTTTTGGGTGCATGCAAGTACTTCATATATGCTATGAGCATTTTTAGTTAATGTCATAATATTATAATCAGTCATGTTACATACCACTAAATTTCTATCACTAATACCATTATTAATGATATGGCAAGTTAAAAAAAAACACTAAGACACAAAACACATGTGGCACCCACTGCCACATCCCTAGTGTGTGAGTGATTTTCTGACCACACTGCCAACTCAGTATTCAGCTGGAGAGCACTGGCAGAACAGATAGCACTTAGCTGACCTGCGACAGAAAGAGAAGGATCCCACGGTGGTTCGCCACCCGGGGGTACTCCGACGATCAAGTCAGTACTCAATATCTCTCAAAGATAAATCAACTATTCAACTTACAAGCTTGAGTATCAAAGAGCATACCTTAGACCCATGGGGGTGCCTCTCTTTTATAGCCAACACAATCCTAGTCCCAATAGGAGCCTGGCCCTAATGGACTTAGGATTACTGCTAATCTGGGACTCCCAGTGGGATTAGGATAAATTCTCTAAGAGTCTTATCTTTACCCAAACTGAAGTCTTCTCCCAATCTAGGACTCTTGTCCATATCCAGGTTGAGTTCCCTCTTCATTTTAGGACTCTTGTCCATATCCAGGTTGAGTTCCCTCTTCATTTTAGGACTCTTGTCCCCTATCCGCTTATCTCGGATTTCGATATCTTCGGAGGTAACCTCGGCCTATCCGAGATAACCTCGGCACAACGGCCAAGACACGTGGCACCTCGACTGACACGTCGGCGTCACCTTGCCACGTGTTGGTACTCAGAAAATATATCCCTACAACTGCCCCCTAGGTTCTATTACCTTGGCATTCTGAGGTGATGGTACCTATACTATTTGTTCATCTATGCCCCTCTGTCCGAGATCAAACTCGCCGACCTCAAAGTTCCCTAGACTTTACTATCCACTTCTGTCAAGTATCAAGCTTCATGTTTTTCAAGATATTCGAGATCATACCTCCTAGCCGAGGTTTCTGGTTTCATTAATTCATAAACTCCAAGAACTTTGCATCTGCTTTATTCACATTTTTTGGTGGGCTCCTAATTTCCAGTCATCTATTTGACTTCGACGATCTTCATATCGGCGTTCACTTATCTTGGTAGGTTCATAAACTCTTTTATTAAGTTCAATCTTTCATAACTCTTCTGAATCCGTTTACTTGCCCTCTGTTGTTTTCTATTTTTCGTCTGTTTTCAAATTTTTTGAAATTTTTAAATACTTGGTACTGTTTTTGCCATATCCGCTTTCTGTTGCTAGCATTGTGTCTGGGTCATTACTTTCTTGTTTCTTCATATACTTATTTAGCGCCTGTGCACTTGGCTTTATCTTTAAACTTCGTCGTCTTCTTGACTCTGATTTTTCTCTTTTTTCATTCAATCCTCTGGCTCTTTCTCTTTCTTAGCTCTTTTGCTTAAATCTGTCATTGTTCCAAGCTTTCAAGCTTCTGTAACTGTCTTCGTTCCTCTTCTTCGGTGAAGCTTATGTCATTTTGTCATTGTCGTCAGATTTCGGCAATTTCTCATTCTGACTTCCCTCTTTCTGGTAAACCACTGTTCCTCCTGGTTTTATTACTTGTTGCTTTCCAAGAAGCTCTGCTTCATTGTTAACTACTATTGCTGTTTTACCCGTTGTTTCCAAATCATCTTCTTGAATACACACTGTTCACATATCTGTTGATTTCTGCCACTGTTCTTGGCTTGACACACGTATGCAATCTTTTTGTCTTGATTTCTTGATAGCTTCATCACCATTTTCTGATTTTCGAATTACATTTCTTGTTTCTGTTTTCTGTGTCTTTTTCCAGATTTTTGCTTTCAATCCTTGCCTTCAAAACTCCGAGGTGCCAATCGCCGAAAAGAGCTTTGATCAAACTCTTTAGGAGACTGATGCTGAGTTCGTGGCTGAAAAAGGTCTTTGAGAAGTTCTTTCTAATCTTACGGAGGTGACGAACCCCGCCGATGCTTAGAGTAGTTTGCTTCCTTCTTGAAATTGATGCCGAGGTAACGATGAGAAGCTCCTCTAATCGATCGTCGAGGTGAACCATCGCTGCTCGTTAAATCGATCAAGACGTTCTTCTTTCGATCTTTAGTTCTTTAAGGTCTTCATTTTTGTATCTGCCAACCTTCTCAGCTCTTAACAAGCTAGTTGGTCATCTCGGATGATCATATCTCGGAAACGTCTTTCAGTGTTATCTCGGTTATACCAAACTTGTAAATTGCTTCAAATTTCAACAAGTGGTAGACTTCATAATCTTTGGTTAACTCATCTTGCAATTTGCTCAAAAATTTCAACAAGTGAAAACATTCTTTACTCCTTAATTATCATTCATTCCCCCTACATCTTCTCCCTGTCTCCTAATGTGAACATAAGTTGCACTTAGGATCACATTAGGGAAGTTGGCTTCGTGCCGTAGTCACAGACCTGATGTGTTCTTCTTTCGCCGATGTATTAAAACTTCTGGTATTTAATTCGCCCCCTTTAGACCCTCTTTCTCTTGGCCTTTGCAAACTATCATCGATGTTTCTTGAAGCATTTATTCCTTTCACAATTCTGGTCACCACTTCTGGCGTGTACTTAGTGGTTCTGTTCTAATCAGAACGACGTTTGACTCCGGTGAATCTTTTGCCGACATTTAACTTTGTGCACTCTTTAACTTGTAAATTCTCTCAGAATTTCAACAAGTGTTATCATCATTCGTTTTACCTCAGTTTAACTTCGGTTAAACATCATCTCGGTTTTTGAGGTTTTTCCTTTTTTGTCGCTTGTACTCTTGTACCTTCTTGTTTTTTAGACAATGTAAGCTCTTCATATGGCTGATGTGCCTCTTTGTTCTTGAATGTCTAATTTAACTTTCCTTCTCTGAATGCTTGTGCCTTTGTCTTTTCTTGACTGTCTTTGCATGATTCTATACTTAGAATATTTTGTATAATTCTTCCTTTGCGCAATCTTCTCGGGGTTACATATCTTGGGTATAATAACTGCAAGTTTTACTTCGGCAAGATACTGACTTGCAATCTTTTCATAAATTTCAACAAGTATAAAACATATACTTTTCAATGTAAACTTTGCAAACTTTTCTCAAGTTGCAATAAATATGTAAACAGTAATTTCATTCTAACCTACTTGTAAATTGCTACAAATTTCAACAAGGACTAACATATACAGTAAACTTTTCTCAAGTTATAACAGGTGTTAAACAGTGATCTACTTGTAAATTGCTACAAATTTCAACAAGGGTTTAAACAATATACTTAGCTTTTACCTCAACCTCAGAATTCACGCAAATTTCAACAGATGATCATATGTAAACCTTAACTTCAACTTATAAATTGCTACAAATTTCAACAAGTGTTAAGCATCTTTTTTGGTTTAGCCAACCAGTAGATTGCCATAAGTCTGTAAGTAATAATATCGGCTTCACTTTCACTTGTAAATTGCTACAAATATCAACAAGCCGAGAGAAAGCGATAATCTCTTAACTCCCACTTGTAAATTGCTACAAATTTCAACAAGTGGTAAACTTTGTATCGGTTTGACCAACTTGTAAATTGCTACAAATTTCAACAAATGGTAAACTTTGCATCGGTTTGACCAACTTGTAAATTGCTACAAATTTCAACAAGTGGTAAACTTTGTATCGGTTTGACCAACTTGTAAATTGCTACAAATTTTAACAATTGGTCAACTTTGTATCGGTTTGACCAACTTGTAAATTGCTACAAATTTCAACAAGTGGTAAACTTTGTATCTTTGCCTTCTCTCTTCTCGGACTTAAGCGTCGAGATATTGTCTGCTGGAATCTTGGATTTGCTCACTCAAACTGAGCTCTTTTTCGGGCCTACTCATCTAGGCCGAGATCATTTCTTCTCGGATCCGGGGTCTGGAATCCAGGATCTGCTCACTCAGGTTGAGCTCTTCTATACTTGAATGTTATCTCCTTGGGAGCGCTCATGCCCCCTGTGTTTGCATCCCTTTTGGAAGGGTCTTCGTTCCTCCACAAGTATCTATCCTTCCATACCTGGAGGTCATCTTCGTTGTAGTATCTGCTTCGATCTGTTGTCTTTGGTGCGTCACCTTCCTGGTCGGCGTCTTTCACTCCGTGACTGTAGTCACGAGTTTCTGTGTTGCGGTCGTCCCCTTCAACGTCAAGGTCGATAGGTCTCCTACTCCCAGCAGGAGTGTTGTCTTCAATCTGATCCTTCATGCATTATTGGCCATCTATTCTTCCTTCTTTCCCACAGACGGCCCCAAATTGTGTGAGTGATTTTCTAACTACCCTGCCAACTCAGTATTCAGTTGGAGAGCACTAGCAGAATAGATGGCACTTAGTCGACTTATGGACGAAGAAGGATCCCAGTGGTTCGCCACCCGGGGTACTCGACGATCAAGTCGATTACTCAATATCTCTCAAAGATAAATCAACTATTCAACTTACAAGCTTGAGTATCAAAAAGCATACCTTAGACCCATGGGGTGCCTCTCTTTATAGCCAACACAATCCTAGTCCCAATAGGAGCTGGCCCTAATGGACTTAGGATTCTCGCTAATCTGGGACTCGGTGGGATTAGGATAAACTCTCTAAGAGTCTTATCTTTACCCAAACTGAAGTCTTCTCCCAATCTAGGACTCTTGTCCATATCCAGGTTGAGTTCCCTCTTCATTCTAGGACTCTTGTCCCCTATCCGCTTATCTCGGATTCCGATATCTTCGAAGGTAACCTCGGCCTATCCGAGATGACCTCGGCACAACGGTGAAGACACGTGGCACCTCGGCTGACACGTCGGCTTCACCTTGCTACGTGTTGGTACTCAGAAAATATATCCCTACACCTAGTGTAACTACTAATTAGTGGTCTGTATCATTTTTCTATTATAATTTGAATACTGTAATTTTTTTTAACATGTCATTTCGATATAGCAGTATTAGAGATGCTCTAATTAAAGATAATTTTTAGAGCGATCTTGTGAAATTTTAACTTTGACAAATATTTAACATACCAATGGGGAGGATGATGATGAATTTATTTGATAATTGATCAAAGCAAAAGTTGGAATGTATTAAATATTTAATTTCCAAGGCCCTAGTAAGTGAATGGGCTTGCAATATCAGGTGAAAATAGCCCAAGTACGTATAAGATAAAAACTTTATCTATTCTTTTATATATTTTTTTGTATGTAATGTGAGAAATCCAGAAAGAAATCAAAGCCATTTGGATATTAAACAGAAAATTCGTTCTAAGTTTTGAATTTTTTTTTCATGAAAACCAGTTTCTATGTTTGGACATGAGAGGAGTTCAAGCCTGACATATTTTAATAGCCTTTAGTCTAAGTTTATGTGATCTCAATCAAGATTTATTAATTAACAATTAACAATACTAATTAATTACCAATTAACAACGTCAATTTCATTTGACCTATTAATTTCAAATTTTTGACAGGTTTAGTTAAAGTGTCTACTCTCAACCATATAATATAGTAATATTTTTATGCAAGACTGTCCTTGAAGACTTTTGCTTGATCCTTGCTATTTTGAAAAAATGATAAAAAATTAATTTTTTAGTTTTTTTTTAACTTTTAATTTTTTTTTATAAAAAAGTAAAGAGATAATGTAACAAAAAAAAAAAATTAAAAATTAAAAAATTTAAAAAAAGCTAAAAAACTAATCTTCTTAAATTGCACAATCTAAAATTAATTAATTAATTATATATTATATCATTTAATTCGATAATAAAAATAGAGGAAAAATTCCTTGGTTGGCTAAACACTATAGGGTAATTATTTGATAATCTCAGAATATAGACATGTAATATTCTATAGTATTATGTTTAGTAAAAAAAGTGAATAGATGAGATATTATATTGGGTGATTGAAAAATATAAAAAAAATATATTAAATAATAATTAATTAAAAAATACAGATAAATTATACTCTAAAAATATTGAATAATTTTCCAACACTTTATACGAACCAAAGGTATCTGGTAGCAGGTTCTCCTGTCGTATTCACGTGTTTATCTTTATATATATCTGACCCCCCAGGTATCTTTTCCCATCCACCCCATACCTTCCTCACCAGAAATTGGGGTTACTGCTGTGCCTTTGGCACAGCAGTTACTGTTGTGCCCCATTTTGTGTTACATTATGGATTTATTTTTATAACCTGAACCGTTCATATTGTAGGGTTTGTTGAGTACTACATGCCTACCAAAAATCATATTAATCGGATATCAATAACTATATGATCGAATTGCATATTTTTATACTATTTTTCAAAAGAAAAACTTCTTGTTTATTTTTTTGGTTATCAATCATATAGTTATTGATATCCGATTAATATGATTTTTGTAGGCATGTAGTACTCAACAAACCTATATCTAGAAGCATTAAGGGTTGCATAACAAACACACACGCGCGCGCGCGCGCGCTCTCTCTCTCTCTCTCTCTCTCTCTCTCTCTCTCTCTCTCTCTCTCTCTCTCTCTCTCTCGTGTGACTCTTAGGCTTTGTTTGTCATAATTTAAAAAAGTCAAAAAATTACTATCCTATTTAAATCACATCATCTATATGTCTCATTACTTCAAATCCAACTTGTATTTTATAAAAAATCAAAAAGTACATTTATTTAGATCATCCCAAACAACTCCTAATTAGAATTGTAAAAGTTATAAAATTTTAAAAAAATTATACAAATAGTCTCTATAGTTTACACGATTTGTCAATTTGATCCATATACTTTCAGTTTGCTCGATTTTGCTCTTTAATTTAACGGATTGTGTCATTTTAATCCAATAAATAATAGTTGTTAAGTTAATTTAACGGAAAGTCAAACAATGTGTCAATTTGATCCCTGTATTTTTCACAATATGTCAATTTAGTCCCTGTTAAAATCGAGAAAACTGAAACTACAAGGACCAAATTGACACATCGTGTAAAGTATATGGACCAAATTGACACATTGTTTGACATTCCGTTAAATTAACTTAACAGCTGTTATTTATTGGACTAAAATGACACAATCTGTTAAATTAAGGGACAAAATCGAGCAAATTGAAACTATAAGGACCAAATTGACACATCGTGTAACTGCAGGGACTATTTGCATAATTTATCCTAAAATTTACTGTGAGTTTGATTTAGGTAATTATATAAGGTGAGAAGTTATAGAATTTGATTTGTGCAGTTATCAGATATATTTGACAATTTCTACTAATTTAAGCTTTCATTTGGGATATGAGTTGATTTTTTAACTATTTTAACTTGGAGCTAAAAAGTCTTGTTTCGGATAGACTTTTTAGTATTTTTGACATTTATAAGAGAAAAAATAAAATTATTATGGTTTGAATGTGAAATTTTATCACATTTGGCTAAAATAATAAATTTTGTCCTATATGACTATTTTAGCCCAAATGGGCATGCCAAACATAGCTTGTGTAGACTTTATGTAGGGTCGGCTCTAATTTTTTCGAGATCCAAAGAGAACTTTCAATACACCTTCATACATATATTTAAAAAAAAAAAATAATAATGTGTCCAATTTTTTTTTAAAATTTATTTTTTGATATTTGACAATCGTCGTGAAAAGGTTACTTCAATTATACATCTATTAAAATTTACTTAAATATATAATAAAGTTTATAATAAGAAAAATGGTCAAAATAATCTAAACTAAAACATCAAATTAAAAAAAAAAATGCAACAAAAATCACTTAAATAGGATTCTTCTTGCATTTTTAGTTGTAAAATTCCTAATCTAGTTCGCATAATCCAACTTGTAAGCTAAATCATTTTCGATGAAAAAAATTGCTAATCCATTTAATATTTCATTTTATATAGTTGAGCAAATTTAAGATTTAATCAACTTTATTTTAAAAAGAGCAAATATAAGTAACGTAGTCAATCATATTCTATACATAATATGTAGTCAATCGTATTTTATACATAATTTTTACATTTAAAAAATAATCATTCAATAATTTCAAACAATTCACCACATCAATAAATGTTTTGGCTTCTTTCGATAAAAAACAACTATTTGTTAGTTTTAATAATTTACCATATCAACCATCTATTAATTTTAAATCACAATTGAATTTTGTTAAGACTCTTTAAATTTCAGTGAGATTTTTTTTATAAATTAATATAATAATTAACAAAATTTTAGAGTCTTTTTTTAGTCAAATTTTCAAGATCCAAAGCGCCAACTTTGCCCGTTCCTGCCCAAAGCCGACCTTGACTTTATGTAATGTAATAGATATATATAAATAAATTTCAAATAAAATTTTTCTACATAAAACTCATTTAAAATAATGCGAGAGTGATATTTGTACTACTATGAGCCCTAATGATGCATGTTTTGGCTTGTATTGAAAGCGCATAATTCTCTGTAAAAATTTTGCATACAAATTCCGTTTCTATAGCATCAACTATATATCTAAATGCTAGGTGCTTAGATTAAACACTTAAAAAATATTCACAATTTGAATATATAATGTCAGCTTAAATTTGATATAACGTGAGTTATAATTAAAAAATTTAATATGTAAATTTTAAATTTTAATATCTTTTTGATATGTAATATTAGTTAATTTTGATTCCTAATTAAATAATAGTATTAATATTTATGATACAATCATATATCGATTGATAGTAAACCGTGTTAATATATTAATATCAAAAGTTCAAAAGTTTGGTATCATATATTAGTCAATATAGACAATATCAATCAATATATCAATATCAAAAGTTTAAAAAGTTCGATACATATAAATTGATATTTAAAATTAATATATATATATATATATGTTCAGTGCACCAAACTCCACTACAACAACCAACAACAACAAGAAGAAGCAAAAACAAAAAAAGAAGGAAAAAAAAAAAAAAAAGATATGCAAGTGTGAGTGATTGGTGAAGTTGCAGTAGTAGTGTGTGACTAAACTTATCATTCATTCATATCCATGGGGAGGTCTCCTTGCTGTGAGAAAGCTCACACAAACAAAGGAGCTTGGACCAAAGAAGAAGATGAGAGACTTATTTCCTACATCGGAGCTTACGGTGAGGGCTGCTGGAGATCCCTTCCGAAAGCTGCCGGTCTCCTCAGATGTGGGAAAAGTTGCAGACTGAGGTGGATCAATTATCTTCGCCCTGACCTCAAGCGCGGTCATTTTACTCCTGAAGAAGATGAACTCATAATCAACCTCCATAGCCTTCTTGGTAACAAGTATGAAACCTCCCAACTCTTTGTTCACTTTACTTGATTAACTAATACTTTCTCTTACTACCCAAGTTTTCTAGATGGGAAATTGTTCAATTTGTTTATTTTTTAATCTATGTCACACTAGTATTAATTAAACTAATAACATTTAAAACTAGAATTGCCTGTTCTTATACATATTAATTTATTGAAACGAGTGATACCTTACTCAAACTTAACATTAAGATATTATTTTATTTTGTTAATTGGGGGTGTTTGGGAACCAACTTTTTTGGGTTTTTTTTTATAACTAAAATAGCATTAAAAGACAACATAAGCTAAAATAATCAATAAGACAAAATGTCACATCAAACCCATAATCATTTTATTTTTTATCTCACAAAAATCACATCCAATTACAAAAAAAATTCAACTATCTTCCTAAACACAAAAATTTTAGCCTCCTAAAATAGCAAAAAACTAAAATAACCTACTAAGGCCCCGTTTGTCAAGTGGGTTGGGACTAAAATAGCCATAAAAGACAAAACAGGCTATTCTAGCCCCAAAAAAACAAAACATCACATCCAACCCATAATCATTACACTCTTCTCTCACAAAAAAACTCAAAAAAGTCAAAAAGCCAAAAAGTCCTTCCCAAACCAACCTTTTAAGCCCAGGCTAAAATAGCCAAAAAAAGCCAAAAAGCCAACCCACTTCCCAAACCCACCCTAAATAGCAACTTTCCAAACACCCACAAAGTCATTTTTTAGCTATCTAGTAAAAAATATTTAGTTTTTTGTTTCGACTGATGCAAATGACAAAAGGCAAGAAAAAAAAAATCAATATATTTTTAGTAGAATCTATAATATTTGACAAATGCTAAAAAAATCACATTAAAATTATATATATATATATTTGTGAATTTTTTTATTTATTTTTAATTTTATTTTTGAGGTCCTTAATTGTAATTTGGAATGAACTAAAAAGAAATTCAAAATTCTACCTGAACTTTTCCAATAATAAAAAAGGCGTTTGTTAATTTGTTTTTTTTAAAAAATGGATGTTTGTCAAACCCTCTATTTTTTGAACTTTGGAATTTACTCAAACTCAGATTGTTTACATTTACCAAGTTGATTTCAAACGATCTTTTAAATGGTGGAACACTAGTTGAACTCAAGTAATTCCGTTTACAGTTGTGATTTTTGTGCTTATGTATGTATGTATGTATGTATGTATAGGTGGTCTCTGATAGCTGGGAAGTTAGCAGGAAGAACTGATAATGAAATAAAGAATTACTGGAACACCCATTTGAGAAGAAATCTACTGAGCAGAGGGATTGATCCAGTCACACATCGGCCACTGAATGAACCAACAACCACAACCTCAACCTCTAATTCTACAACACTAATCTTTTCTGCTGTTGAAGATAAAAAGGAGGGGGAGGAGAATTATGAGGTAATAATTGGGTGTCAAGAACAGAAAAACACAAGCCAAGAACAATGTCCTCCTCACTTAAATCTCGAACTTCGCATTAGCTTGCCTTCCCACCATCCCCCACCACAGCTTCCATCAAAGGGCATAGGGAAGAGTCTTTGTTTCAGTTGCAGATTGGGTTTATTCAACAATAAAGAGTGCACTTGTTGTATTAACAGAGATGATTTGGTTAGCCTAAACACTGGTGTTGTGGATTATGTAAACTTTTCTCAACAATGAAATTACTCCTTTTTTTTTTTTCTTTTTTCTTTTTTTTTTTTTGAAGTATTTCTATAATGACCATATATTTTTATTATCTTATCTTGTCGTCAGCATTGTGTTAGAGATATATATTAGTTTTGAAATCTATTACATTAATATCGTGGTGTGATTCGTTGGAGATATTTAAATTTGATCATTGTTTGCAAAATTGGAAATGTAACAAACTTAGAAAAAATGTCTAAAAATAAAATATAGTGTGTAGATCCAAATTTAATGTGGAGCAAGTTACACTCAAAATGAATATAATTTATTTGTTTTATTTTTCAAACACTTTTTTATGCATTTTTTTTTAAAGTTTCTAGCATTGTTTGTAGTAGAATTAATGTGGATGTGGGAATAGAATATATTGACAATAGTGCTACTAAACACTATTTTTAATGAAGGGGTATAAATTTTTTTTAGAATATATTGACAATAGTGCGACTGCCCCGTTTGGGGACTTACCTTTTTAGCCAATTAGTCAAAAAGTTACTAAATTAGCCAAAAAGTCAACAACTCATACCAAAAAGTCAAAGATTCTCTTTTCTCTCTACTTTTTGCACATCTTTTCGTAATTAGCCAAAAAGTCATCCCAAACATATAAGTTTTTTTTACCTACCTTTTTAGCCAAATAGCCAAAAAGTTACTAAATTAGCCTGTTCCCAAACGAGGTCTAAATTTTTTTAGTCTACAACTTTTCTCTATTGTTGATGACATAAGATGAGGATGAATTCAAAGAAATGACATAAGATAAGGGTATAAATTGATCTTCCCATTTTTTAGTAAATACTTTCCATTTTTACCACAAATTTGATAATTTATATGATTACTGATCTACTCCTTGAGTTTATTAGGGAAAAAAACACAAAGCAAAGAAAAAGGAAAAATATATATATATATATATTCATAATATCCTTATTTTATACATAAATCTATAAGAAAAGAAAAAAAAAATGGTTCAACAAATTAGGGAATATTGTGAGACAAAGAAGTAAAATCAAAAGAAATTTTCCATCACTATGCACCATGTTAAAATAAATTTGCCGCATGATATAATAAACTTCAGTCTTGAACTTTATCAATTGGTATGAACTATGGAAAGTAGGTCAAAATACCTGACAAAAGAATTATAAATTTACTAAAATGCTAAATATTCTTATTTCTGAGGCAAATAGAATACAAGCATATAATAAAATACAAAAAAGAAAAAAAAGAGAGTGGTCATGAATATAAAACAGCTCCTATTGAATGGCGATTGATGTCAGTTAATGGTGCCTCTTTCTCTTCATAATGGTTGAGAGATATTCCCTTTTAAATCACATACGATTGCAACATGTTTGAATAGACATATGTTTTTGCGACTATGTTAGATTGTGGTATTTTTATTATTCAATGGTGCTAATTACCCACTTTTATGAGGTGGAATGTGTAGTCCGCTTCATATATATATATATATATATATTATATCTTTTAAATATATATATTATATGTATTTGGATATTTTATAATTGAATCTAAAACGTTATAACAAATTATTAGTTGTAACCAAATATAAGCTATAACGGAATATTATTTTAGTTGTAACAAAATTAATTACAAATTACAATGAAATTCTCATTAGATAAGAACTTCCAAAAATAGGGAGGAGCAACGCAGAAGTAATTAGCAATATGTGCAAAAAAAAATATGAGAAAAGTTAGAGATCGTGAAAATTTTTTCATGAAAATGATCATGAAAGAGTTATAATTCTTGAATTACCTTGATTAGTGTGTAGTACTTTATTTTAAGTGTAATTCAAATGTCACAAAACTTTCATGATTATTTTCATGAAATGTTTTTCATGATACCTAGTATTGCTGAAAAAATATATATACATATATATATGATTGAAATTTATTTAGATTTGATTAATATATGTACATTTATTTAGGAAGAAATTACACTTTAGTTGATGTTTGAAAAATTATTTTCAAATTAACAATAAATATTAAAAATAATAAAATTATAATTTTTTTTTTAATTTTTGTAATCAATTTTTACACTGACAAATTAAGGGTTGTTTGGAATGTCCTAAATAAGTATACTTTTTGACTTTTTGGACTAAAAAGTTGAGAAAAAAATATGATTGTTTGGGTTAATTTTTTTTTACTTTTTATGAAAAAATGTGTATTAAAAAATTATATAAATTAGTGTGTAGGGGAAAATTAGGATTGGGAGTTGTGCAGCCGTACTTTTTGACTTTTGGTAAATAGTGATAACTTTTTAACTTTTTGAATAACTTTTTGACTTTTTGGGCACATGCCAAACTTGTCCTTAGTTACTTACCATCCTCTAAAAGGACGACGTATGCCATCCTCTACCACACAAACAGATATCGGTGTTATTTGGTACAGTTTTTAGGAGATTATTATTATTTATTTTAATTTGAGAATTTATATCAGATTATTTAATGTAATTTTTGTTTATAGTTTATTAAGTAAAAATAGTTTAAAAAATTTTAAAAATTGATTATTTAAAAGTTGGGGAAGAAATACTTTTAATTTTTGCTTTTTAATTATCAATTTTTAATTTAAGAAAAAGGGAAAATTAGTCTAGAATCCCTCTCTCACTTTTCGTAATGGAAGAGATCCACAAAATTATTTTTTGATGTCTAAGATCTCTAAACATATCACAGAGAAATTTGACCTTACCAAATCAAAACTCATCTCTCTCTCTCTTTCTCTCTCTAAACCTCTCCATTCTCATACTTGTCCAGATCAAGTCCTATTCCTCATCTCTGACTTCATTCTCCAGCCGATTGAGCTCCACCTTTACCGGATCTGACCCGTGCAGCAAATTCAAGAACTCATCCGTATCCAAACTCGACGGCCTCTGCGGAGCTCGCCTCCTCGAACTCTTAAACAATCCCGACACCGTCAACGACGTCGCCGTCGTCGTCGCCGACTTATGCATGCAAGTCATGACTTGGATAACCAATCGCTGACCGTTCTTGCAGTGATCAGGGTCTCCGCTGACGAAGTACATAGGTCCAGGCTTGTCAAGGCTAACTACAGTGTTGTTGCCATTGTTGAAGATAGAGATTGGATTGCTTATGTTGCAGTGGAAGTAGCCACATTTGTCTACCACAAGAACAGAGTCATTCTTGTATTCGAAACGAAGTGAATCTCCAACAAGAAATCTGTTGGTTGCAGCCCACTGGTCATAGAACGCGGTGTGGTTGTCACTGGGCTATCGCCAATCTTCAAAATCACCAACTCTGAATTCCTTAAAAGCTCCAACAGAGGGGGTGTTGATGGCGGCAGTTGTATGAAGAGAAATGTGGAGAAGAGACCAAAGAGAGAAGCCATATTTGTGTTCTTGTTCTTCATTTCCCTCTTAATAGCAAAGTGAGTGAGTGGTTTTGCTGTACTTGTGGAATTTATCTCTTTCTCTCTCTCTCCACTGATTTAAAACTCAGTGAAGTTTAACAGAGTAAAATTGATAAAGTCACATATGTATGTATATATATATATTATACTGTTTGTTTGTGTTGTGGAAACTTTGGAAACCAGAGAATTTCTCTGGACCAAACCAGAGAATTTCTCTAAACCAACCCAATTTTATCTAAAGCAGAGCACTAGTTAAACCCAGAGAATTTCTCTGGAAAATTCTCAACCCAGAGAAAATTCAGTTCAAATGAAAAAAAATAATCAAAATAGACGTTCTGTGAGCTAAATTACCAGAGAAATTCTCAACCCAGAGAAAATTCAGTTCCATTGCCAAATACTCTTGGAAGCTTGCAATTCACTGTTGCGCTTTGCCAAAGCTTCTTTCAATATCTTCGTTTCTTCTTCCATTGCCAATAGACGTTCTGTGAGCTAAATTACCAGAGCTAAATTTTAAATATTATTACACAAAAAAAAAAAAAAAAGAATGGCAGAAGTGCACAAGTTTAAATTTGGTTAAAACACATTCCGAAGTCAGAGAAATTCAAAATTTCTCTAGAGATAAATCCAAAATTTCTCTGGAGAGAAATTTCTCTTGACCAATTTTCTCTGGATTAATTTTCTCTAGATCAACTTGAGGGACCTTAGACATTATGAAAATATTAAGTATCCTTTATGCTATAAAATCTTAATACCAAAGACCTTAAAAAAAATTCCCCTAAGAAAAACTCTACCAAACGAGGTTATTGATTGACTAGAGACTGTATAGATTAAAAATGGGGAATTTATTGATAAATCTCATCTAGAGATGTTTTATCCCAATAAGTCCACAAAGAAAAATTATATCCCAATCAGTCCCATATAGTTTTCTGCTTATTCCATAAAGTCCATTTTTTTAATTTCATATTTATACGTGGACTATTATGCCCTTATATATATATATATATATATATACCTGTTTATCGTGAGGCCACGCTCCATTAAAAAGGAACTGAATGAACAAAAAACCTCCATGGAAGCTCATCAACTCGTGAAACACCCACACCCAACGGAAGAGAGAACCCAACGAGGAACCCCAACACGGCATTACAACCAAATACAAACAAATAACGCCGGGTTGATCACACAACCAAATACGAACAAATAACACTTGCCATACCAACGCATCCACCATAGCCGGCTACATCTCCCAGAACATATAACCATCCCACCACATGCACCTGAAAGTGCTTATCGCCGATAAAAACCAAAGCGTACGCCGGTAGAACCGCCCGTCAACCTGGAGAGAAGCGACACGTTGGAGTAGAAACGAGTTTTCGAACAAGACCCATACACGGACACCACCACGAAACACAATGGAGTTACACACTCGACCCACAACCATGGATTTGGTCCACAAAGCGTAACACGAACCCACCATGCCTAAGAATAGCCGGACTAGATTAATTAAAACACATGACTTTTTCATTTCCTAATTCAACCATCCATAATTTAGAATTTGATTCTTATTACTTTCATGTGATTAGCGTAGTGGAACAGATGTGAACATTCACAGCTTTTCCACTGATGTGCATGTTCAGGTTGTGCGTGGGTGTGAATGCCCGAGTTTGTGTCTGGTTGTGAACATTCACATCATGTTGACAAACACAATGTACATATGTTAATAGTTAATGATGTGAATATTCAATAAATAAATGTGAAGATTCACATTAATGATGATATGTTTGTTCATGGGTCGTACACCTAATTAATGTATAATGTGAATATTAACATTTGTAGTCAACCACATTTTGCTGTGAATATTCACAATGCAATAAATAGACGTGAAGATTCACGTTTATTCTGTTATGATCATACATATAATTAATGTACAATGTGGATATTAACATTAGTCAACCACAATAAACATAAGACATAATTTGAACATTCACATTTATTAAACATAAATTAAGATGTAAACATTCACACAAACTTCAACATAAGAAAACAAATGTGAATGGTCACCTATATTGTTTAGCACACATCAACATCAAATATACCATCAAAAGACATAGGCATGTGAGAAGTATATCATTGATTTATATATATGTCACAAGTGTTTTCAAGCGCAAGTTATCAAAGTTACAAAAAAAAAACTAGCACTATATTCTGGTATAGCTAGTGAATAGTAGACAACCCCAACTATCGAACAACGAAGTTTTCCTTAAGTAGTCCAGCTGAAAATCCGAGAACTTGTTGCTTCTCATTGGTTTTACTAAGCCTGTGATGGTTGATCGATAATTGACATGTCGCATATCGATGTGGGTGTTGCTCTCTAGAGGCATGCTCTCTTCTTTGACATAATAATCCTCCATCTTTCTTTTTGTGCAAAATTTAGATACAACATCTGTTACATGGGCATGCACAAATAGTGAGTGTTTGTATGAACATTAAATTTGATTTCAATAGAATTTGTAGGGTAGGCATGTACATTAACATCAGCACATCATTAATCAGTGTGGATGTTCACATTCAACGATATTCATATAAGCAAAAGTAACAAAGTGCTATTTAAGTGACAAACATAGTAATGTGAACCTTCACATCATTGGAGATGTGAATATTCACATTACTACTAGGGTACAAATAGTAGTGGTCACACCAAATGTTAATAGTTAAACATCCATATAATATTTGGTATGTCTATGTGTATAGATGAGAATGTTAAAGTTCACATCAATATTTGGTTACAACAATTCACGATGACAATGATTATATGTACACATTTATAAGCAAATAGCACCAATGTAAATATTCATAGTGGCTATAAACAACCAAACAACATGACAACATCACCCATTCATTACCCACAAACCACATATTTTCAATGTACACAACTATGATGTAAATAATAAGTGGACAAATATGAACAGCATTAATGCTCACAATATCAAGGTTCACGTCAAAATTGAACTACAAATAGAAGAAACGTTTTTATTTGGAGATTTGCTTGACACAATGTTCATAATCATGTAACAAATTTATTTAGGACATGTCCCCATGTAAATGTTGACATCATGCCAACAACAACAATATCCGAAACAACAATATCGACCAATAATATCGCCTCTACTAAAATGTTGCAATGTGAATGTTCACCTAGACCAAAAGCACCAACAATATCTGTTTGAACTAAAATGTTCATGCAATGTGATTGTTCACATACTAGAACACTTGGCACCAATAATGTTTGACTCTCCTAAAATGTTTAGGCAATGCCAATGTCCACGACCTAGAGCGAAAGCACCAACAATATCCGATTGAACTAAAATGTCAATGTGAATGTTCTGACCTAGAACAACAAGACGAACAATATCGACTCTACTAAATTTTGCGGCAATGTATTTGTTGACAACATAGAACAACAAGACCAATAATATCTGGTTCTCCTACAATTATCGGGCAATGTGAATGTTCACGACCAATGACAAAAGGACCAATAATTTCGATTACGCTAAAATTTGCGGCGTGAATGTTCACATCTTTCATCAACAAGAACAACAAGAAATTGGCCAAACATTTTCAATCCACAAGAATGTTCAAAGCATAAAACAACAACACCATTAGTACCGATTAACAAAACATTTTAACTCAATGTGAATGTTCACATTTTTATCAACTACAACAAAAAATTGGCCAAAACATTTTGAAACCGTGTGAATGTTCTTGAACAACAACGAAACCCGGATAAAATAACTGAATTCTCAATCGAAATTAAATAATAAGAAGCTTTTCAACTTCAAAATATAAATATACATATAGATTCCTTAACAAATAAAGAAAATAATTAAAAACCAGTTCAAATTTAAGGCAATAAGACAAACACGTGGCAGGCAAGAAAAACGATAAAAAAAATTACATAAATGTATTCACAAATTGCAAACGTAGGTATGTATCTGCATCTATATATATATATATATTTCCTGGATATAAAAAATGAAGCAACCTTGAGGAGCAAGAAACTAGGGAGCTGGAGGAAGATGGGTTTGGTTCTGGTGTTTTTTTTTTTTTGTTTATGTTTTTTCTTTTGGGAGGGTGAGAAGAAGAAAAGAAGAATGAAGGTGTGGAGTTAAAGAAGTCGGCATTACAGTTGTGTGCGTGATTTCCTGCGCAAGAATAGAGAGGGGAAGAGAGACGGTTATTAGATTCAAAGAGAGAGAGAAAGGCGCGTGTTTTGTTTAGGGATGTTTTGGTCTTTCTGTATGAAATGGACCTAATGGAATATTGTAAAACACTATGGGTTTTATGGAACAACACTCTTAGATAATGGATTTATTGAAAAAGCTCCCATTAAAAATATATATACTTTTATATGTAAAATTATTTTAAGATACTTAGGTTCCTTTGGGAAGAATTGGATTGGGTTTGGTTTAAGGCTATTTTAAACACAAAAAAAATAAAATAGATTTTTAGTTTAATAACATAAAATATCACATCCAATTTATAATCATTACATTTTTTCTCTCACAAAAATTCAAAAAAGCCAAAAAGTTCTTTCCAAACGAAACTTTTTAATCCCAGACTAAAATAACCAAAAAATCAAAAAACCAACCCACTTTCCAAACAAACCCTTAGATTGAAAATATTAAAAAATAAAAAATATTTTTAAATTAAATTTTTATTAATATTACTATGCCACCATCATTACTACTACCACCACAATCACCTCATCACTTCTAACACTGCCATTACTGCAATTATGATAGAGACCACTAATTTGGTGGCTCTAAACCCACCACTAATGAGGTGGAAAAACAACAACAAAAAAAAAAGAAAACAACAAAAACAGACACAACACATACTATGGCAGTGGGTGGGACCCACTGCCAGCTCTAATTAGAGCTCCCACTTATTTTCCACCATTAATGCATCTCAATCAAAAATATATTATTTTACAAATATATATATTTACATCTAATTTTTTTAACAGCATTGATACAGACCCCCTTCAATCACCACCCCTACACACACGTGGTGGGTGGTGATTGGAGGAGAAGAAAAAAAAAAATTGGCCCATAGGAGGTGTGGAAGTCGAATAAATAGCAGAATCAGAAGCGTATGCTCTAGAAGATAGATATTACTCGGCTCTAACCTGCACGATTAGGAACCCAAATACAATAAATAGGCTGAGTAACTATTGAACTATGGGGCAGAATAAATAAGCGGATAGTGAGCGAAAAGTGGACCAGGCCCCAAGGCCTGGGAAACGAGTATAAATAAAGGAACAACAGTCGAAGAAAGGTATGTGAGAACTAGTATGCTTAACTTATAATACAAGTAACCCAGAGAGAGTAGAGACTAACTTGTCCGTCGGAGTGCTAATTCTGGCACCCCCGACCAGAGTGTTCATTTCTTTTTAGGTGTCTATTTGAGGATCACGAGCGTCTTCCAGGATTATAAGAGTATTTCCAAACCACATCCCCACAATTGGCGCTGTCTATGAGAATACTCAAATACATCCATGGCGGGCGTAACGGAAGACCCTCCGATAGTCACTGATGAAACCACTCAGAGAGACGACCTCACTCCAGCAAACATGCTTGGACCAAAGACTATCCCCGCAAGACGCGCTTTAAACTTTGCCTCACCCTCGACTTCAGAGCATGAGGCAATGCAAGCGATCATGGAACAAACGAAGCAAAACGAACAGAGGTTGAAGAACATGATTGCTAAGAATGAACGTCTCCGTCAAGCCTTGGCCTTGGAGATGGCAAAGTCCAAACAAGCTGTATGCCAAGATCCGGAACGACCTCTGAGGGCAGGTGGCCGACGACCTCGAGCCCGACAACAAGACACTGATAGCGACTCCGACTCATTATCCCCGGAGCCCAAGAAGAAGGGACAACCCGAGACTTCCAGTTCCTCTGAAGAAAGTCCACGTATAAGGCATAAGCGCAGAAGAAACAGTTCAGATGAGGAAGACCAGCATAATCCCTTTGTGCAACGGATTACAAGGGCAGTTCTGCCCAAAAAGTTCAAAGCTCCGTCGTTCACTCTCTATGATGGAAAATCAAACTCCACTGACCACATCCGTCACTATAAGCAAGCCATGACATTGCATGCAGATGACAAGGCCCTCATGTGCCGAATATTTCCCAGCAGTTTGGGACCATTGGCTGTCAGGTGGTATTATAAATGTCACGACCCAAACCCGGCCCTATGGGTTTAGCAATCAGAATCGCTAATGTAATCCGAGATTACGAAGGCTCTTTGAAACGATGTCTGATTAAGCAGTACAAGGCTGGCGGAAGCCAATCTGATAAAGTAACTAGTGTCCATTGAAATGTGAAAATCAGTATGCCAAAAACATTTTTCATGCATTCATCTGATTGAGCAGTCTGATCTATATCTGATCTATACAATCATATACAAGCAACAAGACGGGAACCTAATCCTCGATAACTTGACAATAAAAGCAGAGATCTATCTGATGAGTACAAAATAAAGAAGAAGACCGATGGGGGACACAAAAACACCCCAAGCCATAGCATGGCAACTCGGAACCTCGTAGTGAGGCACATAGGCTGGCTTGACAAAACTGGGGACCAACCCACGCTCCTAGCTCCGATGCATGCGAGAACCTACATATATATATAAGCAGTGAGCTAAAGCCCAGTGAATAACATAAAGCGTAAAGAGTTTAAGAATGAATGTCCTTACAGTAATGAAATCAGTTCATTAAACAGTATTTCAGTCTTTCAGTATTTCAGTCAATCAGTCATATGTGGTACACCCATTAGCCTATGAACAGTAGGTCCAAAAGGACCGGGTCCTAGAACCAACAAGTAATGATGGCCATCAATCAATAAGCAGTATGGTTCCACAAGGGAACTATGTGATAACGATGTGATAAGTGCTAAGGATGCCATGTCTGATTCGAATCAGGACATACATTCATTGATAAACAATATCGGTTAGAAAACATTTGATTTTTTGAACATACACATACACAACTCACGAGAGATTGGGGGCTAATAGCCTAGGCGCGTGGCGAACGAAACCAAGCGGTTAACAAAACAAATAGAATACACACTAAGTTTTCAAGGAAAAGGAAGATATTAAATCCTAAATTTCCTCGGTGTGGTGGTTCTATGTCTAAATCCTCATTAAGATGCCTTAAACTAGGCCTAAGAATGCCTAGGATGGGATGAGGATGCAAAAATACACTTAGAAAACATTTTGCATAATTTCTTTGAAATAAGAGCCTTGCTCCGGCGAGCCCTTCTTCGCTCCAGCGAGCTTCCCAAAACAAAGGCCTCGCTCGGCGAACAATCATTCGCCGGCGATCCGATGGAACGATAAAAGTACTAGATGCTCGATTTTTACACTCGAGCCAATCCTTCGCTCGGCGTGGCTCGAGAAAGCGTTGTCGCTCGGCGAGAATCTTCGCTCGGCGAAGAAGCCAATCTGGAATTTCAGTTTGCCTTCCAACTCAAACCAAGCATTCTCAACTCAATTCTCGACCTCTTGGGCCCAAATTCTGGAAAATACATCCCAAAACAATGTATAACAAGTTTCAAAAGCCAATTTATGAATTCAAGCCCCAAAGGTGAGTCAATTAAATCCAAAATTCAAACCCATTTTCAAGAACAATTTCAAAACATGCAATGCATGAACTTTAAACCAAAATCAAGCTTCAATTCTTGCTCAATGGAGTTCAATAGTTGGAAAACAAAATGAAAACATGGACTTTGATAGAAACATGAGCATGCATGTACAATCCATCATGAATTCAACTTCAAAATGCACCAAAATGGCCATGCATGCATGAATTCAAGCATAATTCAACCTCTATGCACTAAATCATGGTTTAATCCTACAATGGAGCATGAACCATGCAAGATGAAGCTTAAGGACAACAAGAAGAAGATGGATTTTCTTACCTAAGTCTCAATTACAAGTCTTGCAAGCTCAATTTAGCAATCTATGTTACAAGTCTTCAAGAGTAAGCCAATACACAAGATGAAATCACTCTCCTACTCTAACTCTCTCCTTTGGTCGGCTATACACCCAAAATGTGGCTGAGGGAAATGTTGTCTGTAAGTGTAAGGCTCAAACAATGATAAGAATAAACAAAAGCCACTCAATGGCAATTCCGTAAATAAGGCGACTTATATGCTTAGCTTATTTTAATCTACTTTAATCATTCCTAATCAATTTTCAGATAAACATACCATTAAATCACAAATATTCTGCTGATTCCAAAACTCTAAACGGTTTCTAATTCGGCCGCCGATAAGGCCTTCAATTAGCAGTTTAAACACATAAACTCAAACAGATAATCAATCAATCAAACAGATAGAAATGCAATATAATAGATAAACTTATTCAATTTCAGTTTCGATTTCAATCAGTCCATTCAGTACTTCAGTTAATTCAATTATCAGTCATTATCAGTTCAGTTTAGCAGTAACTAGTAGCTAATTGATGAGTTTATCGATGAATCGAGAGTTATTCTGATCTCCCTCCTTATAAGGAGTTTAGCCCTCTAAACTCGAGTTACCTTCAGTCTGGAAGAAAACAGGATTCAGCGGGAACAAATCAGGATATCGCCTAGCCATGTCATCTTCCCTTTCCCAAGTGGCATAGACGCCACCATGGTTCTGCCAATCAACTTTCACCAACGGGATCTCTTTGTTTCTCAGTTTCTTGATCCGTCTGTTTACAATCTGTATAGGCCGTTCCTCGTAAGTGTAGTCATCACTCAACACGATACGAGTAGGCTCAATCACGTGGAAGGGATCCCGGAGATAATATCTCAACATAGATATGTGGAAGACGTTATGCATATGCTCCATTTTAGGAGGAAGTGCAAATTGATACGCCACCGGATTGATTTTCTCAATAATCTGATACGGTCCGACATATCTTGGCGCTAACTTGCCTTTGAATCCAAAACGAGTCTGGCCTTTCATTGATGTCACTTTCACAAAAACGTGATCACCCACTTCATACTCCCTGTCCCGTCTTCTGACATCCGCATAACTTTTCTCGCTACATGCGGTTTTTAGGTCTTTGTTGTATCAGTTTTATCTTTTCAGTCGTTTCATATACAATCTCGGGCCCAAGCAAAGGCCCATCTCCAACTTCTGCCCAGCAAATTGGAGATCTATATTTTTTGCCATACAATGCCTCGAAAGGCGCCATACTAATACTCGAATGGTAGCTGTTGTTGTAGGCGAATTAAGCCAACGACAAATGACTTTCCCAGTTTCCCTAAAAATCAAGGACACACATTCTCAGTAGATCCTCTAAAGTCTGGATGGTCCTTCGACGTCCATCATCTAAGGATGATAGGCACTACTCAAATTTCAATTCAAGACCCAATACTGATCTGTAGGCTTTGCTAGAACCTCGATGTAAACTTCGAATCCCTGTCAGAAACAATAGAGACAGGCACTCCATGCAATTTCACAATTTCGTCAATATAGATAATTGACCAATTTATGCGCATTATAAATTGTCTTGACAGGTAGGAAGTGTGCAGATTTAGTCAATCTATCAACAATAACCCAAATAGAGTCCATACCTTTTCTGGAGCGAGGTAATCCAACGATGAAATCCATCGTGATATGCTCCCATTTCCACTCTGGTATGGGTAAGGGTTGCAGTAAGCCCACGGGTCGTTGATGTTCAGCTTTGACTTGTTGGCAGTGAAGACATTTGGATACAAAGTCGGCAATTTCCTTCTTCATTCCTGGCCACCAGAAATTCGGTTTCAGATCTTGGTACATTTTCGTATTCCCTGGGTGAATCGAAAACTTCGAACTGCGGCCTTCTTGCAGAACTCTTCTTTTCAATTCAGTGTCATTTGGTACACACAGTCTATCTTGAAATTTCAGTACATTGTTGTCAAATTTGAACCCCGGTCTCGGTTTTGAATCTCTCTCTTCGATGATTTTCTTCAAGTAATCATCCAGTTGTTGTTTTTCTTTAATTTCCTCAATCAATGCTGGTTGAGCAGAAATAGCAGCTAAGGTTCCACCCTGTTCTCTCAAAACAATTTCAATTTCGGACTTTTCCAGATCATGAAGCAATTCTTTCTGCCCAGTGAGCAAACAAGCTAAGTTGGCAATTGACTTTTGGCTCAATGCATCGGCAACGGTATTGGCTTTTCCCGGATGGTACAAAATCTATAGGTCATAATCTTTGATCAATTCCAGCCATCTCTGTTGTCTCATATTCAGTTCTTTCTGAGTGAAAAAGTACTTCAGGCTCTTGTGGTCAGTATACACTTCACATGTTGCTCCATACAAATAGTGACGCCAAATTTTTAGTGCAAACACTACTGCAGCAAGTTCTAAGTCATGGGTCGGGTAGTTCTTTTCATGTGGTCTCAACTGTCGGGAAACATAAGCAATAACTCTCCCATTCTGCATTAAAACACACCCCAAACCCTTATAAGAAGCATCACTAAATACAGTATAGCCATCCGTACCTGAAGGTAGAGTAAGAACCAGTGCAGTCACAAGTCGGGTTTTCAATTCTTGGAATGCCGATTCCCTTTGGTCAGTCCAGTCAAATGGTGTCCCCTTCTGAGTCAACTGAGTCAGTGGTAAGGCAATTTTGGAGAAATCTTTGACAAATCTTCTATAATATCCAGCCAAACCCAAAAAGCTTCGGACTTCAGTCATATTTGTTGGTCTAGGCCAGTTCACTACAGCTTCAATTTTCTGCGGATCAACAGAAATTCCGTCTTTGCTAACAACATGCCCCAGAAACATCACATGATCAAGCCAAAATTCACATTTAGACAGTTTAGCATATAGTTTCTGTTCTCTTAAGGTCTGCAGGGCAAGTTTCAGATGGTGTTCATGTTCTTCTACAGTTTTAGAATAGATCAATATGTCATCAATAAATACCACAATGAAATCATCAAGGTATGGTTTAAAAATTATGTTCATGAGGTCCATAAATGCAGCAGGGGCATTCGTGACTCCGAACGGCATAACTAAAAATTCAAAGTGGCCATACCTCGTTCTAAAAGCAGTTTTATCAATGTCTTCTGGTTTGACTTTCAGTTGATGATACCCCGATCTAAAATCAATCTTGGAAAACACTTGTGCACCCTGTAACTGGTCAAATAAATCATCAATATGCGGTAATGGATATTTATTCTTTACAGTTACCTTGTTCAGTTCGCGGTAATCAATACACAGTCTCAGTGAGCCATCTTTCTTCTTTATAAACAAAACAGGTGCACCCCACGGTGACGTACTGGGTCTGATAAACTTTTTGTCTAACAGTTCCTGCAATTGCACTTTCAATTCCTTCAGTTCAGTTGGGGCCATTCTATAAGGAGCTTTAGACATCGGCTGTGTACCCGGAATCACATCCACAGTAAATTCAATTTCCCTGTCAATCAAATCCCCTGGCAAATCATCTGGAAATACATCTGGGAATTCTCTGGCTATAGGAATACAATTCACACCAGTTTTAACACTATCATCAGTAGGCACAGTTAGCTCAGAACACAGATATCCTTTACACCCCTTTCTAATCAGTTTAACAGCTTTCACAGAAGAAATCGGAATCACGGAGGGTACTACTCACTCCCATTAAACACAAATTGAAGAACCGGTGGGCCGGAAAACTACTTGTTTGGTTACACAGTCTATAGTGGCATGATATTTTTGTAACCAATCCATCCCCAATATTACATCAAAGTGATCAATATTCAATGGCAGTAAATCAATAAATAGATGCATATCCCCAACAATAATCTCACAGGCAGGATACATATATGCACATGTCATGGATCCCCAACAGTGATAATCTGACTAGCGAGATAGTTCATGGGTTCTAAAGGTCTATTCAATTTACGCGAAAAAGCATACGATACATACGAATGTGTAGACCCCGAATCAATCAACACATATGCATTTTGAGCACAGATAGAGAGGATACCTGACACAACGGTCTCAGTGTTTTGCACGTCTCCCGGTACTAGGGCGAACACTCGGCCCTGCCTCATAGGCTCTTTCCCGGTAGTTTTGGGGTTCGGTTTTGGTGTTGCGGTGATCTTTCTTGCGCTTAGTCTTGACTTCAGGCGGAGGGGCGATCTTTAATTCTGTGGCCCACCTTGCCACACCTGAAACAAGCTCCAGAAATCTGGTAGCAAACCCCTTTGTGCTTATTGCCACATACAGAGCAGGGTGGAGTAAACCCACTCCCTTGGCTGGGGCTAGTCGTCGACCCCGTATTCTGTTTCTTGGTTGCTGGGTTATGCTTGCCTTTCTTGAATTTGAAACCCTGCCTTTTACCTTGCCACTCAGTTGTTGGTGTTTCAGACTGTTTCACTGCTACAATATTCGACTCGGCCATCAATGCCCGGTCAAGAACACCTACATAAGTCGGTAACTTCAAGACACTTATTCTGTCCAGTATAGCAACACTAAGGCCTCCTTCAAACCTTCTGGCCTTCTTATAATCGGTGTCCACCATGTGTGGTGCATACCTAGCAAGTTCGGTGAATTTCTTCTCATACTCGGCAACAGACGTTTTGCCCTGTCTCAGTTGTTCAAACTCCGTTACTTTTCTGTCCCTGATACACTGGGGGAAATATTTTTCAAAGAAGGACTCCTTAAACTGAGCCCAAGTCACTACAGCGTTAGTATCACGGACCAGCATCCACCACCTTCTGGCCTCTTCTTGCAAGGTGAAGGTAGCTAACAATACTTTATTTGCTTCCGAGCACGGAAAAACCTCAAACAACTTCTCAGTCTCAAGAACCCAAGCTTCAGCCTTTAGCGGTTCAAGGCCTCCCTGAAAGGACGGCGGTTTCAGTTTGCTGAACTTCTGGGTGAGAGCAATTATGTCCCCATCATTCACATTTGCATTTAGTTCCGGCTGTACCGGAGGAGGAGGAGGTGGGGGCTGTTGGTTCGATTGTTGTTCAAGTCTAGCAGTTAACAGTTCCATCATTCTTTCTATTCTGGCCATTCTTGCCTCAGTAGAGGAGGATTCAGTTTCATTTGCATTATCCATTTCACTATAAGCAGTTATAACAATTATCATTATAAGCAATTATACAATTACACAGTTTAACATTCTAACATAGCTTCAGTCAACCATAAGCACACACTTTTCAAGTTCATGAGATGCCCTAATTGCTTTTCTAAGACACCCTATAGCTCATTTGGACACGTGTGTGCGGTATAACTCGTGGTTAAGTATCGCTCTGATACCACTCTGTCACGACCCAAACCCGACCCTATGGGTTTAGCAGAATCGGCGATGTCAAGAGATTAGAAGGCTTTCTTGAAACGATATCTGATTAAGCAATCTGAGAACTGGCGGAAATATCTGATAAGTAACTAGTGTCCATTGAGCTGTGAAAATCTGTATGCAAAAACATTTTCATGCATTCATACGATTCGAGCAGTCTATCTATATCTGTCTATACAGTCATATACAAACAGTCGGTGCGGGAACCTAATCCCTCGATATGATCTGTAAAAGCAGTGAGGCGGTCTATCTGATAGTACAAAACAGTAAGAAGACCGATGGGGACACAAAAACACCCCAAGCCATAGCATGGCAACTCGGAACCTCGCAGTGAGGCACATAAGCTGGCTTGACAAAACTGGGGACCAACCCGCTCCTAGCTCCGGTCTGGTTGCTGAGAACCTACATATATATATAACAGTGAGCTAAAGCCCGATGAATAACATAAAAGCGTAAAGAGGTTATGAATGAATGTCCTTACGATAATGAAATCAGTTCATTATGATATTTGATCTTTGATATTTGATCAATCGGTCATATGTGGTACACCCATTAGCCTATAAGCATGAGGTTCAATAGGACCGGGTCCTATGAACCTGATAATGATGGCCATCAATCAATAAGCAGTATGGTTCCACAAGGGCAAGCGAGCTCTATGTGATAACGATAAGTGCTAAGGATGCCTGTCTGATTGAGAATCTGGGACATACATTCATTCATAAACAATATCGGTTCAATAAGCAGTTGATTCGATTATTCAAAAGATAACCATTTTGAACATATCTTTACACAATCGTTACTCACGAGAGATTGGGCTAATAGCAACTAGAGCGCGTCCACGAGAGCCAATCATAAGCAGTTAACAAATAGAACACACACTAAGTTTCACGATCGGGAAGGATGATAATTAAATCCTAAATTTCCTCGGTGTGGTTCTATGTCTAAATCCTCATTAAGATGCCTTAAACTAGGCCTAAGAATGCCTAGGATGGGATGAGGATGCAAAAATACACTTAGAAAACATTTTGCATAATTTCTTTGAAATAAGAGCCTGGCTCGGGCGAGACTTTCTTCGCTCGAGCGAGCTTCCAAAATCAAAGGCCTGGGTCCGGCGAACAATCCTTCCCTCGGCGATTACGATAGATAAAAATCTTGGATGCTCGATTTTTACGCTCGAGCCACCAATCCTTCGCTCGAGCGTGGCTCAGAGGAAACGTTGGTCGCTCGAGCGAGGAATCCTTCGCTCGAGCGAAGAAGCCAAATCTGGAATTTCCAGATTTGCCTTCCAAGCTCAAACCAAGCATTCTCAACTCAATTCTCGACCTCTTGGGCCCAAATTCTGGAAAATACATCCCAAAACAATGTATAACAAGTTTCAAAAGCCAATTTATGAATTCAAGCCCCAAAGGTGAGTCAATTAAATCCAAAATTCAAACCCATTTTCAAGAACAATTTCAAAACATGCAATGCATGAACTTTAAACCAAAATTAAGCTTCAATTCTTGCTCAATGGAGTTCAATAGTTGGAAAACAAAATGAAAACATGGACTTTGATAGAAACATGAGCATGCATGTACAATCCATCATGAATTCAACTTCAAAATGCACCAAAATGGCCATGCATGCATGAATTCAAGCATAATTCAACCTCTATGCACTAAATCATGGTTTAATCCTACAATGGAGCATGAACCATGCAAGATGAAGCTTAAGGACAACAAGAAGAAGATGGATTTTCTTACCTAAGTCTCAATTACAAGTCTTGCAAGCTCAATTTAGCAATCTATGTTACAAGTCTTCAAGAGTAAGCCAATACACAAGATGAAATCACTCTCCCACTCTAACTCTCTCCTTTGGTCGGCTATACACCCAAAATGTGGCTGAGGGAAATGTTGTCTCTAAGTGTAAGGCTCAAACAATGATAAAAATAAACAAAAACCACTCAATGGCAATTCCGTAAATAAGGCGACTTATATGCTTAGCTTATTTTAATCTACTTTAATCATTCCTAATCAATTTTCAAATAAACATACCATTAAATCACAAATATTCTACTGATTCCAAAACTCTAAACGGTTTCTAATTCGGCCGCCGATAAGGCCTTCAATTAGCAGTTTAAACACATAAACTCAAACAGATAATCAATTAATCAAACAGATAGAAATGCAATATAATAGATAAACTTATTCAATTTCAGTTTTGATTTCAATCAGTCCATTCAGTACTTCAGTTAATTCAATTATCAGTCATTATCAGTTCAGTTTAGCAGTAACCAGTAGCTAATTCAGTAGTTTATCGGTAATCAGTACGAGGGTTGTTACAATAAACAGGAGCCGGCTTCAATCAAAAGCTTCCATCAATTACAGAAATCCTTCAGGGCCAGATTCATCACCAACGAGGTCCAGCCAAAACAAGCCGACTCTCTCTGGGCAATGTAGATCCAGCCATGAGAAACACTAAGAGCGTATTCGGTGCGTTATTGGGGGTGCTTTAATCTTGTCGACGACACCTGCAACGACTCCATGGCCATCACCGCCTTCAAAATGGGTTTGCATCATGACAGTGCTCTCCGCAGTTCCTTGACTAGAAGACCCCCCAAAATAGTCTGGTCATTGATGAAAAAAGTTGAGGAATACTGCAAAATAGAGGATGACGCATAGCGAGTTAAAACCGGAAACGTGGCCAACAAGCCGGCCCATTCTGAAATTGCTCAGCCAATAAATTCTGTACCACCTCAGAGCCCCAAGCCATGGCATCGGGCTAAACGAGATAAGAGACGGGATTCCCGCCGATCAAGCGACCAATGCTCCCACCAACCAAATGAACAACTGCAAGTTGATAACGCCGCAGTAGCGTCGACAAAAATATCTGAAGTTAATGAGCCGATCGGTAGCGATTATGTCCAAAGTCCAACACCTTTCGTTCTTCAAATGGCCGTCCAAAATGGTGGGACCTCCCGACACGAGAAGGCGGGATAGTCGGTGTAAGTATCACAAGGACCATGGCCATGATACTGAGAGTTGTTATGCATTGAAGGATCACTTTGAGGAATTGGTACAAGACAGTCGGCTACAACAGTACGTCCGAAAAGGCAACTCAACCAAAGCACTAGCTTTAAGACAGGATTTCCTTCTACTCGACGTGATCCACATGATATACAACCTGCCAATGCCATCCGCGGTGCATACGATTCAGTCAAATCCCGACCCTCAAAGTCAACTCACTCTGGCTAAACGGCCCCATGAAGCTGCGAGCATTACTTTTGATGATTCAAATTTAGCCGGGGTGACACTTCCCCACATCGATCCCTTGGTAATTGAGTTACGCGTAAACTGATTCACAGTTGAGCGCGTACTCATTGATCCGGGGAGCACATCGGAGGTTATGTACTACAAGACATTCACCAAACTCGGCTTCTCCGAATCGAATCTTTCTCCAGCCCCTTATCCACTATTCGGCTTCAACGCCAATCCAGAGTACCCGTTGAGAAAAATCACACTACCTGTTCGAGCGGGCTCCCGAACAGTGGATGTGGAATTCTTGGTCGTCAAACTGTTATCGCCGTACAATCTCATCATGGGGCGATCTTGGTTGCATGTTATACAGGCTGTGCCAAGCACCTATCATCAACTGCTACGCTTCCCAACAAAACGCGGCATTGAGGAAATCTGTGGCTCTAAGAAATCAGCACGAGCATGTTATCTCCTTGCACAAAAAACACCAAAGGAGTTGCAAGTGAACTCTATTGAGGTAACAGATCGGGAAAGCCTCGACGATGTTGGATGGCTCCCAAATAAAAAGGACACGGAAGACGTAGATCGAGTTGAAATAAACGGCAACCCAGACAGGTTCTTCATGGTCAGCGCCTCCCTCAATCAAGCCGACAGACAGCAGCTAATTTCCTTCCTGCTCGGCAACCTTGATGTATTTGCGTGGACTCCATATGAGATGTCGGGTGTAGATCCGTCTGTTTTATAACACCGTTTAAATGTTGACCCTATATGCAAGCCGATCATTCAGAAAAGCCGGCGATCAGTCGTAGAGCACACCGCCGCAGTTGTTGAAGAGGTTGACCGATTGCTTGACGTCGGGGCAATCAGGGAAGTGACTTACCCTACATGGCTCTCAAACACTGTGGTTGTGAAGAAGAAAATGGAACCTGGCGAGTCTGCGTTGATTTCACGGACCTAAACAAAGTCTGCCCCAAAGATTGTTTTTCTCTCCCCAAGATAGACCAACTGGTAGATGCTATAGCACGTCATCAGCGTATGAGCTTCCTCAATGCCTACAGAGGCTACCACCAAATTGCCATGCATCCGGAAGACCAAGACAAAATTGCATTCCTCACCCCAAGAGGAACCTATTGCTATAAGGTTATGCCTTTTGGGCTGAAGAATGCAGGGGCAACTTACCAGAGACTAGTCATCACTATGTTCAAGGAGCAACTCGGCCACACTATGGAAGTGTACATTGACGACATGGTGGTCAAATCCAAGGAAAAGCAGAATCATATAGCCGATCTGGATGAGACATTCAGTATTCTACGCAAATATGGAATGAAGCTGAACGCTTCCAAATGTACGTTTGGGATCAACTCTGGCAAATTCTTGGGTTACATTGTCAACCACCGAGGAATGGAAGCCAATCCAAGGCAAATCACAGCAATCCTGGAACTCGGCTCCCCTCGATCGGTCAAGGAGGTTCAGAAGTTAATGGGGATGGCCGCCGCACTTAACAGGTTCATCAGTCGTTCCACGGACCGCTGTCGACAATTCTTTCATACACCACGGCAGGGCAAGGCTTTTGAATGGTCCGCCGAGTGCGACGCTGCTTTCAACGGCCTCAAAACCTACCTTCGATCAGTTCCACTCTTGACAACACCTTCGGCAGGTGACCCACTCATTTTCTATCTGGCAGTTTTCGACCGGGCCGTCAACGCCATACTGATAAAGGAAAAACTGGGGGAGTAGCGGCCAGTTTATTATGTGAGCAAGAAAATGGTCGACGCCAAAACACACTACGTTCCGTTGGAAAAACTCATCCTCGCCCGAGTCATGGCGACAAGAAAACTGATGCATTACTTCCAGAGGCATAGCATCGGGGTGCTAACAGATTACCCCCTCCAATCAGTACTACGCAGTGCGGAAGCATCAGCACGCGTTTCAAAGTGGGCTCTTGAACTCGGCCAGTATGATATTCAGTTTCTTTCTAGAACCTCAATCAAGGGACAGGTGCTTGCCGACTTTGTAGCCGAATTCATTGGAGGTCTTGCCGACTTCAAGTCTGCTAAAGTTTGACCTAAGCCGAACTAGAAAATTTATGTTGAGGACATTTGGCAGTTGTACTGTGATGGATCATCCAATCAACGGGGCAACGGAGCCGGAGTAGTAATCATGGCTCCCGACGGCGCAATAATTAAGCAGGCTGTCAAACTCGGCTTCGAAGCATCAAATAACGAGGTCGAATACAAAGCCCTTCTTGCCAGTTTGAGGAATGCACACCTTCTGGGTGCTCCGCGTTTGCTGGTATTCTGCGATTCAAAATTGGTGATCAATCAGCTAAAGGAGGAGTACGCAACCAAAAATGACCGTATGGCAGCTTACATGAAATCGACTAGCGGTTTGCTAGCCAAATTTGACCATCATGAATTGAATCAGATAATATGTGACCAGAACACACATGCAGATGCCCTGGCTTGCCTAGCCTCCACCATTAACTCAGAGATTAAACGAACCATCGAAGTAGGTTTCATCCCGGAGCCAAGCATTGGCCCTTCGGAGGAAATCCAGGTCAATGTCATAGAGTCAGGACCGAGTTGGATGGACCCCATTGCTGCATTCCTATCTTCCAAACAACTCCCAGCGGACAAAAAAGAAGTGCACAAGCTGCGAAACAAAGCCCTGCGATACTACTTGGATCCACAAGGAAAACTTTATAAAAAATCCATTTCTGGTCTACACCTGGAATGTGTACACCCAGACAAAGTCGAAGAGCTTCTGACTGAAATACATGAAGGCAGTTGTGGTGTCCATTCTGGCGGGCGCTCTTTGGCCCATCAAGCTATAACACATGGGTATTACTGGCCGACAATGAGAGCTGATGCCGAATGCTATGTGAAGAAATATGAACAGTGCCAGAAGTTCTCCCCGTTAACCCATCTGTCTGCCGAAGAGTTAAGCTCCATTACCAGTCCCTGGCCGTTCACCCAGTGGGGACTTGATATCGTAGGACCATTGCCAAGGGCCCCAGGGAACAAGCGATACTTGATCGTCGCGACAGATTACTTCACAAAATGGGTCGAAGCGGAGGCATTAATGCACATTCGAGATGCTGATGTTAAGCGCTTTGTATAGAGAAATATCATAACACGATTCGGCATTCCAAGAGCTCTTATTTCAAACAACGGCACCTAGTTTGATTGTGGCATCTACCGAGAACTGTGTAGCAAGTTTGGTATCCGGCCTTACTTTTCTACGCCGGCTTACCCACAAAACAATGGTCAACCCGAAGCCTCTAACAAATCCATCTTGGACGGCATCAAGAAGAGGCTAGAGAAAGCTAAAGGCAAATGGGTCGAAGAATTGCCGAGTATATTGTGGGCTCATCGAACTACGCCGAGGCGATCCATTGGGGAAACGCCGTTTGCATTATGCTTTGGAACCCAGGCGATTATACCCCTGGAGATCGGCCACCCAACCCAGAAATCGCAAGTTTTTTATTTGGGCCGAAACGACATGATGCTGGCTTTGGATTTGATTCTGATCGAAGAACAAAGAGACCGAGCCCTTGCGTCCATGGCACGGTACCAGTAACAGCTTGCCAAGTCATATAACCAACGAGTTCAGCTGCGCCACAACACACCAAGAGAGTTGGTCCTGAATAAGGTACTTACAGCTGCCAAGAATCCGGTGGACGGAAAATTGGGTCCAAACTGGCACGGTCTTTATCAGATTGATTCGATCGCAGGAGTAGGGGCATATCGGCTAAAAGACATGTCTGGAAGGAGTCTGCCACGGCCTTGGAATTCAACACACTTGCGCAAATTCTATCATTAAACCCGACTTGTGGGGAATGATATTAGTTCTGAATGGCTCACCATGTACACATTCCACTTTTGTAATGCAAAGATTCCTATTTACTCATTGTGCAATTCAGTTCAAAAGATTTCTGATAAAAGCCTCCGGATTTGTAGCGCCCTTCGTGGATATCACGATTGGCAAAATAAAGTCTCCGAATTTGAAGTCCCATCAGCGCATGACGTCTTTGGGCCGAAAAAGTCTCCGGATTCAGAGCGCCCTTAATGGATATCCTGATTAGCCAAATAGTCTCCGGATTCGGAGCCCCATCGGCGCATTACGTCTTTGGGCCGAAAAAGCCTTCGGATTCGGAGCACCCTTCGTGGATATCACGATTGGCCAAATGAAGTCTCCGGATTCGGAGCGCCCTTCGTGGATGTCACGATTGGCCAGTCTTCGGATTCGGAGCCCCATCGGCTCATGACGTCTTTGGGCCGAAAAAGCCTTCGGATTCGAAGCGCCCTTTGTGGATATCACGATTGGCCAAATAGTCTCCGGATTCGAAGCCCTATCGGCGCATGACGTCTTTGGGCCGAAAAAGCCTCTAGATTTAGAGCACCCTTCGTGGATATCATGATTGGCCAAATAAAGTTTCCGGATTCGGAGCGCCCTTCATGGATGTCACAATTGGCCAGTCTTCGGATTTGGAGCCCCATTAGCGCATGACGTCTTTGGGCCGAAAAAGTCTCCGGATTCGAGGCGCCCTTCGTAGATATCACAATTGGCCAAATAAAGTCTGCGGATTCGGAGCCCCATTGGTGCATGACATCTTTTGGCCGAAAAAGCCTCCAAATTTGGAGCGCCCTTCATGGATATCACGATTGGCCAAATAAAGTTTCCGAATTCGGAGCGCCCTTCGTGGATGTCACGATTGGCCAGTCTCCAAATTCGGAACCCCATTGGCGCATGACGTCTTTGGGCCGAAAAAGCCTCCGGATTCGGAGCGCCCTTCGTAGATATCACGATTGGGCAAATAGACTCCAGATTTGGAGCCTCCATCGGCGCAAGCCGCCTTTGGGCCGAAAAAGCCTCCGGATTCGAAGCCCCTTCGTGGATATCACGATTGGCAATGTCTCCAAATTGGGAGCCAGGGCCGTGCGTAACACGTGTATGCCGAATAGATGTTTTATGAAGAATTCTCTAATATGTCGAGCCGGCAAAAACCGTTTACACATTAAAGCATTTAAAATACATTTATTCAAACATTTATACAATGAGACATGCAAACACGTGTGTGCCAAATATAAAATGAAACACAAACATTGAAAATAAAATATTTTATTCGATTAGCTAATGATTACATAGTTTTGAACGCAATCTGCGTTTGAATATTACAATGAATATTTTTACCCAGCGGCTCCCTCATCGTCACTCTTCTTAATTTCAAAAGTAGAAAAGGGGAAATCATTCTTTTGGTACAATGACAATGCAAAATTTACACCTGCTGCCTGGAAGGCCTTAGCTTCCTGAAATGCATTGATCCAGCCGTGCCTAAACCCATGATTTTCACATCGGCAAACTTATTCGGCAAGTTTCTCCTTGGTCTTCTGAATTCCAACCTTTCAGCCGTCATGAAAGCCTTTTTCATAGGTCGCGGCCCTCGCAGTCTCAATCGCGAACATGCTAGCCGTGTTCCAATCGGTAATAGTATCACTGATCAGCCTTTGAGTCACCCTCTCTTCCACAACCGGGTCGGGATGGCTGGTTGATTGAGACTCGGCAGACTTGATTTTTCTTAGCTCACACTCGGCCTTCTCCACGCGAGCTTCTAACTTCCGAATGCGTTCATCTCTTTGCTCTATATCGCGCCGAGCGGCGCAGAGACGCATGCCGATTTCATAAGCGGTGTACAGCCCTTTCACTGCCCCGTGAACGCCTTCACGAAACACTTCAAAGTCTTGCCAACCCACCATCGACTGCTAGACTTCGGGTGGAAAAAGCTATCGAGCGAACTCGACTGCCACATTTGGATCTCAAACGATCGAATTCGCCTTTGTCATTGGTCTATTTCCCACGAAGACTGCAAAACTCAATGGGCGCGGAATCGCATCGGATTCCTTCCAGAATGGAGTTGAGGAGACTTGCCCTGTGGATGCTTGTCCCTCATGGGCGACCTATTTCAACGACGAGGAAAATGGTGTCTCTCCCGCTCCCTCGAAGTCCTACTTCCCGTGCACGAAAGTTCACCGCTTCGACTCATATCTCCTCCCAGCTCAGCTGGCTTCCTCGTTTCCCCTTTGCTGTGGAAAAAAAGTCTATTCGACATTCGTACTTGTTTAACCTTCCTCAAAAAGCTGGACTGAGTTGTTGACTGAGCATATAAATAGGACCTTCGTTCACAAAGTACACGCCCATTTATTCCCTATGAGAGCAGCACCGCCGAGGCAATCTCATTAATATCGAAACCTCAACAGCCCGGCGCCGATTGAGTCACATGCCCCAATCGCCCTATCAACCTCTGTTATTCGGCGTTCTATGTTCATAAACCAGTTGGGGCAAGGGCAGATTCATCAATCTAGTCGGCTTGAGTGCCCCAGCCGTTCCACGAATCGATTCATCAGTACAATATTCATAAGTTCATTTTATTTGGCGTTCTATGTTCATAAACCAGTTGGGGCAAGGGCGGATTCATCAATCTAGTCCGCTTGAGTGCCCCAGCCGTTCCACGAATCGATTCATCAATACAATATTCATAAGTTCGTTTTATTCAGCATTCTATGTTCATGAACCAGTTGGGGCAAGGGTAGATTCATCAATCTAGTCGGCTTGAGTGCTCCAGTCATTCCACGAATCAATTCACACGTTTTATTCGGCTTTTTATGCTCATTTCGTTCTAGTTCACGAACCTCCATTATTCGGCGTTCTTGTTCATGAAGCAACTAAAGGTAGATTCATCAAGCTGCCTTCTGAGCTAACCTATTGGCACTTCATGAATTCATTTTATTCATGATTAAATCAAATTCATTAATTTAATTGGCTATTAAGTTTGTCGCCTCACGTAGTTGTGACGTTTTGTTCTAATTACTAATTCTTTTAATTATGTACTCATATAACAAACAATACAAGCAATAACCTGAGAGCATAGAAAATTTTCATTCATAAATTAGGCGCTAACAGCAGACATTTTACACATGAAAATCCAAAAAAGATGAAAATCAACTATCAAAGAGCATACATTGAAATAGAAAATCCTTAATAAAACTAAAATGTCTCCCAAATCAAGCCTCAGGATCAGACTCAAGCGGCTTAACGTCCACTTGCTCGTGTAGAATTTGCATGGCCAATGTAACTCCAGCGGCAGCAAGGGCTTTGAGCCACCCGTGTTTGAATCCCCGATTCTCGAATTTGGGGACTTCTTCTACGTAGTTTTCAAGGGCGGCGCCCTTTCCAACCTCGAACCCCGCAGAAGCCTCAGAGTCGGCTTTTTCCTTGGCCTTCTTCAACTCTTCTAACTCGGCCTCCACCTTGGCAAGCGCCTCCTTGGCTAACTTGAGCGATTCCTCGCTCGTGCTTTCCTTCTGCTCGGCGACCAATCTCTGCTCTTTAGCATTTTTCGCTTTTTCCATCTCGGTCTCCGCCCTTGCACTCTCCATCATCGCCCTCGCCACTTCGAAATTGGCACTACTCCTTTCGCCCTCCACCTCCAATCTTAAACGGTCGATTTCTTCGACGGCATCGTGCTAGCGCTGCCCTATCTCAGCTATCCTTCCGACTGTCTATAAAACAGAAAATTAAAACCAAAATAAATATACGCAGAAACACAAAAGACTAGATCAAGCTATATACCAGAAGAGCTATTTGAGCAGCCAATGTAATTGCTAACACATCCAGCTCTGAGCGGAAAGCCTCTTTGTCGGCCGGCAACGAGACCGACGAAGCCAGGCTCAACGCCACGGCTGGGTCTTTCACAGCAGATGCGTCCGAGAAGATCGGCACGTTTTTTTATCTTCGGCTGAACCACAAAAGGAACAACCATGTTCGACTCCTCTAAGCGCGACCGTTTTTCGACCGATTTTTCTTCGAAGACGGCCTCGAAATTGGCCGATCGCTTTTCCCTCACCTTATCGGCCTCTGGAGTCAAATGCCTAACTGACCGTTCCATCTCGACAGAAACAATTTGAGCCGTTTCAACCATGACAACCGGCTCGGATGATTCAGAGAGGGCAGGTCTGGAACTAATGGCCTCGGCTTTCTGACAGGCGGCCAAATGCTCAGCGTTCTTTTTTCGAGCCAGTTGAGAAAGAGATTCCTTCGCCGTATTTTCAGAATAGGAGCTAGGAAGATCTGCCAAACCAGTAAAAATATCTTCGAAGGAAAACTCCGCCCAACCCGAAGTGGACGGTGAGTCAGGCTGGTTAAGACCGGCTGCCTCAAACGCTGAGTTTAGAGCCTCGTTGACCCCTTCGGCCTCCGCGGCGAACTCTCTCGTTGGTTCGGCAATTACCTCGACCACCGTCTCTACGTCTTTCTCCGAACCAGAAGCTTCGAAACCAATTTGCCTAAGGGTCTTGAAGTTGGGGAAGATAAGAGCCATAAGGTGTTGTTCGCCGGATGGGATCGGAATGTCGTCCGCAGCCGAGAATGTAGTATAAGTAGGCTCGTACCGCAGGAGTATATAGGCGGCTCTCCCTTGCTTCTGCACGTTTGGACGGCCAAAATACTTGAGTGCAGTCTTAATTTCCGCAAGGACTACGTCGTCAGTCAAGGTCAGAATCTTCTTCAACTTATTGCTTGCATAAACAAAGGATTAGACTTGGAGATAAAGCCGAATAAAAGAAAGATCAATAAACACAAGGAGTTACATGGCAACCTGGTTCACCCCTCCGTCTGGAAATAGGGTCTAAGCGATCTTCTCCTTCGCTGAATTTCCAGTTGCCGAATCGCCGAAATGCCAAGGTTGATCCTAAGGCGCCGGTTCAACTCTACAATTCCCATTATGATTCGAAAAAAATTCACATTGGGTTGGGAAGGAATCAGACCCCAATGGCGGAGGACGGCCCTAAGACATGGGTGTAGGAGAAAGCGAACTCCGCCCTCTGCAATGGACAGGAGAGGAAAGACGATTGTATTTTGGTCATCCCTCTCTATATCAAGAGTATTATCCGTCACTAGAGATAGATGGACATCATCAATGATAGAAACATGTCGTCGGAACCCAAAACTATGACCCTCGGAAAGGAGGTTTTTCAAATGTTTAGCCATTCTAGTAAGGACTCAAGGGTATTCTACATCAAAAATGAACACGGAAAATGCGATTACAAAGAGAAGAGAAGAAAACTTACGAAGGCAAAGGAGACAAGGAGAAACGGGAAGAAGTTGTAGAAGATGCGAGACAGAGGAGAGATACTGGCTGGCAATCCAGGAGACTCAAATATTCAAAAAAGCATGCATTCGAAGAGATTGAAGTTTCAAATCATAATAAATGCAAAAGATGCACAAATGAGGCGGGAACGTATAATGATGACAGAAAGGTGTGTGCGTTTTGACATTCACATTGGGATAGGTGAAGCCACCTAACTTATGTTTCTCTTGACTTTTCAAATTCGAAACCAAACACACCAATTAACTGACATTCACATTGGGATAGGTGAAGCCACCTAACTCATGTTTCTATTGACTTTTCAAATTCGAAACCAAATACACCAATTAATTATCGTCAATGAGAAGTTTGGGGGGCAATTGTGGGAGCCGAATAAATAGCAGAATCAAAAGCGTACACTCTAGAAGATAGACATTACTTGGCTCTAATCTGCACGATCAGGAAGATAAATACAATAACTAGGCCGAGTAACTATTGAACTATGGGGCCGAATAAATAATCCGATAATGAGCGAAAAGTGGATCAAGCCCCAAGGCCCAGGAAACGAGTATAAATAAAGGAACAACAGTCGAAGAAAGGTATGTGAGAACTAGTATGCTTAACTTATAATACAAGTAATCTAGAGAGAGTAGAGACTGACTTGTCCGTCGGAATACTAATTCCGGCACCCCCAACTGAAGTGTTCATTTCTTTTCAGGTGTCTATTTGAGGATCACGAGCGTCTCCCAAGATCAAAAGAATATTTCCAAACCACATCCCCACAGGAGGGAAAGAGGGTTAAAGGAGGTGGGAGAGAAAGGGGGTTTGAAACATTTTTATTTTTTTAATTATAAAAAATTGGAGCGTCGTGACATAAGATAAGGGCCTTGTTTGGCCAAGGTTTTTTTTTTATTGTTTTTTAGGTTAAAATTTACACAAAAAAGTAAATAAATAAAATAGGTTAAAATAGTTAATAAAATAAAATATCAAATCAAATTCATAATTATTTTATTTTTTTCAACAAATATCACATCTAACAAAAAAAATCTAATCTTCTTCTCAAATATAAATATTTTAACCTATTAAAATAGTTAAAAATTAAAATAATTTACTAAAATAACCAACTTCTTAAATGAAACTAAAAAGATGCAATTTCTCCAAAAGTTTGAAATTAAAAAAAAAATTAAAAAAACGTTTTAAGATATGCATTCTATTATTAAAAATAATACTACATGTATTAATTAATAGGAGTTTTCTTATGTGTGCAACCCACAAAAGGTGTAAGTGGGTTGCACACCATGTGCCACTTACACAAAAGGTGTAAGTGTAAGGTGTAAGTGTAAGTGTAAAGTGTAAGTGTAAGGTGTAAATGTAAGGTGTAAGGTGTAAGTGAGTTGCACACCGTGTGCCACTTACACAAAAGGTGTAAGGTGTAAGGTATAAAAGGTGTAAGTATAAGGTGTAAGTGTAAATAATAAAGTGTAAGGTGTAAGTTGCACACCATAACCAAACCCTAATTAATATATTAACGAATAATATGATATAATTTTAAAATTTTTTAATACTTATAATTTATATAATAAATAAGATTATAATATTAAAATAATAACATTATAATATATATGTTAATATATTAATTTAGAAAAAATTACCCATAGGTCCCATGTGAAACATGTGGTCTCCATTTAATCCCAAAACTTTTTCACTGCACCCAAAAGTCCTTTCCCCTCTCTCTCTCTGTTTTTTGTTTCCCTTCCTCTCTCGTTTTTTTTCTGATTTTTTGCTTCCCTCTTTACGACCTTCCGATCTGAACATCTATGCCGATCTGAACCTCTGCGGCACCACCGTCGCCGCTTTCTCCACCACGCAGATCGATTATTGACGCCGAAGATCTGATCAGAGTGACTAGATTTGATGCGATCTGCGAAGAACAAGAAGACGATGAAGAACAAGAACAAGAAGACGCTCATCCTCAGATCTGTGCTTAGATTGAACAGATTTGTGTATATATCTTTGTCAATTTCTCTCTCTTTCTCTCTCTATTTACAGATTTTTTTTGGGATAGTTGTTGATCTATGGTTGTTGTTGTTGATGTATAATATCATTGAAACAGATCTATAATGACTCAGATTTGTACAGCCATCACACAGATTTGTAATGAGAAAATTTTTGAATTCTGAACAAGTAATTTTCGAGTTTTAGTTACAGGCGGTGAAAACTGTAAAATTTTGCAGTTTAAATTTTTTTTTTTTGTGCTGGAATGAATCATGGTTTAAAACTGTAAAATTTTACAGTTTTATAACATGCGTTAGAACTGTAAAATTTTACAGTTTCATAACATGTTTTAAACATTTCGACGACTTTTCGGCGATATTGAACATTCTGACGAGTCTCCGGCGACCGTTTGACGGAAGTCCGACGATAGTAAAATGTGAACAGTGTCTGTAAATTAAAAAAATATATATATATTTTTTGGTAACAATTAAAAATATGTTGGACTAATAGGTGCAAGTATTTTATTTTGAGATTAGCTAAATCTTGAATTTAGTACATGAGATTTATCAGTAAGTTTCCCATTAATTAATACGTGCGCCACTGCCGTATTACCAAACCATTGTTCGAAGCCCATTTAAGAGCAAGGAGCTTCATGATATTTTATTGGGCTTCGACATTAATAATGCATACGAGTCAGGGCCTGCAACAGAAATTGGACTTTACAACACAAATTGGATTGGAATGGATATATAACATCGGAATGCGGGCTTTTGCAGTGCAGTCGTCTCGTCTCGTCTCGTCCAGCAGATAGATAGATAGATAGGATATATCATCATGTCATTCATCATTTGACGTGAGAAAAAAATTAAGAGTTACAAATTAAGGGTGTGTTTGTTTTTGAAGGATTAGAGCGTAGAATTGGATTATTAGTTCCATCGGATTAATAGTTTATTGTTTATTTTAATTTTTTTGTTTCAGATTATTAGTCTCATATTGTGGGATTATCCTATCTCATGGTGAGTGAGATTATTTTCATGGAATTGGTATCTCATGGGATTAGATTCTGAGATATTCATTTTATCCTATATTATTACTTAGCAAACAATTAGAAAATGGTACAATAGTCTTTTCAATATTTATAAATTAGTTTTTTAGTTTTGTTAATTTAAAATTACATATTAAATAAAAAATTTAAATTATAAATTTAATTTAATTAAAAATAATAAATTAAAAATTATGGCCATATAAATTAAATTGTTTTAGTATTGTTTAAAAAATTAAATTTACATATTAAATAAAATTATTTTTTTAGTGTTGTTAATTTAAAATTAAATATTAAATAAAAATATAAATTATAAATTATAAATTAAATTTATTTAAAAATAATAAATTATAAATTATGGCCTTATAAATTATTTTTTTAGTGTTGTTGAAAATTTAATTTATATATTAAATAAAATTATTTTTTATTGTCGTTAATTTAAAATTATATATTAAATAAAAATTATAAATTATAAATTTAATTTAATTGAAAATAATAAATTAAAAATTATGGCCTTGTAAATTAAATTTTTTTAGTATTGTTCAATTATAAATTATAAATTATAGATTATAAATTTAAAATTATATATTAAATAAAAATTATAAATTACAAGGGTAAAATAATCTTTTGAACATTTATCCTTATCTAGTCGGTTTAACTAAATATTGGATTCACTAAAAATAGTTCAATCCAGACATCTAATCCTATAACTAAACAAACATAGGATACAAATTCAATCCAATCAAATAGTCCGGGGACAATGTATCCCGGGACTAACAGTTCGATGGATTACAATCTCCCTTATCCAGTCCGTCCAATGTTTGTTTTGAGGGATAAGAGGGTGGGATTGGACTATTAGCCCCACCGGACTAATAGTCCATTGTTTGTTTGAAAAATTTTGCTCCGGACTAATAGTCCTCCCGGACTATTAGTCCCACAAACATGGGACTATCTTATCCCATGGGGGGATGTGGGATAGAAACCATGGGATTGGTATCCCATAGGATTATTTTGTGAAATGTCTATTTTACCCTCCATGCTATTACTTAGTAAACAATTAGAAAAGGGTAAAATAGTCTTTTGAACATTTATAAATTATTTTTTTAGTGTTGTTAATTTAAAACTATATATTAAATAAAAAATTTAAATTATAAATTATAAATTAAATTTAATTAAAAAGAATAAATTATAAATTATGGCCTTATAAATTAAATTTTTTTAGTGTTGTTAAAAAATTAAATTTACATATTAAATAATTTTTTTTTTTAGTATTGTTGATTTAAAATTATATATTAAATAAAAAATATAAATTATAAATTAAATTTATTTAAAAATAATAAATTATAAATTATGGCCTTATAAATTAAATTTTTAATTTATATATAAAATAAAATTATTTTTTTACTGTTGTTATTTAAAATTATATATTAAATAAAAATATAAATTATAAATTTAATTTAATTGAAAATAATAAATTAAAAATTGTGGTCTTATAAATTAAATTTTTTTAGTGTTGTTAAATTATAAATTATAGATTATAAGGGTAAAATAGTCTTTTGAACATTTATCCTTATCCAGTCCGTCTAACCAAACATTGGATTTACTAAAAATAGTCCAATCCAGACATCTAATCCCATGACTAAACAAACATAGGATACAAATCCAATCCAACCAAATAGTCCCGGGACAATATATCCCAGGACTAACAGTCCGATGGATTACAATCCCCCCTTATCCAGTCCGTCCAAACAAACGCACTCTTAGGACATGTTTGATTGGAAGGATTAAAGTTTGTGATTAGGATTATTAATCCGTAGACCCAATTATTCTATGTTTGCTTTGACATTTTGGTTTAGGATTATTAATCCAATTGATAATTAATCAAATAAATTTGTAAGATTATTAGTAATTGGGTAGGGGTGGGATAGTGAATACCACACTAATTTGATAGGATTATTAATACTTCATTATTAGTCTTGTGAATCAAAAGTACTAATCACTTTGCTTGGTTACAATTTTTCAAAAATACTTTTTACAAAATCTTATTTTTTTATTTTTCGTATTTTTTGTTTTTATTGAATTTTTTAATATTTCAAGTAATTTTTTTAATTTTTAGATATACTTAACATAAATATACCTAAAAAATAAAAAATTTCTAAAAAAAACGTTTTAAAAATTCACTAAGATCTCATGTGATGTAATATTATGTGTTGATCTTTTTTTTTTTTTTAATTTTTTTTTGTCATTAATATTTTTTAAAATCTCCTAAATTAGAAAAATGTATCATTTTTGGACTTAGCAATCACAGTACGCTGTTTTCGAATATCCTCTGCACGTTCATTTTCTTCTTTTTCCAAATTCATTTTTTTGTTTTTTTTTCATGGAAAAATAAGATAAAAAAGTAAAAAAACATTTAAGAAGTTGAAAATAAACTAACAAATGAAATTATCAAAATAACATATTATGTGTGTGTGTGAGCAAACCAACAAAAAAAAAAAGCAAAATTGCACGATAATAATATGGTTAATTTATAATTTTACCAATGTGGTATTATATTAAAATAATTTTTTTACCAATGTGGTATTATATTAAAATAATTTTTAAAAAAATATAAAAAATTACTTATTTTTATCTTTTCAAATGATTTTGTAAATAAGCGAAAAAATAAAAATAAAAAAACCAAAAAAATCTTTTTATTTTTATTTTTCCAAAACAGGCCAAAGTTAAGATCTAGAAGGGACCCAGAATTTTTATAGGGTCTTTGCCCTTATTTTAAAACATGTTATTTTAATAATTTTTAATTTTTTATAAAAAGATGTGCAACAAAATAAGAACAGTAATGTAACAATTTATAATAATTTTTTTGATTTCTTAGTTAAAATAGAAGGCTGTCAAACGAGGCCTTAGATTTTGAATCAGAATAGATTGTGTGGTGGATATTAAAATTGTGTATTGTGAGGTTTATGTATGCGATAAATTTGTATCACATATTGATATTTTTGAATAAATTTTAAGGATATTATTCTGAATTTATATTATTACTATAAGATCTAACACGCATGTCAGCTCAGTCAGCTAAAAGTTATGGGGTTAATTACGTCGAAAAATAATAGAGACGCTAAGAGATTTATCAACAAATAGAGTTTATTTGACATCTCTTAAATAAGTGTATTTATGTGGATAAATACACTTATTTGGATCACATTATTTTTTTATTTTTTTACATATCTTTTTATAAAAAATCAAAAAATAAATATATTTAGATTATCCCAAACAACTATTTATTAAATGCACTACAGGAAATTACACATTCAACGACAAAAAATGCTGACTAAAAAAATTTAGTCGCCAAAAATAGCCACTTTAGCTACGAAAGAAAAATTAGTCGGCAAAGGTGCAATCATCAGCTAAATTATTTCTCTTACTTTTGGCGACTAATTGAGTTTTAGTCATTGAAATTATGATTTTGGGAGACTAAATTATTTTTTGGTCCCTCAATGTACAATCTTTAGCTACTAAGAATAATTTAGTCGGTATTTATTTTATTTTGGCGACTAATTGCATTTTAGTCATTGAAACTAGGATTTTGGGCGACTTTAAAAAAAATTTGTCCCTAAAATTATTAATCTGTAGCTACTAAACGTAATTTAGTCGGTATTTCTCTTACTTTTAGCGACTAAAATTTAGATAGCAATTGTAATTCAATTTTTGGAGGTAAGATTTCTAATTTTGGAGGGATTCCTGAACGAATTAGTGATTAAATTTTGAGTTCGTCAGGGAAAACGGGTCCTTTTATTATTGGCGACTAATAGAAAATTGTCGGGAATAAGTCCACGGTCCATTACACTAATGCACGATTCTGTGGAACTCTTCTCTCTCACGTCTCACGCCTCTCGCCTTTCGCCTCTGTGTCTCTTCTTTCTCATGCCTCACGCCTCTGCCCTCCTCTCTATTATTGGAGCACAACCGCAAGGGTTAGCACCACTGTCACCCTTGTCGCTTTGTCTCGAGTAGGTATGTCCTCTATTTCACCTTGTGTGTGTATATGTGTGTGTGTGCACATGTCTCTCTATCTCCCTCTCTATGTCTTCTTCCATTCACATATACCAAATCGACCCATCTTTCTCGAGTGGTGCTTGGATTGCTCGTTGGATTTCACCGCTTGTATAACCTTATATAGTTGGAACGATGCTTCTAGCCGTGCTTGTTCCTACTCTTTGGACTTTTACCACTTGAACACCATTACAACAATCCAAGTTCTACATCTATTTTGCTTTGTTTGAGCCCTCAAACACATTGATGATATTACAAATATCAAATAGCGTACATTTACATGAGTTTTTGTGAAATAGTTTACATTTACATAAGTACAAATAGTCATTCTTGCATTATACATTACTTGGTAAATTATTTTTTTGATTGAAATTGTTAGATAAAATTGAAATATTTTATAGTTTATTTTATTCTTCAGGACCTTATTTAGGGTTAAACAATTTGAATGAATAATTATGCCTCATTTTGGATTGCTGACTATTTGATATATGACAAAATTTAAATAGAGCTTGGATTTGTTTAATGCTGGGTTGAGGTTTCATCATGGTATTGCTATTAAAATTTTGATGGTGTCTACAGACACATCACGCCCAACACATTGTAGGTGGAAAAAGTCAAGAACATAATCTGCAAATTTTACTTAGGATAAGAATTAATATAGGACATATTAGGAAATTTGGCAATCTGCTGTCTACAACTGGAATTGTGATGGGTTTAGATGAAGGAGCCCTTAGTGTTAGGATTGTATAAGGTAGAGGAAATGCTCTAGGGTTTCTAGAGGGAAGATGAGCTAAGTTGGTTAGGTTTTGAAAGTGAATAATTGTTGGAAGGGTTTAAGGTTGGTTTAGGATAATATTAATTTTTTTTGGATTGAAATTGTGACTCTTTTAAGGCTATGAATAACATCCTAATGAATAGTGTGTTGTGAAGGAGAAGAAGAAAAATCAAAAGAGGAAGACGCTAGCTATTCCATTAAGAATACCTTAAGAATTACTTTATTAAGGTAAGGAAGGGTACATAAGCATCACACAAAGCTTTAATGTGTTTAGCCATTCTCCTGCAAATCCCTAACCCCACGGGTCAGTACATTCCACACCTATTAACTCAACCCAAGTTCTATTAGGCCTTTCTCTATTTCTTTTATTGTCCGCATTGCCGATCAAACTACTCATCTTTGTTAATCTATTATTCACGTGACCATATCATCTCAAACTTCTTCAATTCATCTTGTCTTCAATTGATGCCATTTCTAACTTTTTTCCTTAATGGATTCATTTTATATTTTATCTTTCTTGTAAAAAGAAGGATGGAATTTAGAGCGATAAAAGACATGTCTTAGCAGCTTGTCACCATCACCAATAGTGTTTCACTTCAACCATCATTCTTTACTGCCATCATTTTTCACTGCCAAAAATTTGTTTATGTAATTATTATTTTTAGAAACAGTCAAAAGCTGGTAAGAGAAATAGGAGTCAGTTGCCGTATAATTATACCAATGGATCTTGCTCAGTTCCTAGCGCAATGGCTATTATAATAAGATTGATTTTATTTAAAAGTAGATCCATTAGTTTTATTTGGTTATGAATAATATGTTGTAATAGTTTTTTTATTAGTATTTGAATCTAACAAGTAGCTAAAAATGGGGGCTTGGATTTTCCTAAGTTTTATGAGGACAGCCACATGTCCAAGAAGACGAATGACTAGATCTATCTAAAATGTGGTGAGCCACATGTAAGTATGTAACTGTGAGGGCATATTTTTTGTGAATAACAATACGTGGCTAAGGTGACACCGAAGTGTTAGCTAAGGTGCCACGTGTCTTGGTCATGGCGCCGAGGTGATCTCGGCTAGACCGAGGTTATCTGCGGAGATACCAGAATTTGAGATGAACGGATAAGGAACAAGAGTCCTAGAATGGGAAAAGACCTCAGTCTGGATAAAAAAAATAAGGCTTTTAGGAAGTTTATCTCTATCTGGTTGGGAGTCCAAGATGTGCATTGAGTCAGAATCCATTGAAGCTAGGCTTCTACAGGGATCAGGTTAGTGCTGGCAATAAAAGTAAGGCATCCTCGGGGGTCTAAGGTACGCTTTTTGTATTCTGACTTGTGAGTTAAGCACTGTTTGGAATCTCTGAGAGATAACTGAGTACTGACTTGATCGTCGGAGTGCCCCCGGGTGGACGAACCACCACCGGAGTGTTATCTTTCTGTGACAGGTTGTTCGGGGCGTAATCTATTCTGTCTGTGCTCTTCTGCTGAATTCCTGTTTGGCAGTGTGGTCAGAAATCAGCACCCATAATTTGGCGCCATCTGTGGGAAACATAAGAAGAATAGATGGCCAATAACGGATAGAAAGAAAGAATTAGGGGCGACATCCCTAGTAGGAGTGGTAAAAACGCTGAACCTAACGTAGAGGTAGACAACTATAATGAAGAACCTCGGCATAAGAATCCCGGAGAAAAAGACGTCGGCCAAGAGGAAGATGTACCGAAGAAAGTATATCCGGGCGAGTATTACAACAAAAGCGACCTCTAGGTATAAAAAGATAGATGCTTGAGGAGGGACGGCGAGATGAAGGGGATAGCAAACAAATTGGCAAACCTACAATCGGTTGTCAATTTAATGATGCAGAACAATGTCATGCAGCCACTGTTCCCATTAGAGGACACGCCAATTCCAGCGGCCAAGAATGATGCCCAGAAATGGGAGCAGAAAGCAATCCCCGTAGTCCCTTAGCATTACAGGGCGAGGGAGCATTTGTATCGGCCTTCACGGGAGGTCGTACGAAGATAATCAATGAAATGAGAGTCTTAGAAGACACATCGTGCCAAAGAAACCTACACCAAAGAATATCGGCATGTTCAAGCGAAGGAGCTTTGCTTTGACATGACGAATGTAAGGAGGTCCAAGAGGACTCATAATGACATCGGGAGTAGCGCACCAAAAAGACTGAAATCCGTTGACAGCCGAGCTCCTGTACGGACTAAGGAGGATTTGAGAGACTATCTCCAGAGGAAGCGACAAGATGTCGAGGTCACATTCCCAGTCAAGCCAAGAACACCGCTCTCAGTAGAATTGGACAAGTTTGAGGCCCCGAAGAGGTTTCACATGTTGAGATTCCAGATATACGACGATAAGTCTGATCCTAATTTTCACGTCGGCTTGTATTTGAACTCCATGGCACTGTATACCGAAACAAGCCGTTGCTTTGCAAGGTGTTCTCCTCATCATTTGGGAAAATCGCATCAAATTGGTTTCATAAGTTGCTAAAAAGAACTGTGAAAAGTTGGGAAGGCCTGGCCGAGATATATGTAGCCGGGTTTGTTATAAATAAACTACAGCCGTTAAGGGTAGACTCCCTGATGGTTTGAGAATTGGCGAGGATGAAAGCTTCAGGGCTTATGCCAAAAGGTACTATGAGGTGTTTAACCGAATACCAGGGTGCAACCAAGAGGTGGCAGTCGTATCTTTTAAGAACGGCTTAAACGATGACTGTTTGCTTTCAAAGTCACTGGCAAAGACATTGCCAAAAAGTATGGAGAAACTTATGGCCAGGATTGAGAAATATGCAAAAGTAGAGGAAGACATGCCAAGAACGAAGGCGTCAAAACAAGAAAAGAGAAACGGATCGCCGAAAAGAGGCCGAGGTAATACAAACTTTAATAAACAATAAACGGGGTTGAGGGCTACACAAGCAGTCACCACAGTGTTTCGGATCTCGGTTTACGAAGTCCTAGAAAGAATCAGGAACCAGCCTTACTATAGAGCACTAGAGAGGATTCCTGGCAAATTTATGGGAAGAAGCCTTGGGAAGCATTGTATCTACCATAATAAGGATGGACATCTAACTCAGGGGTATCTACCATAATAAGGATGGACATCTAACTCAGGGGTGCAGGGCCCTAAAAACACATTTGGAAGATCTGGTAAGACAATGTCACTTAAGGGACCTAGTAGATGAGGCCAGAACAAGGGAAGAGCAAGCAAGGCTGCCCCAGGCACCAGTAACACCACCTTCACCAGCACCACAATCGCAAGGAGGGTGAAACACTTACAGCACATGTATCAGGTCCAACAAAAGAGGCCTAGGGCAGACGAGTACGAGGGACCAATGGTGTTTTTTACTAAAGCCGACCTAGACATAGTGCAGCATCCACACAACGATGCTCTGGTAATATCCCTCAAGATTGGAGAGTGTCAGGTAAGGTGCATTCTGGTTGACCAAGGCAGCTCTTGTGACATCATGTACGTCAGATGTTACAAAGAGCTCGACCTTCACCAAGATGATTTGAAGCAGGCTAACAGTCCAATGGTCGAGTTCAGTGAAACGCCAACATGGCCCCTAGGGGCAATAAATCTGGAGGTGCAAGCAGGCACCAGGAAGGTGAACACAGAATTTACAGTCATTAACATCCCCTCCCCTTACAATGTTATCTTGGGAAGGCCATGGTTACAAGCAAAGAGGGTTGTTTCCTCAACGTTGCACCAGTTGTTGTGATTTCCAACAAAGCATGGAATTGAGGAGGTCAGAGGGGATCAGGTGCAGGCAAAGAATTACTCTATGGTAGCAACGAAGTCCATTTGCAATGTACAAGAGGCAGAGATAGTAGAGATCGAGGACGAGGACATGGAGGTCTTGGATGACGTCAGCAAAGAGCCTGCCGACAAAAGCCAGAAAGCCTTGAAGAAAATTCTAGTCCAGCAAGGGGATGAAGAGCGCTTCTTCCTCCTCAGCTCAAGTATGGCCGAGAAAGAAGAAAAGGAGTTAGAAGCGTTCTTGCGAGCAAACATAAAGGTATTTACCTGGACGCCATACGAGATGCCTGGTATAAACCCCGAGGTTACATGCCACAGATTAAACGTAGATAGATCGGCAAAACCCGTTATCCAGCGAGCAAGGAGGCCGACGTTGTTCCATGTGGAGGCAGTAGAAGAGGAAGTGGACAAGCTGTTAGAAGCCAGAGCCATTTGAGAGGTAAACTACCCTACCTCGTTGTCCAACACTATGGTTATGAAAAAAAAGAATGGGAAGTGGAGAGTCTGCGTGGACTTCACTAGCCTGAATAAGGCTTGTTCCAAAGACAATTTCCTACTCTCCAAGATCGATCAATTAGTGGATGCCACTTCAGGACATAGAAGGATGAGCTTTCTGGACGCATATAGAGGGTACCATCAGATAGCATTGTACCCCTTGATGAAGAGAATATTCTATTTATCACCCCAAAAAGGTTGTATTGTTACAGAGTGATGCTTTTCGAGGTTGAAAAATGAAGGAGCAACATACTAGAGGTTAGTAACCAAGATGTTCAGACATCAGATTGGCGAAACGATAGAAGTATACATCGATGACATGGTCGTGAAGACTAAGGAACCTCAAGATCATTTGGCCGACTTGAAGGGGGTCTTTGGCATCCTAAAAACATATCGGCTCCGACTCAATACTTCAAAATGTGCATTTGGAGTTGGGTCTAGTAAGTTCTTGGGGTACTTGGTTACTAGAAGGGGCATTGAGGCAAGCCCAGATCAAATCAAGGCCATCCTGGATTTGAAAAGCCTAGAGTCAGCAAAATAAGTGCAGATGTTGATAGAAAGGGTCGCAGCCCTGAACAGATTCATAAGCAGAAGTTCGGATAAGTGTAAACTATTTTTCAGTCTGTTGAAAAAGGCCACAGACTTCTTATGGACAGAAGAATGTGAAGTCGCATTGGCCGACTTGAAAAAATACCTGACCACAGCTCCAGTTCTCTCGAATCCAATACCTGGAGAAGAGATATTCTTGTACTTGGCGGTTTCAGAGCATGCAGTAAGTGCAGTAATAATTAGAGAAGAGAAGGGAGAACAAAAGGCAGTGTACTATGTGAGTAAAACCCTAGCAGGCGCAGAGACCAGGTATTTACCCTTGGAGAAATTAACATTAGCCTTAATGATGGCTTCCAAGAAGTTGAACCATTATTTCCAAGCCTAAAAAATTGTGGTATTAACTGAGCACCCATTGAAGTCCCTGCTACAACAGAGAGATCTAACAAGCAGGGTGGCCAGATGGGCAGTGGTATTGGGCCAATTCGATTTAGAGTTCAAACCCAGAACAACAATCAAAGGCAAATTATGGCCAATTTCGTGGCCGAGTTCACACCTGGTGCCATCCCACGTCAGGCTCCGGTGAGCCGCGGCTTAGGATGTTTAGAAGAATAAGAAAAGACCCAGTTGGGAATAAAAAACTCTGTAGCAGAGTAGAAGAAAGAAGAAAGACTCAAGCTTTGCGACATTTACATCGGTGACTCCTTCCGCCTGTTTATTGACGGGAGTTCAAATCGTCAAGGAACAGAGGCAGGAGTAGTGCTAGTATCGTCATATCGGCAGATACTAGATCAATCTATTCAACTATGGTTTAAAGCCTCAAACAATGAAGCAGAATATGAAGCACTGACCACGGGATTGAAGTTGGCAGCAGCAATGGAAGCCGATGAGGTAATAGTCTTATGTGACTCCCAACTTATTGTGAACCAGGCAACAGGCAAGTATGCAACCCAAGATAAAAGAATGATAGCCTATGTCAAAGAGGTTGTCAAACTATTAGCCTTGTTTCAGGACTACCGACTATAGCAGGTTAGCCGAGATAATAACAGTCATGCCGATGCCTTGGCTAACTTGGCTAGTGCAATGAAATCAGGGAATGCAAGGACAATAATGGTTGATTATTTGTCAACCCCAAGTGTGGAACCACTGATCACAAAGTACGAAGCAATGTGTGTAGAGATGGGACCAAGTTGGATGGATGTGATAGTAATATTCCTTAGAAATGGGAAACTGACAGATAGATCGCAAGAAAGCACATAAGACCAGACTAAAGTTGGGTAGGTTTAGTCTAACAGCAGAAAGACATTTCTACAAAAAGCCTTCTGCTGGTCCCTTTTTGAGAAGTTTGCATCATTCACAAGTAGTCGACTTCTTGTATAAAATATACGAAGGAATATGTAGAAGCCATGGTGGGGGCAGATCATTTGCTCATAGGGCCATCATTCAGGGGTACTGATGGCCCTACATACAGAAAGATGCTGAAACTTATGTCAGAAAGTGTGAGAAGTGTCAGAGGTTCGCACCTTTGATACATCAACCAGCAGATTTAAACTCAGTGTCCAACCTTTGGCCATTTGCCCAGTGAGGCATGGATCTTGTTAGACAACTACCCCAAACGACTGGATAAAGGAAGTTCCTGCTGGTAACAACTGACTATTTCACAAAGTGGGTAGAAGCTGAACCCCTCGCGAAGATTCGGGACATTGATGTGAAGAACTTCATATAGAAGAACATCATCACTAGGTTTGGGATCCCAAGGGCAATAGTAGCAGACAATAGAACACAATTTGACAGTAAACTAATCAAAAGCTTCTGTGCAAAGTACAAGATCAAGAACTATTATTCCACTCCAAGTCTCCCTCAAAGTAATGGTCAGGCAGAAGCATCCAACAAAACTATCTTGGATGAGATCAAGAAAATGTTGGAAGCAGCAAAACAAAAATGGGTGGAAGAGTTGCCCAATGTACTCTGGGCATGTCGGACTACTCTAAGAAGATCAATTGGGGAATTCCCATTTGCCATGGCTTATGGCACAGAAGCAGTCATCCCTTTGGAAGTCAGCATCCCAGGGATCAAAATCTAAGGAGTAGAGAATGGGACTGACGAGGCATTCCTGGCCCGAGATCTGGACATACTTGAGGAGAAAAGGAAGAGAGTAGCAATTCGGCTGAGGGGATACCAGCAACAACTTACTAGAGCCTATAATAAGAAAGTCAACCCAAGAGAACTCAAAATTGGGGACCTGGTGCTAAGAAAAGTGGTCGGCAATAAGAAGGATCGTAGAGAGGGCAAACTGGACCTAAATTGGGAGGGACCTTATAGAATCATCTCGGTAGCCGACAATGGTGCATATCGGCTTGAGGACAATAAAGGCAAAGAGTTGTCAAGACCCTGGAACACTTGCAACTTAAAGTATTTCTATCATTAAATCTTTTTGTTTTTTCAAAATTTATGTCATAATTTTCTTAGTCGAGGTAGTAATAAAATTTTTAGCCTGATTTTTTAAGAATTTTAAAATTTGTGTGATTGGACTGACCAGTCCTTAGGCGATGTTTCTGATTGAAACATGACGAATAATTTAGACTTATTATATGACAGAGTTGAATTATACTTGCATATAATAGAGTTAAACTAAGTTGGCGATATTTCTGATTGAAACATGACGAATAACTTAGACTTATTATATGGCAGAGTTGAATTATACTTGCATATAATAGAGTTGAACTCAATTTCTGATTGAAACATGACAAATAACTTAGATTCATTATATAGCAAAGATGAAATTAGATTTGCATATAATGGAGTTGAACTAAATTGGTTTAGCATAGCCTCACCACGAAACTATGCATTTCAGTTAGATTAACAACGAAAGCAAGGTTGAGAACCTCGACTAGTCTTTGTTTGAATCTAACTTCGGCAAAAACTATACGTACTTAATGTGGACATAAGTGAAACTTAAATTCACATTAGGAGGCAAAGAGCTGGAGAATGATAAGTAAAAGTTTAAAGTGTTTGGGAGTTGGAATTTTGTTGAGAAATTTACAAACTAAAGTTAGCTTAACACTTGTTGAAATTTTTAGAAAAATTTACAAGTTGAAGTTAAGTCGAGGTAATATTGCAAGAAGTACATACGTACTTGCCGAAATGACCAGGTTGCCAAACTTGGGAAGTATAGACGATAGAAGTCTTGATAAGTGAGAGTGAAGTGGCAAGTTTAAAATAACACTTGTGAAAATATTTTTACAATGTTTTCAAGTGTTAAACCAAGGCCGAGATAAACAATTAGAAGCTATGTCCGAGGTATTTTACTCTGAAGAGGTTATACAGATAAAGGTATACTTTCAAGACATGCAAAATTATTCTAAGTGTGAAAGTGGAAAACATACAAAAGAGAAAAGAATACATTCAACACTTAAGAGAAATGAGGAGTCTTGCATTCAAAAGACAACTTGTTCGAAGTACAAAAAGGGCACATCGGCCAAACTAAAGCTAACATTGTTCAAAAGCAAAAAGTACAAAGTACAGAAATAAAAGCTTCAAATTAAACTACTCGGCGTCAGTGGCTAGCTGTGTTTCAGCCTCAGAAGACAACTAGGTAATCTTCTCGGCAGTCTTCTCAGCCTCGAGCTCGGCGTCAATTTCTTGGATAGTTTGATCGAGGCTCTTATCGGCGATATGCACCTTGGACGTAGTCTTCTTGGGGGAGGCACTTTTTGAGACCTCGTCCTCCTCATCCTGAGTTAAGTCAAGGACTTGCTCATTCAGAGTTAGGAACCTAGTCCTAGCAGCACCAACTCCACCAGACTTATCGGCTTCGACATCCTGATCTGTCTCAGCCTTGTCCTCGGACTGGCTTGAAGTAAGGGGGAATGGTAAAACAAGTCGACTGGCATCGTACAGTGGCGAATCTTCAAAGACTGCCAACTCCTTCAAAGTAGCCATCTAACCAAAGGTGTAACCCTTGTTGCATGCCTGCTTCACTTGTCTTTTGTACTCATCACGTACATTAGCCACCCCCTCAGCGTAGGCCTTTTCATCAGCCACCTTGATTTCGGCCTCCTTCGTCGATGATGCCGTTTGAAGTTCGGCTTGGGCTTTAGTCTCCTTCTCTTTGGCCTCTTTCGCCTCGACCTTGGCGACCTCAGCTACATTTTCTACAGTCTCAGAGCGGTCTTCGTCATTTTTAAGGACCAGCTCAATAACCTTGGCCTAGTCAAGAAGGCCTCAGATACGGGCCTCGGCCTTGTCCAAAGAAGATAGGAGCCTGGCTGCCTCCTTTGTTTTTTGGGTCAGCTCTTTCTTGAAGTCATCGGCCTTAACTGCAAGAGAGTGAACCTACTGGATAGCCTGCAAGAGTGCAAAGAAAATTCGTTAATTATGAAAATCAGAGTTGAAGTTAAATTAAAAAATTACAAGTGTTGAGACTTATCAAGAGATAGTGCCACATCATCATGGCGTAATTTTCATACTCCGAGAGCTCAGCCATCCGATTGATATCGATTGGAAATAGGACAGCGGTGGATATGGCAGCATCAACCTTTAGCCTATTGAGCACACTGTCCCCAGCTAGAAGAGGTCGGTCCCCAACTGTGACAGTTGGAGTCCATGGAGCGTCAAATCGGAAGTCAGAGGGCTCAGAAAAACTGCCAAACCTCAACTTTTTGGATGGCGGAGGGTGAGACGCCTCGAACTCAACAGGCCTCTTTTCAGCAGACTTCTCAGCTTCTGCCAATTTTGAGATTGGGATTATGTCTTCAGACTCCACCTCGGTAGCACTGGGTTTGGCCTTGTCCCTTTTTACCCTTTTTGCCTTAGGTTTTGGCTGGGATTAGGAAGGACTGGAGGAGTGGACTGACACCACCCCCGGGATGTCGACTAGGAGGTTGTCCGGAATGATCTTTGTGCAGCCCATTTCTTCAACGGTGGTGGCAATGATGACCTTGGTGCCGAAGCGAATTGCTGGAAATGTAGTGGGTGGGTTTGTTGGGTCGTAAGTTGACGCCTTAGTGCTTTGACATTTTTGGCTACGAGTTCTACCTATTGGAGCGAAAAGTGGAGCTCAGCGTTGGCGCTGGGCAAGAAGAATCTGTTGTAGAGCAGATGTTGATAGCTGCTCCGCTGGATTAGAAGTTGAGGCTTGGTCAGGCCGTGGTGATGAAGTGGTAGGGGGAGTTGTTATTGAAGGTGGAGACTTGCCCTTCATGAGGACGCCGGATAGCGTGGATTTGTAGGTTGGAATGTAGTTGAGCAGCAGAGGGGCTTTCCGTTGGTCAACTAGCAAACCCAGTAGCTTCTTAAAGTCCTTGCTGGGGTAGAAGGTTTTACAGAAGTCTTTTGATGGCTGAGGAAGAGCTGCAAGTACAAAAATCAAACATTAGAACACATAAAGGGGATAAAGTAATAAAGACTTAAAAGCGTGTAAAGTAACACTTGGTTTTTACCATTACCCTCTTTAAACACTGTTCAGCTCAAAGGATAGAGGTGGAGGTCGTCATCAGGTGAGAACTCCCAGTTGCCCTAAACGATGAAATAATCATCTCTAGCACCTTTGTTGGAGTCTGGGAGGTTGGCTATGAGTTTGTACTCAGTGGATCTCGGCTTTGAGGTAATAGACGTAGCCTTTTTCGGATTTCAGGCCACACGTGGTATAACAGTATTGGATATCGGCTAGTGTTATCCTAGCGTTTCCTCAGCTAGCTAGGGCAATTATACTGTTAATGACTCTATAAGAGTTAATAGTCAGCTGCATTGGGTTAAACTTGTAGTAATAAAGGACTTGTCAGAAAAGGATATTTAGAGGGAACCTAAGTCCACACTCTATGAAAGCCACTACGGGAAAAGGCATAGAGTCCCCATCAGGCATGATGAAGTCCTCTTCCCTTGCCAGCCTGAGGTGAATATCGGCTGGGATGGAAAACTCTTTCCTAAAGTACTCTAGCTTGGAAGGGGTGTCGACTCTCCACCTGAACATACCCATGATGTTGGCTTATGAAGATTAAATGCAAAATTTCAGAAAAGAACGTTTGGTGTGGGATTAAGGACCTCGGCTAAACCCTAGAGAGCACTGGGATAAAATTTTCTGAGAATCTAAGGGGTTTTTGGTTCGATTTTCCTAAAGAGCAGAGTTCTAGATCAATTCTCAAACCTATATCTATGCAGATACAGGAATCAAAGGCAAGAATCTAGAAATAAAGTTTAAAAAAAAAAAAAAGAACAATGATTCGGACTCAAGAAAACAAACAAAAATTCAAAGAACGCTGAATAAAGTGTGTGTAGATGTACAAAGCCAAGGATAGTGGCAAATTAACAAGTGTACGAGCAGTATGTGTGTGCACATGTAGACCCAGATACAGGTTGGACAAACACGAAATCGCAAACAAACATGCTTAATATGCGAATGATGAAATTTAAAACACAAGCTAAGATTGAAGAACACGAACGGATTCACAATGGCAACAAACAAACACAACAGAGTTTGAAAAAAATCAAAAACTGAAAAGAGGGAAAACAGTAACTTACCGAGAAGAATGACGCCAGATGAATCTCGCCAGAATTAGACGACGTGAGTGGTCGCAAATGGACGGTGAAAAGTTCGCCGAAGGAGGTGATCGATGCAAGTTATAGAAAGCTTTGAAGGAACGAAAATAGAGGTTTTTTGCAGAGAGAGAAAACTTTGAAAGAGTGGAGAAATGCAAAGTGAAGAGACAGAGAAAGGGAAAAGTACTTTTTTTAAAACACGAAAAGGCAGCAAAACTGTAATGAATGTGCCTTGGACGACGTGCCTGTCAGGTGGTACGCTCAAAAGCGACGTGACCTGATGGCGCGTGTTAAGTACGGATCAATGAGAAAAGGACACGTAGGTAAAACGATTGAGAAACCGTGCGTGACAGCTCATGCGCAGATAGAACTCTTGGAGTTCTTGATTTAATGGAGTGAGAACCTCGGCTATAAGGACAATCTCGGTTAAAGAACTTGAAGAACTCGCTTCTTGGTTCTTGATCATTTAATAAAGTAGACTACAAAGTCTTGGTCGTGTGAAGCCAACGTATGATGATTACGGTCATGAAGGATGGAGTAAGTCTTAGCCGACGTGCCATATAGACAAACAATATAAGTTCTATCACCTCAGGATGCCGAGGTAATAGAACCTAGGGACAGTTGTGGGGGCATATTTTTGTGGATAACAACACGTGGCTAAGTTGACACCGAAGTATCAACCAAAGTACCAAGGTGTCACGTGTCTTGGTCATGGCGCCGAGGTGATCTCGGCTAGGCCGAGGTTATCTGCGGAGATACCGGAATCCGAGATGAACGGATAAGGGACAAGTGTCCTAAAATGGGGGAGGACCTCAGTCTGGATAAAAGATAAGGCTCTTAGAGAGTTTATCTCTATCTGGTTGGGAGTCCAGGATGTGCATTGAGCCAAAGTCCATTGAAGCTAGGCTTCTACAAGGATCAGGTTAGTGCTGGCTATAAAAGTAAGGCACCCTCATGGGTTTAAGGTACACTTTTTATATTCTGGCTTGTGAGTTAAGCACTGTTTGCAATCTTTGAGAGATAACTGAGTACTGACTTGATCATTAGAGTGGCCCCGGGTGGACGAACCACTGCCAGAGTCTTACTTTTCTGTGACAGGTTGTTCTGGCATAATCTATTCTGCTTGTGCTCTTCTGCTAAGTTCCTGTTTGGCAATGTAGTCAGAAATCAGCACCCACAGTAACAAGGAAATAATTGTATTTAATATTACTTAGTATCCAAATATATCTATATTGTTAAGATTTTTTGTCTTCTTTATTTGCAATGACAGTAAGAGATGGTCAATCTACAAGCGGCTGCCTCCAAGTCGGGGACACTATTGACACAAGAAGAGCTTTTAAGGCAAGTGCTTGGAGAGAAAGAAAAGTTCTTGCTTGGATTTGGGATCAGCCCACGACACTCTACCATAGCTGCATCACGAGCACGTGATAAGGACATTGAGGTAATGAGAGCTGAGATGGAGGTACTTCGTAAGGAGCAACAAATAGATCGTGACGAGTTGATGAAAGAGCGAGAGGAGTGAGAGAGATATTACAATGAGATGTTGAAAGAGTGAGAAGAGTGCGAGAGATGTTACAATGAGTTATTAGAAGAGCAGGCGCAGGGACAGAAAGCTCGAGAGGAGACAAGTACAAAGGTTGATCATTTGAATAACATAGTCGCCAAACTCAAGCAACTCTTGGGGGTCTAAGTTGGTTATCTGACATTTACTGTTTGGTAAGAACAATTTTATTAATGTCATATATACTTTGTTAAAATATGTTAGCTTTAATAATGAATAGGACATGTACGTAATAGGATACGTAAGTTGGGAGTTAGAGTCGAGAATGCCTTAAACTTAGTCGAAAAAAGGAGTTTGGGAGGCAAAAATCCAAAACAGCCCCCCAACAACTGTTGTGGGTAACGAGCAGTTTCCCTGTGCCAAATGAGACTTATAGGAACAAGCGGTACGTAAATAGGACACGTAAGTTGGGAGTTAGAATCGAGAATGTCTTAAACTTAGTCGAAAAAGGCGTTCGGGAACAAAATACAAAATAGTCCCCCTAACTACTATTGTGATGTAATAGGCAGCTTTCTCAAGCCAAATATGACCTGTAAGGACAGACGATATATAAATAGAACATGTAGATTGGGAGTTAGAGTTGAGAATGCCTTAAATTTAGTCAAAAACGGCATTTGAGGCCAAAAAATGAAAAAATAATTATTAATTATGTACAATGATTACTTGTAAAATATTACTGGCTGCCTAATATATTCATTCGAGTTTTGCATTTTTTTCTTTCATATTTATTTGAGTATGCAAAACTAATGATTAATTTAAAAAGATTAATTAAATTTAAGTTTTATATTTTTTTTATAATTTTAAATATGTCAATATTTAGTTAATACTAATGATTAATTTTATTTTTACAGATAATTTTTGGCGTGGAATTGTGGATACGACTTTTTCTGACAAGTATGGAAGACATTGTTTTTATACCTTTAGGTGTCCTTAGAATTGTACGTACAAATTACTTTCTTGGCATGATACAAATCTAAAATTTGACATGGTACATATGATCTTTTGATGTGGTACAGATTAGTTACTAGTGCGGTAACCTGTATCGGTACAGATTAATTTTTTGGTGTGGTATAGATTACCTTTTGGATATTAAATTTGGTTAATCCTCTGTTATGTATAAAATTAGATGGATTATACTTGATTTGCTTGGAATTTCTATTACATTTAGAATTTGACGTTAAATATGAATTTTTTTGATAGTTGAAAGTGAAATGTGTGCACATTGTTGAATGGTTGATAATATAATCAGTATTCAAATATTATTTTATTTATATACATGATAGAAGTTGCACTAATAATGGAATAAATACAGGTGGTTGAGAAATTAATTTTTAAAAAAATTATAAAGTTTTTGGCGATTAGGGTTCGTTTGGGAAGAGGGTTGGTTTTTTGGATTTTTTAGCCTATGGCTAAAAAGCCTCGTTTAGGAAGGACTTTTTAGCTTTTTTGACTTTTTGTGAAAGAAAGAATGTAATAGATCTAGTCGTGACCATACACTTGACGGGTGAGATGTAGAGGTTACTGGAATAGGGTCTCCGGCGGCAATGAACACAATCAAGACGGATTAACCACTTCCCAGGCAGGCCAATCGATGATACAGTTGCTCGTGGATGGATGGATGATCCAAGCTCCTCAAGCCCACGCCCGAGCGAAGCCCACTTGGAAGACAAGAAACAAGTTCAACGGAGCAGGTGGTACTCCCCGAACCCTCCGGTGTGTGAATTAGAAGTGGAAGTAGGGAATGTAGAAAGAGAGAGAGAGGGAGAGAGAGATAGGAAAAACTTAACCTTCTTCTTGTCTTCAAACCTTGCTTATATCCTTTGGTAATCATTTCACTGTCCCTGCCGTCCTGCCCTCATCGCCGAAAGCTTGTGTTGTTGCTTACCTTGTTCAGGGTAAGGGGGTGCTATTCCGGCTGAGGGGTGTTGTCGCAATAAATGCTGTGATGGGCTGCATTAATGGTGATGTGCTGTGGCAATAACTTTGCAGATCTTTGTCTGCTGACCTGGCCTGTGTTTCACCTGCCACATGTTCGAATGCCATTGGCCCTCCATGCCCTGTTGGTCTTCGGTTGTCCTGGGCCTTTCCAGCCGGGTTATGTTGTGGGTCCTAAGTAATGGGCTTGGGGTTGTTCACTGTGGGCTGTAGTCTTTATGGGCCTATACATGTAAGTAGTCCCCCATTCCCGAGTGCAGCTTTAGTCCAACGAATAATAGAGAGAGATGAGTCCGTGACCAGGGGCGTTGGCGCGAAGTGAGGCCAGATTGAGGCGCACCGACCGCGAGGGTGGCCGAGCGGGAGGACCGATCGCGAGGCGTGCCAACCGCGAGGGTGGCCGAGCGGGAAGACCGATCGCGAGGCGTGCCGACCGCGAGGGCGGTTGAGCGGAAGAAGCCGACCGTGAGGAGTGCCGACCGCGAGGGTGGTCGAGCGGGAAGACCGATCGCTAGGCGTGCCGACCGCAAGGGTGGCTGAGCGGAAGAGGCCGACCGGGAGCAGTGCCGACCACGAGGGTGGCCGAGCAGAAAGACCGATCGCTAGGCGTGCCGACCGCGAGGGTGGCTGAGCGGAAGAGGTCAACCGTGAGCAGTGCCGACCGCGAGGGTGGTCGAGGGGAAGAGGCCGACTGTGAGCAGTGCCGACCGCGAGGGTGGCCGAGCGGAAGGGCGTGGGGCTCAAAAGGCGGCGTGTCACGTGATGATTTGAAGTAGAAAAGACAAGGTAAGGGCAGGAGTCAGTGCATCGTGACCACACACGTGGCAGGATCGTGGGGGAGGGGAAGTGAGGCGTTGGAGTAAAAATGAAACGATAGGTCATTATGGGGTTGAAAAGACAGTTTTGGCAGATGATTTGAAAAGTTTTCAAACTGGCGAAAATTAATTGGGATCCTTGGAATACGGGCAAACCGTGGGCTTTTGGTATCATACGATTTACCTACTTCTTTACAAAAACTCAAAATATCCCTAGTGTTAATTCCTTCGTTGCTCACGACACACCTTTGCAACACTTCTTCAATTTCCTGGCACCTGCATCAAAAGCGATTCGCAGACACAGCTTGGAAATGGCCCAAGAGGAAACTGCGATTGTGAGGGTAGATCCACTTAGGGAGGATGATGCTGAGGAGTTGGTGCAGTAGTATAGAATGGAGAGGCGGGGGAAACGCTTGCATGATTCCGTAGTTCCACTGTGATAGCAGTTGCGGAGCCAATCAGCCAGGCAAAACCGGAGCACTGGCATACAAAGGCGGATAAATCAACGGTTACTGCGGCTGATTTGGAGGCCATTCGTGAAAAATATCAGATTCTGATGGAGGTGGTGTTATCGCTGCCAACATCATCGGAGAGGCCGTCCGACACCAGGCCAGGAGAGTTTTCCCTTTACGAGGAGGCGCTGAAAGGTGGATTGAGGTTGCCACTGCCCCAAGTGGTAATGGACGTACTTAACCGTCTGGAGATGGCACCGGGCCAGCTGATGCCTAATGCATGGAAGATCCTGCTGGCATGTGCAAGCTCGTGGCCGAAGGCGAATGGAGGGGAGGCCATGACAGTTGATGAATTTTTCGCCTACTATAAAGCCTCGGGGCAACAAGAAACGTGGGTCACCTTGTAGGCAGTGATAGGGAAGGGGTTGGTGGCTGGGCTGCCGACATCAATCAAGGGTTGGCGACCACGGTGGTTTTATGTGTCTGCCAATGGGGGGCTTGGGGTGCGCACCATCTGGAAGGTGCCTACCAGGTCGATGGAGGCAAGACTAGGGGCGGCGGCAGAAAAAAGGGTGAAGAGGGTGAAGGAGTGGAGGGAGAGAGAGAAGGCCAAATGGGATGAGCTCGTGCAGCCGTCCGCGTTGTTTGAGGCAGGGTTGGGTCCACGACCGATCGGTGGGGACCTCGACCGGGCGGAGTTAGAAGCGAGGAGAGAAGCTCAAGAGGCAGAGGATCAAGCTATCCTTGCCAGAGCTACAAAGTTGAAAAAGGCGCAGGAAGGCCGACCGGCTCAACCGATCGCACGGGAGAGGATCCGACAACTCCCAAGGCCGCTGGGGGTGAAGGACTTAAGCAGTTTTGAGCCACGGCCGCCCCCAGTGGACCCTGTGAAAGAACAGGCCAGAAAGGAGGGGGAGGCTCTGAAAATGAAGAAGGAGAAGAAGATGAGTGCCCCAGAGGGAGCTGCAGATGAAGCTGGGCCCAAAAAGGCTAAGGTCGCCCCAGCTGAGGTAGAGGCCCCTGTGGCCAAAGATACCCCAGAGGTGGTGGTAGTCAGCCCAACAGTGGAGGTTGTGGAGAGGGCCCCCGCAGTGCAAGTAGGAGTTGGGTTGACTGGGACTGAGCCAAGTAGGATGGAGCAGATCAAAAAGGGCCCTGCACCCCAGGAAAGAAGAGTCGGTCTGGGTGCAGCAATTTATCACGCGTGTGCTGTGGCTGGAACGCTAAAGGGAGAAGAAGGCCCAGCCAGGGCGGGGGCAGACCGCCTAGTGAAGATTGTGAATGAGATAGCCCTGCGCTCGGCATCCGAATTCAGTGAGGCCGACCTGCTGAGGGGGTTATACTCCGCTCAAATGGAGGTAACCACCTTGACAGGGGCCCTTCTGAGAAAAGCGGGGGTTGCCAAACTCAAAGCTGAAGAGGCCAAATCTCAGTTGGCCAAGTTGACGAAGGAGAGTGCCGACTGGAAGATTGCCCACCGAGCCGCAAGATCAAATTGAGCTGGAGGACGACGCCAGTTGTGTCGCCGAGTTCCAACTTCTTCAGCAGAAGTGAAGGAGGAGGCCCAAAAGCTATTTATTCTGCTGTCAAGCGGCATGAGGAGGCCATGGGCAATAATGAAGAGCTCGTCAGGCAAAAAGATAAGGCGGATGCTAAGGTTGATGCTCTGCAAAAGGAGTTGGAGGGCGAACGTGCCAGGGAGGTGGAGCAAAGGGAGAGCCTACATAAGGAGTTGCAGGCAGAGAGGGGTAAAGCGACCATAGAAAGGGAGGCTCTGTAGAAGGAGTTCGAAGCAGAGAGGACGAGGGCAGCCGCTGAGATAGAGGTGCTGCGTAAAGAGCTAGTGGCAGAAAAATCCAAGGCGGCCTCTGAGAAGGAGATCCTACAAAAAGAGCTGGACGAAGAAAAGGCGAAGGCGGCCTCGGAAAGGGCGGCCTATCCTAATCTTTACGTTGCGGCAGTTACTCAATTCAAAGGGTCTCCTGAATTTCAGATGGCAGTGGATGCCGCAGTCGCAAGTAGCCTAGCTGGGGTGGAATCTGGAGGGGCTAGCCCATCAAGGACGACTGCTGGGGGGAGAAGTGAGTCTGAAGTCATTGCGAGCTTCCAGCAGTCAGACTTCTATAAACACGAAATGGCTGAGTACTGGGACAGCGGGTGGAAGATGTTCAGACGTAGAGCTGAGGAGCTGTTCCCAGAACTTGACTTTAGTAGTGTGACGATTGGGGAGGATGATGTGGCACAGACCCCCCTGGATGAAGGAATTGAAGAAGCAGATCTTGTCTCCAGTGAGGAAGAGAGGTGAATTGGAGATGTGTGTTTTTAAGAGTTTTTGTTTTGTTTTTGTGTACACATTGTTTTTTTTTTTTTTTTGGTGTAATGGACTTGTCTATATATTTGTGAATGAATAAAACTTCATTGATGTTTCTATCAATCGATTGTGTTTGGTTGTGTACAAGTCAGTGTGAACTCAATTTGGCAATGCCTCCATACAGAGGTGCCATAAAAATTCAATATTTAGTAAGGTTAAAAACTCCTTTATGCATAGTGATGCTGGACCTGTACAAAAAACTTAAGATGGAGTGGAATTGGATTAAGTAAAAACTCAATGCAGAGCAAAATTGGAGTGGTATGAAAATTCAGTGAAATTCAAAGTGGTGTTGAAATTGGACTTGGATAAATCTTTAATGCATAAATGAGACTTGTATAAAATTTTAATGGATGAGAGTGGTTGAGCAGAGTTATGCTAGGTGGTGGAAGAACTAATCTGAGTAGTAAATGAAACTTGTGAGAACATCTGTGGAATTTGACTAAGTGAAGAGTGGTGTAGAAAATTTTAACCTGGAATTGTGACTGTCAAATCGTGATTTGTGTAATTATGGAGTTTCACTGATGATGGAATGATCTTATTTTGGGTCTGGAATTGAGGTTGCAAGTAACTCATGCTGGACCTGCATTGGTAGCACTCAGTCTGGTCGAGACTTGTGATGTTTATTATAGCTGAGGCTTTGAGTGCTAAGTCTGGCTGGGGCCTTTGGGTGCTCGGTCTGGACAAGGCTTCGAGTGCTTAGTCTAGTTGAGGCTTTTAGATGCTCAGTCTGGACGGGGCTTTGAGGTGCTCAGTCTGGCTAAGGCTTTTAGTGCTCGTTCTGGACGAGGCTTTTAGGTGCTCAGTCTGGCTGAGGCTTTAGAAGTGCTCAGTCTGGCCGAGGCTTTGAGTGCTCGGTCTGGACGAGGCTTTTAGATGCTCAGTCTGGCTGAGGCTTTAGAAGTGCTCAGTCTGGCTAAGGCTTTTGAAGTGCTCAGTCTGGCCGAGGCTTGTGGTGCTCAATTTGACTGAGACTTCGAGTAAGTGCTGCAAGTGAAAATGTTATTGAGATGACAGGGGTAGCTGGGAGACAAAATTGTTGGCATGAGAAATGTAGTCCAATGATCAAAATTTATATTGCGTCAAAAAAAAAGTACAACAATTGAGCAATACAAAAGCGATAGCTTATTGAAAGTAGCGTTTCAAGTGTTCAGCGTTCCATGGGTGAGGAAGGTCACGACCCTCCATGTCTTGAAGTCGGTAAGTGCCTGGACGCAGTCTGGCTTTCACAATATAAGGTCCCTCTCATTTGGCTGTCAATTTGCCTTCAGTCGGATTCTTGGTGGCAAAGGTTGCTTCTCTCAACACTAGGTCCCCCATAGCAAATTCCCTTGGTCGGACCTTGCGGTTGTAATGTGTTCTCATTTTTTGTTGGTATGAGGCCAGTCTGGCCGCAGTGGTCTCCCTGAGTTCTTTAATCAGGTCTAGGTCCGCTCGACGGAGTTCTTCAGTCAGTGTTGGATCCGGATGTAAAACCCTGGGGGTTGGCAGACCGACTTCTACTGGAATAACCGCCTCAGCACCGTATGTTAGGCGGAAGGGGGTTTCCCCGGTAGGAGTCCGAGCTGTAGTTCGGTAGGCCCAGAGTACATTTGGTAGTTCCTCAGCCCAGAGTCCCTTAGCAGCCTCCAGCTTAGCCTTGATGATCTTCAGAAGAAACCGATTGGTGACCTCAACCTGGCCATTGGCTTGGAGATGACCGGGGGAGGAGAAACATGTTTGGATCTGGAAGTCTGCACAGAACTTTCTGTATCTGGCATTGTCGAATTGTTTGCCGTTGTCTGACACGATGGCCTGAGGGATGCCGAATCTGCAGACGATTGACTGCCAGATTCCGTTCGGTGATGGTGGCAAGGGGTTCTGCCTCGACCCACTTGGTGAAGTAATCAATGGCAACAACCGCGAACTTGGTCTGGCCTCGGCCGGTGGGAAGTGGACCAATCAGGTCGATCCCCCATTTGGCGAACGGGTACGGGCTGCAGAGAGTAATCAGTTCAGTGGGAGGAGCATAGGGGATGTTGGCAAAGCGCTGGCACTTATCGCATTTGAGGACAAAATCAGTGGCATCTTGATTGAGAGTCGGCCAGAAATAGCCAGTACGGAGTATTTTGTGGGCCAAAGACCGGCTGCCCGAATGATTGCCACAAATTCCCTCTTGGATTTCTTGCATTACATATGTTGCTTGGGTTGAGTTGAGGCATCGCAGATGTGGTCGTGAAAAACCATGTTTTTACAATATGCCATCGACCAAGACGTAGTTAGACGACCGAGCCCTGACTTTGGCGGCCTGTTGTTGGTCATTTGGGAGTTCTCCTATTGTCAGAAATAGGGTGATGTCGGATGCCTAGGGAATGGGTTCATTTTGGAGGAACTGCACCTCGTGCTGGTCAGGTGAGACGACCGGATGAGTTAGGTATTCAAGGTGGACACCGTGGTTAAGGTCGGACTGATCTGCAAAGGCCAACTGAGCCATCTCATCAGCCTTGGAGTTTTCCGCCCGAGGTATGTGTTTGATCTGGAAAGTGTTGAAGAGACGGACAAGGGGAAGCGCCATGTTCCTGTAAGCCCGTATTGTGTCATCCTTAGCATCGAACTCCCCCGTGATCTGACCTACGACGAGCTGGGAGTCACTGAACACGCGGATGTGGCTTACACCAATGTCTTTGGCCAGGCGGAGTCCTGCTATCAACGCTTCATATTCGGCCTCATTGTTGCTGGCCTCAAACAAGAGACGGAGAGCACACTTGATACAACCACCTTCAGGGGAGGTGAGAATGAGACCAGCTCCGCTACCTTCCCTCCAGGATGACCCGTCGACGTTGAGAGTCCAAGAATAGGGGTCTTCTAGTTCAGCAGGAGTTGGTGGTGGTGGAGAGGTAGTGAGTGGGGTAGGGTTGGTGAATTCTAGGATGAAGTCGGCGATGGCCTGTCCCTTGATTGCTGTGCGGGGGCGGTAGGAGATGTCAAACTGGCTGAGTTCCACTGACCACTCCATAAGTCGGCCAGAAAGCTCTGGTTGCTGCATGACCTTCTTCAAGGGTTGGTCGGTGAGGACCACTATGGAATGGGCCTGGAAGTAAGGACGAAGTCATCTGGAGGCGGTGACCAGGGCCAGGGACAACTTTTCTAGCAGTGGGTAATTCTGCTCTGCTCCACTAAGAGCTCGACTGATGTAATAGACCGGCCGTTGGACTGAGCCGTCTTCCCTAATGAGAGTTGCACTGACGGCGGTGTTCGATACTGCTAAATAGAGGAAGAGGGGCTCACCTGCGATTGCCTATGAAAGAAGGGGGGGTTGGCCATGTATTGCTTTAACTGCTGAAAAGCCTTTTCGGATTCAGTTGTCCATTCGAAAGTCTACCGAAGGACTTTGAAGAATGGTAGGCACCTATCTTTTGCGCGGAAAATGAACCGGTTGAGAGCCGCCACTCTGCCAGTGAGTCTTTGAACTTCCTTAACAGTTTTGTATGACTGCATCTCAATCAAGGCCTTGATCTTCTCCGGGTTGGCCTCAATGCCGTGTTGACTGACCATAAAACCCAAGAACTTTCCAGATCCTACGCCAAAGGCGCACTTCTCTGGGTTAAGCTTCATCTGGTACTTGCGAAGGGTGGCAAAGGTCTCCCATAGGTCGGTCAGATGGTCAGTGGAGAGTTTGCTCTTGACTAGCATGTCGTCCACATACACCTCCATGTTCCGACCGATCTGATGTTGGAAAACTGCATTGACTAACCGTTGGTAGGTGGCCCCCGCATTCTTCATTCCGAACGGCATGACACAGTAGTGGTAAGTACCCCGGTCGGTGATGAAGGATGTGTGTCCCCGATCGGATGAGTGCATCATGATTTGGTTGTACCCGGAGAAAGCATCCATGAAGCTGAGCATTTGGTGACCGGCCGTGGCATCGACCAGCAGTGGCATCGACCAGCAGATCAATGCGGGGGAGTGGATAGCTATCTTTGGGGCAACCTCGGTTCAGGTCAGAGTAATCGACGCAGAGACGCCACTTGCCATTGTTCTTGCGGACTAGAACCACATTGGACAGCCACTTAGGATAATCTACATTTTGGGTGAATTGAGCCTCGAGGAGTTTGTCAACCTCTGCAGCTATGAGATTATTACACTCTAGGTGGAAAATACGCTGCTTTTGGCGGTAAGGTCGAAAATGGGATTCGATGCTAAGGCGGTGAGTTATGAAGGAGGGGTCAATGCCTGGTATGTCTGAGTGGGTCCAAGAAAATACGTCATTGTGCTCGGTCAAGAGGGCAGTAAGGTCGGCTCTGGCTTGGGGGGATAGCTAACTGGCGATCTTGGCGATTTTCGTTGGGTTAGTGGGGTCGATGGGAACCTTAATGAGCTCCTCAACAGGTTCTTCCCTGATCAGCTCATCTTCGTCTCGGACATCAAATCCTTCAATAATCATGGCCTCCTTCAGTTTAATTTCCTTGAGAGAGGCGACATAGCATTCTCTGGCCATAGTTTGTTCTCCCCTCATTGTTCCGATCCCGAGATCAGTAGGAAACTTAATGGCCAGGTAGTAGGTGGAGGTAATTGCTTGGAAGGCGTTGAGGGCAGTGCGACCAAGAATGATGTTGTAGGCAGAGGGGCAGTCGACAACAAGGAAGGTAAGCAACTTCGTAGTCTGCCGTGGGTATTCTCCAATTGTGATGGGGAGATCAATGGAGCCGATGGAGGTCACCCGGTCACCAGTGAAACCAACCAAAGGAGTTTGCAGTGGAGACAAACTTTCTTCTCCGATCTTGAGCTGGCAGAAACAGTTGAGGAATATGATATCTGAGGAGCTTCCATTGTTGACGAGAACTCGTCTGACCTTATAGTTAGAGAGGGTGGCTGAAATGACAAGAGGATCATCATGAGGATAACGGATGCTCTGACATGGGGCGTCCATGAAGGTGATGGGCTCGTCCATCGCTGGCATTGCTTTGGGAGGTCGGTCTACTGTGGTGACTGCCTTATCTAAGCCCTACCGTATTTTTCTAAGTTCTGCCTTCTGAGCTGATCGTGACGGTCCCCCACAAGCAAGACCACCAGAGATAACTCTAATTTCACCAACGGGCGGGGGGGGATTACCTTATGGGCGAGGTTGTTGGGGAAGTCGATCGTGGCCTTGATTTGGTCGAGCCGGCTGCCGTGGTGGGGTGCGTCGGCGATCGTCTCTATGGGGTTCGGTTCTTTGCCTCTGCTGAGGGCGGGTGTTTGTGAATCGGCTTAGACGCCCTTGGCGAATGAGGGTCTCCACCTGATCCTTGAGGTTGATGCAATCGTCAGTGTTATGGCCATGGTCCTGGTGGAAACGGCAATATTTGGACTGGTCTTTCCGGTTGGAAGGGTTCCGTGGAGGGGGAGGCCATTTGAGAGGGTAGTCCCGTTAGATCTAGTTGAGGACATATTCCATGGGAGAATTGAAAGGTGTATACCGCTCGAATCGAGAGGAGGTTTGGTCTTGGCCGACCGGTCGCACGAGGGGTTGGTCGGTATAAGCGGGTGTTGGCTATGATAATGTCGTTCGGCGCTCTTGGTCTTTTCTTTCTTTCTCCGGGGTCGGGTTTTAGTCATAGATCCCGCCGAAGCTTAGTAAATCCCCGGCTTTCATGTATTTTTGGACTTTGGAGAGTAGGACTACCATGGAGGTCGGGGGGTTCTTAGAGAGGGAGAAAAGGAAATCGATGACCTGACCGCCATGAAAGTCAGAAGGATGACCTTGTCGTCATTTTCGCAACTGCAGGCTTCCGGTGTTGAAGCGAATAACGAAGCCAGCGATGATTCCCCTGGTCCGACGAATATTGAGGAGTTGGGTCACGGGCGCCGGCCGCACTGGCGCCGATGAAGTGGCTCAAGAAGGAGTCACTGAGATGCTGAAAAGTGGAAACCGAGTCTGGTGGTAACTGGCTAAACCATAGCCGAGCTGACCCCTTCAATGTCACGGGAAAAGCTCGGCACAAGATTTCGTCAGGGAAGGCATGGAGGATCATGAGGGTGCGGTAGGTCTCCAGATGGTCGATCGGGTCGGTCGTTCCGTCAAAGGAGTCGATGGTGGGCATTTTGAATTTGGCGGGCAGGGGTTTGTCTCGAATGGAGGCGACAAATGGGGAGTTTACCGTGGTGGAGGGCTTATGCTGGATATTCTGCATAACCCCTTGGAGCTGGAGCTTCATGGCTCGGAGTTCAGCGTCCACGGGGAATGTTGTCGCCACCGAGGGAGCAGTGTTGACGCCGCTTCTCCCTCGGCAGTGTTACGACGGATGGACGTAGGGGTGGAGGTGGTGGATGTATATGTGGATGAGGAGGTTGCAAACCTCCCGAGTTGAGAGGGTTGGGTTGTGGGACAGTATGGCCCGGAGTTTGTTCTGGATGGGGTGGAATATCTGGAGGTGGCGGTGGAGGAATAGGGAGGTTTCTTTGGAGCAGAGCATTGATTAGGGCTTGGTTTTGTTCAGCCATGCGGTTGATGCTGTTGGTAAGCTCTATGAAGTACTGTGGTGGGTTGTTTGGATTGGGAGGGTCGGTTTGGTGATCGGTAGCATTATGGTGGGAAGCCATGGATCTAGTCGTGACCATACACTTGACGGGTGAGATGTAGAGGTTACTGGAACAGGATCTCCAGCGACAATGAACACAACTGGCGCACGGATCAACCACTTCCCACAAACGGCGCCAACTGATGATACAGTTCGTTCTGGTGGATGGACTGGACTGATCCACGCTCCTCAAGCCCACGTCCGAGCGACGAAGCCCACTGGAAGACCTGCAAACAAGTTCAACGGGGAACAGGGTAGTCCCCCGGCGAACCCTCCGGTGTGTGAATTAGAAGTGGAAGTAGGGAATATAGAAAGAGAGAGAGAGGGTGAGAGAGATAGGAAAAACTTAACCTTCTTCTTGTCTTCAAACCTTGCTTATATCCTTTTGTAATCATTTCACTGTCCCTGTTGTCCTGCCCTTATCGCCGAAAGCTTGTGTTGTTGCTTACCTTGTTCAGGGTAAAGGGGTGCTATTCCGGCTGAGGGGTGTTGTCGCAATAAATGCTGTGATGGGCTGCATTAATGGTGATGTGCTGTGGCAATAACTTTGCAGATCTTTGTCTGCTGACCTGGCATGTGTTTCACCTGCCACATGTCCAAATGCCATTGGCCCTCCATGCCCTGTTGGTCTCCGGTTGTCCTGGGCCTTTCCAGCCGGGTTATGTTGTGGGTCCTAAGTAATGGGCTTGGGGTTGTTCACTGTGGGCTGTAGTCTTTATGGGCCTATATATGTCAATAGTAAAAATGAAACAAATGGTTTTTGGCGACCAAATAGTTAGTAGCCAAACAAATTAGAATATAAGGGAAGAAATTATTGTTGACTAAATATTTTAGTCACAAAAGAACACGGCATCTTTCAGCGGCTAAAATGCTTGATCGTAAAATAGAATTAAAATGTCTAGTCTTTTGGCGACTAAAATGTTTAGTCCCTAAATATATTATTATTTGCAAGAGAAATTTATTGGTGACTAAAACTTTTTAGTCTCCAATAGCTTAATTCATTTTTACGTAAAAAATTTTAGCGATTAATATTTTAATCGTCAAAAGGTTGCCTTTGGCGACTAATAAAATTTTAATAGCCTGAAGTTTTAAATTAACGATTAAATAAATTTTAGTCGCCAATACTACCGTCGACAATGTATACCCAGTTATCTGGGCCACAAAATTTTTTAATCACCATTGATTTTGACAATAAAAAAGTGAGATTTTAGCGGCTAATATTTTAGCCCCCGAATGTATAATTTCTTATAATGATGTATTAATTTATAATTATTTTTCAAATTTTACACTAATTTGAAATTTTGCCTAATTTTTTTTACTCCCTCCGTCTTAAAATATTAGTTCCTTATTTTATTTTTCATTGTCTCAAAATATTAGTCCTTCTTCAAAAAGTAAGTACAAAAATAATATAAATTTTTTATTTTGCCCTTCTTTTAAATTAATAAATAATATAAAAGTACAATTATAACATTGATATTTTAAAAAATATATATTATCAAAAGAATAATTTTAAAAAATTAATTTTTTTTAAAAATAATAATTATACTACTAAAAAAAATTGAGTTCTCCGAAAGAAATCATTATTTTGAGATAAACTTTAGTAACTTTTTCCATGCCCGAGAACAATCATCATGGTTTCTTGCCACCAAACTGACCGCCCTCCAGCAACTGAGATCTACTCCATTTAGCCCACGTAGATCTACATATGAAAGATACAAAAAAAAAATAGTACTTTCACAAAATAATTACTATAAATTTATAAAAAAAAATTGAGTGAGAGCAATAATTAATGTTACTATTAATAATATGATAATAGGTCTCATTATGAATGATTTGATATTTTAATTTTGATGTTATATATATATATTTTTTTTATTGAGTGTCATATTATTAGTAGTCTTTTTAGAGCTCCAAAATTAATGATTTCTATCATTGTTGGTTATAAAATATTTAAAGTTATGTTTGGTAATGAATTTTTAACTAAAAAAAATACAAAAAATAAAATTGGTTATATAAGTTAAAAAGATAAAATATCACATCCAAATTATAATATTACACTTAGGCCTCGTTTGGGGAGTGGCTATTTTAGCCAAAAAGCCAACTAAAACTTGTCACATCACCTCTCTTTTCGTAAAAAGCTAAAATTACTAAAACTTATTCTCTTATAAAAGTCAAAAAGGCTAAAAACAAAAACCAAAAGAGGCCAAAAAAACCAAGTTCAAAAAATCAAAAAATCAAAAAACCAAAAAACTCGGCTATTTTAACTTTTCCCAAATGAAGACTTAAGATTTTAATTATTAAAATTTGTAAAATTTAGCACTAATTTAAATTTAGGAAAAGTTTGAGATGTTCCAAATAAGTGCACTTTTTGACTTTTTATATATAATAAAAGATATAAATAAAAAAATTGTGTAAAAAGTAGAGAAAGTGAGTAAAAAAGTATAGAGGAAATGTTTATAGATGTTGATTAATGTGACCTAAATAAATGTATGTATACAAAAAAAATACAATTTTTTAGTACATGCGAAACACTTACTTATATTTGTAAACTTATACCGAATTAAAATGTTCTATTTATTTGGATGAAAAATATTTTTAAAAAGAAAATAATTTTCAATATTCTTCATATTAGTTTTTAGAAAAAAAATCTGAGAGTATAAAACACAGGTTCTAATTCACCGTACAAATTGTTTGGAGTGCTACTACAATCTGTGTCAAAATTATTTTATCCTGGGAGATAGACGCAATTTATCCATAAACACCGAAGCGAGGCGAAGAGTGTCACACACTCGACTTGATCAATTTTATACTTATTCATTTTGATAAATAAATTCAGTAAGTAATTTATTTTTATTTGTTTGATTTGATTTTGAATTTTTTTATTTTATTTTACTCAGAAGATTATTTCAATAATTTTAACACATGCCACACAAAGGCCAAGTTTTTTGAAAATTTATTAAAGTCATATTTTGAAAATAAAATTTACGTTTACAACTGAAGTGTATTTTGAAAATAGGAGTTTATGAAACAACATGAGCTCAAAATAAATTGCAAATTGTTTGGAATTGAGAAATATGTTTCAAAATGATATGGTTTTGGTGTTGAAAAAAAAAAGAAGTTCATCTCTAACCATTAGCATTGTTATGGCAGGTTCTATGAAGTTTCACGCATAGAAGAACTTTTTATCAACAATTCCCCATTGACTCAAATCAAAAAAACAAAAATAAAAATAAAGCAAGAGAAAGGAACACTCTCTTTAGTTTGGTGGAATCTAAACCTTTGGTTATGAATAACGGCTTTGTCTTGAAGATTGTTAACAAGTGTTGTACATTTTTATTTTTATTTTTCTAAAGTATATTTAAACAATACAGAAATCAGTCAAAGTATATATGTATAAATATGAATAGACAAAATTTTATAATTTTAATTAGTGAAGTATACTTTTAATAAAATATTATTCGTCTATATATATTTTGTATTTGATTTTATGACTAATTTTTATTCATATTTAAAATTCTAATCTATTAAAAAAAGTCAGGCTCATTTTTAAAAATGTCTTTGTCAATACTACAAATTGCCACAATAGTTTCAATGCATCTATCATCTCCAAATTGGAGTTTTTTCATTATAAAAAGCAATTATTATCTCTTATTCTTCACAACACTCACTTAGATTCTAATGGACAATTCTTCACCCACTAAGGGCCTTTTAAGCTAAGAGAATATGAATCTGTTCTTTTTCTCAAAAGTGGATGATCAACAATGGCTGAGCCCTATTCCTAATGGGGGAATAAATGCTTGCCCATCTCTCTTTCTTCTCCCAATATCTGCGGCTTCCAAATTGTGCTTAATAATCTACTTTTGTCTAGTGTGCTTGTGTTTGTACCCCATTTAAAGATGTTCATAAAAAGTTACTTTAATTTTCTTAAAAAAGATTTGAAATTCTTGTCTGGAAGTCCACGGTGTTATTCCTTGCACTGTAAGAATTGCCATTACGGTAAGTTTTTTTAAGTAATTATTCAGAAATTTTGAAATATCACATGTAATGAAATTTTTTTACAAGTCATAGTTGTTAAGTAATTAAGAAAGAAAACATGACTGACTTTGTATTGTGATTATTAATTGATCAAAAATATCATATAGATAATGTCACATAATACTCCATGAGTATCCAATAATTTTCTCTAATTTGTTTGATCTCATCTTCCATTTAAGAACCTCATTCCATTCTTGTTAACTTAAAAGTTAAATTTTAATTTTTGATTTTTAGGTAAAGATATCTAAAATGATAATTTGATGCTAAACAATGTTATTTTACTCATTATTCACTGCGTACTTTGTAAGGTACTGGATTGTTTGTTTGGAACTCGTAGCTTCACTTGTTTTTAGTCTCCCCTTATAAAGTCAAAATAATTTGTGACTTGTGATTTTTTCGGAAGTGCTAAATAAGGAGTTGTTTGAGATAACTTAAATAAGTGTATTTTTTGTCTTTATACGAAAAGATGTGCAGAAAAGTAGAGAGGTGATGTAATGGAAAAAAGATAAAAAGATAGATTATTTTGGTGTTACCAAACTTGGCCTAAGTACATTTTTTAATTTTTTTAAAAAAAATATGTAAAAAAAATAAAAATTTAATACAACTCAAAAAAAAAAAGATAAAAAAACACGTTAAAGAAAGCTGAATTAAAAATGATAATTTGATGCCAAACAATGTTATTTTACTCATTATTCACTGCGTACTTTGTAAGAGTATCCACAGTGAAATTGCTAAGGGTAGTGTTAGTGTCAGTTATTAATTTTTGGCTAACAAAATTTGTTGTTTGGTGCTACAGGGGAGCTGTTAATAGCAGCATTAGTGCACTTTGTTAGTGTCAGGTGTTAAATTGTTTGTTAACTGCAGCGAGCGTTTTAAGGAGCGAAAAAGAGAGAGGAGTGTGCCTGGGGGAAGTCCTCCCGGATGTCTGACCAGAAGTCCCCTCGGACGTCCCACCAGAAGTCCACCCTGGACATCCGAACCCTTCAAGAAAAGGGCAAAAAAAAAAAAAAAAAATGGGCCTGACCAGTTGACCAGCTGGTGGCCAGCCAACCGGCGGTCAACTGAATTAATTAATTAATTTTTTTTTAACTTGTTGAGATTTTTTTTTAGGCTTGAAATTTTTGATCAAATTAAATTATTTATTTGTTATATTTTTATATATACACATATATATTTTTAACACATATCTTAACACATCTATTGCACCACCACTCACTCTCTAAAATTAACAAACTCTTAACAGATCTTAACACATATTTTTTGGCCTCACTTTTATTACCTTTTGTCATATGACACATTTTAACACACTTTTTTAACCATCCCATTGTGAATGCTTTAAGGTACAAGATTGTTTGTTTGGAACTCATATCCTCGCTTGCTTCTAGACTCCATCTTACTGAATTATAAAGTCAAAATAATTTTTGACTTGAGGTTGTTTCAGAAGTGCTAAATAAGAATATTTGTTAACTTTTTTAAAAAAATATGTAAAAAAATAAAGATTTAATACAACTCAAAAAAAATTAAAAGATAAAAAAATATGTTAAAGAGTGATGAATTAAAAATGATAATTTGATGTCAAACAATGTTATTTTAGTCATTATTCCCTGCATACTTTGTAAGGTACAAGACACTTCTTTACTAAATTATAAAGTTAAAATAATTTGTGACTTGAGATTGCTTTAGAAGTGTTAAATAAAGTATATTTTTTAATTTTTTAAAAAAAATATGTAAAAAAATAAAGATTTAATATAACTTAAAAGAAAATTAAAAGATAAAAAAATATATGTTAAGAGTGATGAATTAAAATAAGATTAATATAATTAGGAAGGTTAGTCCAAAGTTTTCATCCAATATGTCCCAAGTTTTTGCACAGTATTCCTTTGTCTTTCAGTTTGTTATCAGGCTTTTGTTTGACTTTTGCAAGTCTTTTATTAAGAGTACAAGGGCAAATGCTTTGTGATTTTTTATTTTTGCTTTTGGCCTCATTTGGCACAAGCTAAACGGGAGTTTTTTAATTAAAATAGTCAAAAAAAAATAAATAAATAAAATAAAATAAAATTTTTAATTTAATAAAATAAAATGTTATATTTAAATCATAATTATTTTATTTTTCTTATAAAAGTAAAAAAAGTCAAAAAACATATCCCAAACTAAACTTTTTAAATAGTCAAAAAGCCAACTTACATTCCAAACAAACCCTTTGTATGAATTTTATTTAGAAAAATAGTTTAGAGCACTAAAAGTGATGCTCTAATAGCACCACCAATGATATGACAGTGGGTTATGCCTTTTTTTTTTTTTTTTTTTTTTTGCATTTCTAATGCTTTAATGCTATTAGTAACTGTTTTTTTAATGGTATGAATCATTATTGTTTTATTTATTTATACTACTATTAATTACACAAAAACATGTATTTATTGAGGCCTTTCATAAGGGTGGGGAATATTCGTTGGTGTTATATATATTAATTATTGTATTAAATAGTACATCAACACTAGTTATGACAATTTGGTGCTTTGGAAAACTGGTAAAAACTAATTTTTTACTTTTTTTAATCTATTTTGTCTTTTGTAGGTAAAAAATATGAGAGGTGATGTGACCCAAAATGGGTAAGAGTTAAAAGCTAACTTTTTATTTGGTTGCTAAAACAACCCGACCCCAGTCATTATAGAGGTTGTTTGATATGTTCTAAATAAGTGTATTTTTTGACTTTTTATGAAATATAGATTGAGTATGGATTGGATTTGAAATAATATGATAGAAAGATGATGTGACTTAAATAAGATGATGTGACTTAAATAGGATAGTAACTTTTTGATTTTTTCAGAGGATGACAAACAAGGCCCAAATTATAAATATTAAAAATGGTGAATTAAACTAATAGTCCCTATAGTTTGGGGCTTGTGCCACTTTGGTCCCTGACTTTTTAATTGTGATACATTTGATCATGAATTTTGAATCTTGTTCCAAATAAGGACAATTGAAGATATCATTAGATTTTTCAAGGGTAAAATCATTAATTTGATAAAATATAAACTAATTTGACAAAAATAAATCCCAAACAAATATTTTTGAATTTTTAAATATTATTTCTACTCACTAAAAATAAAATTATGTAAAATTGATAAATCTTTTCTACATTTATTTATTTTTTTACTAAATTAATTTTTATTATGTGTTTTGATGATGATCATGTAAAATTAATTTTAAAAAATTAATCATGTAATTTTTATTAATTTTTATCAACTTTACAAAATTTTATCATTGGTGGACAAAAATAATTTTTAAAAAATTAAAAATATTTGTTTGACATTTATTTTTGTCAAATTAGTTTATATTTTATTAAATTGACAATTTTGTCCTTGAAATTAAACAATGGTATCTTCAATTGTTCTTATTTGAAACAAGATTCAAAATTCAGGATTAAATGTGTCACAATTAAAAAGTCAGGGACTAAAGTGACACGAGTCCCTAACTATAGGGACTATTTGTGTAATTTGTCTTATTAAAATTTCTTAAATTATGTCATATCATCTATTAATATATTAGTTGATATACTAATTAATAGATAGTATTACTCACAAATGTTTCAAGTGGACTTCACTCCACTTTACAGTTTAAGCTAGTGGAAATACTTCTCTTTATTTGGTTTCATTTTTGAAATACGTTTTTATATATATATTTTTTTTTGAAAAATAAAAATTAGTTTGACAAAAATAAATATCTAATTTTTTATATTTAAAAAAAAATATTTTTACCTCTGAAAAAGATAAACTCATGTGAAAATAATGAGTATTTTTTATTTTTTACACCAAATTTAAAAATTAATTATGAAAATCAAAACAAACAAAGCCCTTGTATTTGATTGAGCAATAAAATTAAGAATTAATTTTTCTCCAAAAAAGAGTTGCGTATATAAATTATATATTAACTAATTATGAGGTGCATTTTTGGTTACTCATAGACATAGGAAGGTTAAAATTATTATTTGACATTATAAAATAGTAACATGAGTCAAACTAATGAATTTTTAGGTGAGAATTTCAGTGGTGTTTTGGGAAGTTGGTAAAAAGCTGGCTTTTTGGCTTTTTTAGCTTATTTTGTCTTTTTGTGAGAAAGTTTTGTGAGAGGTGATGTGACTGTTTTGTTTTTTGTGGGAAAGTTTTGTGAGAGGTGATGTGACTCAAAATTGGTAAAAAGCTGGAAGCTGGCTTTTTACAAGTATTAGATGTGATCACAAGACATGAGAGGAACATATAGGTTATTTTGAGAATAAAAATGATTTGTGGCACTAAAAAAATGGATACTAATGTCCCTAATTTCTATTTTGGGTAATTGTTTTTTTTTTTTTTTTTTTGCCTTAACTGTTTTTCTATTTTTCCATTTTAGGAAATTTCGGGGCATTAGTGCCTCCCCTATTTGAGGCACCAATCACAATTGTTTTGAGAAATAAGTTAAAAATTAAGGCTATGTTTGGTTGTGTTTTCAAAATATGATTGTACACCTTCATTTAAGTATGATGTTTGGCACGAGTTCTGAAATCATATTTCCAAAACTCTGCACAAAACACTCTGTCTCAGGTTCAGTTTTCGAAATTTTTTTTTTTCAAATTTGGCTTAACCAGTCGTCCCACCAGTTGACCGGAACAGTGCAAAAATATATATATATATATATATATTTGCAATTGACATATGTTAATTTTTATATATTCGAAAAAAATATTTTCCAAATTTTTTTAAAAAAATTATGTGTTTTAATAGAATTTTGAGTTGTATGTTTGGTTATGAATTTTAAGTTTTTGTATCAAATATCATATGTCACATCAAAAATTTTCCACTCAATTCAAAACTCTTTACCAAATAAATTTTTCACACTTAAATCATAATTTTAAAACTCACAAACTCAAAATACAACTCATACTCTCAAATCATATTTACAAAATTCTACTAAACGCAACGGCACCGTTTGGTAACACTTACGTTTTCAGTTTTCTGTTTATATTTACAAAAATTTTAAAAATTCAAATAAAAACTTGTTTGGTAAAATTTTTGATTTATAAATCGGTGGTCTCAGTTTAGAAATTTGGCAAAAAAATAAAAACACAAAAAATGTGTTTCCGTTTTGAGTGTTGAGTTTTTTTTTTTTTTACCACCCAACACTAGCCACCACCCGCCACCATTTTCTACCACCGTTTTCCGCCACCACCATCCACCCCCTGCCACCACCACTTGCCACCACTGCCACCCACCGCCACCCACCACCACCACCACCACCACCACCACCACCACCATCCACCCGCCACCACCACCACCGCCACTACCACCACCGCCACCACTCACCACCCACTTGCCACCACCATTCACCACCACCACCCACCACCACCACGCGCCCACCACCCACCACACGCCACCACCACGCCACCACCGCCACCATCCACCACCACCTACGCCATCCGCCCACCCCCACCACCACCACTCACTCGCTACCACCCACCATCGGCCACCATCACCCACCCACTCACCACCACCACCCGCCACCACCCACCACCACCCCCCCTCTGCCACCACCACCAGCTACCCACCACCTACGGTCACCACTTTCCACCACCGTCTTCCGCCACCACTTGCCATTTTTCACTCATTTTTATATTTTCAAATTTTTTTAAACATTTTGTCAATTACTAAACGCATTTGTAATTTATTTTTTCTAAAAATAAATAAAAACTAAACAAAAATTAATTTATAAAATTTTTATAAATATAAATTGAAAACGTAAACGTTACCAAACATAATTTTTTAATTTTTTTTCAAAATAAATATAAAAAATCAAAATGTATATATTTTTAAAAAATCAAAAAAATTAATAAATTAGGTAATAGAAACAAAAAAAAGTAGGAGAGAGCAATAAAACTCACGGAAGTGGGCCCAATTGTTATTGGAGAAAGGCTGATTAGTGTGAGATAGAAAGAACTAGAAAACAAAAGGAGTAGACTTTTAGCTTACAGCCAAATAGCGTCAGAGACAGATGGGAGAAAAGGTGTCAGCATGGGAAAAGACACACACTGCCTTTGCACTGGACCCCCGACTTTGCTTCTCCTATACAAGACAACAACATCTACATTTATAATTTTTTCAGTCTCAAAAATCAAATTCAAAAGAAAGATTATTAAAACATAAATAAATAAATCACATTAGTTTGTCTTTAATTTAAAAGAACGTATCAAATTTGATATAATTATATAAAATTTTCTTAAATTTTAGGTCAAGTTTGATATCTATTAAATAATATAAAAAATTAAAAAATTACTATCCTATTTAAGTCACGTCATTTTATTTAAATCACATCACTTCTCTAACACATAACATCAAATCCAACCTAAACCCAACCCATATCAGCCAATAAATCAAAAAATATACTTTTTTAGAACATCTCAAACCTATTCTTAATTTAAAGAATTTTTTTTTTGTGTATTTGTAAGATTTATCATACTTTTATAATTTATCATGTCACAAAAGTCTCGTTTAGAAAGTTAGAAATTTTAATTTTTAATTATTTTAGTAAATTAAAATTTTTATATTTGAAAAAATTGTTGAATTTTTTGTAATTTGATGCGATATTTGTGAGAGAAAAAGTGAAATAAGGCCTTGTTTGGGATCTTTCAAAAACGCCAAAAAGCCAAAAAGTTACTCAAAAAGTTAAAAAGTTAACACAATTCACCAAAAGTCAACAATTACGGCTGCACAACTCCCAATTCAAATTTTCCTCTAAAAACTAATTTTCACAATTTTTTATTACACATTTTTCCATAAAAAGTCAAAAAGTTAACCCAAACATCCATATTTTCAATCTCAATTTTTTAGTCAAAAAAGACAAAAAGTGCACTTATTTGGCCTCGTTTGGGAACAGGCTAATTTAGTAACTTTTTGGCTAATTGGCTAAAAAGGTTGGTAAGAAAAACCTGTATGTTTGGGCCAACTTTTTGGCTAATTACGAAACGACGTGCAAAAAGTAGAGAGAAAAGGGAATCTTTGACTTTTTGGTATGGGTTGTTGGCTTTTTGGCTAAAAAGGTAACTTTTTGGCTAATTGGCTATTTTAGCCTCTTGCCAAACGAACAAGGTCTAAGTATGAGTTTGATGTGATATTTTATCTTATTAATTATTTTAATTTAGGGTGAATTACACTAACAGTCTCCATAGTTTGAGGCTCGTATCACTTTAATTTTTAACATTTCAATTGTGAAAACTTTGACCTTAAATTTTAAATCTTGTTCCAAATAAGGACAATTGAAGATATTATCACTCAATTTCAATAGCAAAGTCATCAATTTGATAAAATAAAACTAATTTGACAAAAATAAATGTCAAAAAAATATTTTTGAATTTTTAAAAATAATTTATACCTACCAAAGATAAAATCATGTAAAATTGATAAGTCTTTTGAACATTTATTTATTTTTTTTTATCAAATAAATTTTTATTATGTATTTGGATGATAATTATGTAATGGGTGGTTGTTGGACTTTTAATATATAATTGATATATTTCATATATGAAATGTTTTTAGTTTTGAATTTTTTAATTTAAAGGATTGATTTAATGATAATATTAAAGTTGTCGTCATATTTGACTTTTAAAAAAATATAAACTAATTTAATGAAATCAAAAACAACCACCCATTACATGATCATCATCCAAACACATAATAAAAATTAATTTGATAAAAAATAAAAATAAATGTATAAAAGATTTATTAGTTTTACATAATTTTATCTTCATGTAGGTAGGTATAATTTTTAAAAATTTAAAAATATTTTTTTTAACATTTATTTTTGTGAAATTAGTTTATATTTTATCAAATTGACGACTTGACCCTTAAAATTGAACAATAGTATCTTTAATTGTCCTTATTTGGAGCAAGATTCAAAATTTATGATCAAATGTGTCACAATTAAAAAGTCAGAAACCAAAGAAACCTAAATTATAGAGATTGCTAATCTAATTCTCCCTTTAATTTATTTTATCGTTTTTTATTTTTAATCAAAAAATCCCCCAAACCTAACTTGCGAAACACCACAAAGGCTTGTTTTGGGAAGTTGGCTTTTAGCCACTTTTTTTGGTTTGTAGCAAAAGCCAAAAGTTGGCTTTTTTGAATTTTTTTTCATTTGGGAAGGTGGTTTTTAGCCAAGGATGAAATTACAATTTTACCCCTTATGAGTCAAAATAGGTTACATGGGTGAAGTTGTAATATTTTAAACTAAATAGGGGTAGTTTGGTCATTTGATTATGATTTGACATCATAAACAAATATTAATCAAAAAAGCCAAAAGCCACTTTTTACCAACTTCCCAAATCATTTGTCTAAAAAAACCAAAAGCTTGGTTAAAAGTCAAAAAATCACTTTTTACCATCTTTCCAAAATAAGCCAAAATCATATAGGAAGTGAAATATTGTGGTAACAAAAATGTTTGAGGGCTTGAAATCCCATTGGCTCAAATTGGTTCGAAACCCAAAACGACGTCGTTTTGGGTTTCATTTTTATTTTTTTTTATTTGTGTTCTCTCCTCTCTTTTATTTGTGAAGCAAAGGGAAACGACGTCATTTTGGATTTTATTTTTTTATTTTTTTTATTTGTGTTCTCTCCTCTCTTTTATCTGTGAAGCAAATGGAGGAAGAGAGAGAGATAAGAGAAAGGAAGAGAGAAGAAGAGAGAGAAATGGAGAAGAAAGGAAGAGAGAAGCATCACCGACCAACGCCACCACCGACCATTCTCTACACACAGATCTATTGATCTGTATCTCTCACTACCTCTCTTTGTTCTGTGTATTCATTTTTGGTTTGATTTGTGGGTTTGATTTCTGGTTGGATTTTTGTTTTGATTTTTGGGTTTGATTTGTTTTAATTTGTGGGATTTTTGGGGTTGATTTGCATTGATTTGTATTGGGTTTGATTTTTTATGTTTAATTTTTTATTTATTTATTATTTTCCCTCTCCTCTCTTTTATTGATTCTATGGAAGAAGAAAAGGAAATATATATATATATATATATATGCAGTTCATCAGAGGTTGAATTGCTGAATATCCTGTCTCTCCTCTATCTTTTTTGGAACTATGTATATCCTTTCTCTCCTATCCGTCTGCTGAATATCCTTCCTCTTCTCTCTCTTTTTTTTTGATTCTGTGAAAGAAGAAAAGTAAAAAAAACTGAGGAAGAACAGATACAGACAGAGGAGGAAGAAAGGGAAAAAAAATAAGGGAAAAAAAAAAAATAGGTGCCAAAACAACGTCCTTTTGGCACCTCAAGCCATTCGAGCCGCGGAAGATTCGGGCTACCTAACGGGACTGTTGTGGTAAATTATTCCGAATATATACAGCAACTCTCTAATTCAACACTATTATATTTTTTTACGTTGAGGTCTTTTTTGGGATATTCTAAATAAATTGTTTATTAATTTATTTTTATCACATTATTTTTTATTTTTTACACATCTTTTTATAATAAATAAAAAATTAAAAAAATAAATCATATTAAGGTTCGTTTGGGAAGTGTGTTGTCTTTTTGACTTGTTGATTATTTTAACCTGTGACTAAAAAGTCTCGTTTAGAATAGATTTTTTAACTTTTTTGACTTTTGTGAGAAAAAGAATATAATGATTATAGATTGAATGTGATGTTTTGTTTTATTAAACTAAAAAACTTAGTTTATTTTTTTGTGACTATTTTAACAAAACAAAAAAAAACAACCCAAACCCTATCTTCCAAAGGCCTAAAAATAATCCTGAATATATATATATATATATATATATGTTTTAGTTTTATTTATCTCTATATTTATAAACCAAATGTATTAATTTCAAATGTTTTAGGTTTACTAAAAGAAAAATAAATATTATTATGTTAAATTCACAATATTTATTGTTTTTTTTAATCTCAAATTATAAATTAAAAAATATTTAAGATTTAAAAAAAAAAATCTCTTAACTTGATGTATTATTTAACGCTATAAATTTTAATTTATCAAACAATCATATATATAATCCTATATGTACAATTCTTTGGAAAAAAAAATAATCAACTTGGTTATACTTTTCTAAAAATAATTTTCAAAAAATTCTACTTTATTATTTTTTGTATTTTTTTAATTATTTTTTTAATATTTTAATTAATTTTTTTTCACTTTTTAGACATACCTAACATAAATACACCTAAAAAGTAAAAAAAAATTGTGAAAAAACCTTTTAAAAAATCACTGAATACCAAAAATGCAAAAAAAAAATATGAGAATTCAGTATATTTTTATGTATTTATTAATTTTTTAAAATATTTGTTCACAAATTTTTTACTTTTTAGATATATGTAAGTAAGGTGCATCTAAAAAAATTTAAAAAATATTTAAAATTTTAAAAATATTTACTAAAAACAAAAAAATACGAAAATCAAAAAACTTAATTTTCAAAAAATTTAATCAAAAAAAATAAACCAAACATACTGAATATTATGAGAAAACAGTATTAATAAAGTGGATGTTTGTGATGGTGCTATTTTAGTAAGTTATTTTAATTTTTGGCTATTTTAAGAGGTTAAAATTTTTGTATTTGAAAAGATAATTAGATTTTTTTTAATTAGATATAATATTTATGAAAAAAAAAAAATAATTATAAATTTTATATGACATTTTATTTAATTAATTATTTTAACCCATTTTATTTTTTAATACTATTTTAACTAAAAAAATTAAAAAAAAATTCTTTCCAAACCCTCCTAAACAATTTGAAAATTTGTTCGACAAACAAACAACACAGATGCATGTGAAAAATTCTGAAAGGAGAGAGAAAGAGAAGAGAAACCGACGTGAGTCAAAGGGATTCCCAGTGAAACGGCATCGTTTGAGAGCTCCTTGGGCAAGAAAAGAAACAACCACGTCAGGGATACGACTGTCAGGTCTGACACGAGAGCAGAAATAACATTATGATGAGTCTGTCATTCAAAACCTTCAATATCACAGCCGTCAAACTCAGACTCCCCAATTGAAAACTTATTTTAATTTATCTTGAAAGTTACGTGATCATACTCCTCCCAGCTGGGAGTAGGATAGAAATTATAAGATTGATATTATACGGGATTAATTTATGAAATGTCCATTTTACTCTAATATTATTATTTAGTAAATAATTAAAAAATTATAAAATAGTCTTTTGAATATTTATAAATTATTTTTTTAGTGTTGTTAATTTAAAATTATATATTATATAAAAAATTTCAATTATCAAATTATAAATTAAATTTAATTAAAAATAATAAATTAAAAATTATGACCTTATAAATTAAATTTTTTTAGTGTTGTTAAAAAATTAAATTTACATATTAAATAAAATTATTTTTTAGTGTTGTTAATTTAAAATTATATCTTAAATAAAAAATATAAATTATAAATTAAATTTATTTAAAAATAATAATTTATAAATTATGGCCTTATAAATTAAATTTTTTTAGGGTTGTTGAAATTTTAATTTATATATTAAATAAAATTATTTTTTTATTGTCGTTAATTTAAAATTATATATTAAATAAAAAATTTAAATTATAAATTATAAATTTAATTTAATTGAAAATAATAAATTAAAAATTATGGCCTTATAAATTAAATTTTTTTAGTGTTGCTAAATTATAAATTATAGATTACAAATTTAAAATTATATATTAAATAAAAATTATAAATTACAAGGGTAAAATAGTCTTTTGAACATTTGTCATTATCTAGTCCATCTAATCAAATATTGGATTCATTAAAAATAGTCTAATCCAGACATATAATCCCTTGACTAAACAAACATAAGATGCAAATCCAGTCCAACAAATAGTACGAGAACAATGTATTCCCGGGCTAATAGTTCGATAGATTACAATCTCCCCTTATCCAGTCCGTCCAAACAAACACACCCTTAACTCCGTCAATAACTTAACGATAACAAAATACAGTATTATTCATAAATTATTTTTTATTAAATAAGTGTTTGGCATGTATTAAAAAAAAATATTTTTTTACATGTATACACTTATTTATATCATATCTATCAATATCTCTTATCTATTTTTCTACATATTTTTTTATAAAAAGTCAAAAAATATACTTATTTAAAACATCTCAAACCACCCCCTAAATGTTTTATTACTAACAATCTTTTTTACGTGTATTTATCTATAATTTGTTATTTTGGGCTTAATAATAAATTTATTTATATATTATTAAATTTAAATTAAGTAGCATTATTTGCTATGGAATTCTTGAAATTTTTTTATTAATTAGGTATAATTCAAAAGAGAAATACACCATTCCTCTATTTCATCATCATCAATTGCAACTCTAATGAGGTGACTGTGAGAATTAAAATAATTTTAATTCAGAAAGAAGAATACCTCCTGTCATGATATTCAAGTCTTTGAATTTTTATCCTTGAATGATCAAATCTTGAATGTATAAACAAAACCCACTCACAGAACACTTTTACAAAACCATATGGGAAAAGTAGAAGGAACAGAGTTTCAAACCTATTCTATTCACAAAACAACGTCTGTGTTTGATGGCTATCATAGACATACATATAGATAGGCTTGGACCCATATCCAAGTATAACTCCTTATAACTTCCCACCATCAGGGAAGTTATAACGTCTCATGAAACCACTATATGGAATAGTGAACAGACGTTAGTTACCTATTAACCATTAAACTAATTAAATATATACATAAATAAATAAAACAAATATGTGGCAGATAGGCCACTTTATGGATATTCTTACATTCTTCCACTTGGCACATATAACACACGTTGTTGACTGTCGAGTAATTAACAAACTGATTATGGTCATTAAAAAAAAATACCCAAACCTTAGAGTTATAACACACGAATCACGGCGGTTATACTCTATCAATAGAGTATTTCCTTCCATGTATTACATTGTATCACACTCTCAACTTTATGTTGTGTCATGCTTTATAAATAACTTCTAATAAGTTATTTTGGGTCCAATGATCCCTATGGATCAATAGTCACAATGAACTGCATAGCATCACAAATACTTTAGGTGCACAAAATGATGCTTGTCACTAATAATAATCAAAATATCATGACAGCTAGAAAAATTATTGAGCTAATCAATCAGTCTCATACCCTAAACGTATTTTGAAAACACCTTTACAGAAAGACCTTTGGTCATGGGATTTGCAACCATCATATCAATACTAATATGCTCAATGCTGACTTATTGTTTTTTAACATGGTCTCGAACACCAAGATACTTTATGTTAATATGCTTGCTTTGGCTACCACTTTTGTTATTGTTAGAGAAGAAAACAGCAGTCGAATTATCACAATAAACCTTTAATGGCCTAGAAATTGAATCCACAATTCGAAGCCCTGTGATAAAATTCCATAACCAAATAGCCTGTGATGTTGCTTCAAAGCATGCTATAAACTCTACTTCCATTGTTGACGATGCGATTGTTGTCTCTTTGGCGCTTTTTCATAAAATAGCACTGCCTGCTAGCAGATAGACATATCCTAAAGTGGATTTTCTATAATCTTGACAACCCGCAAAATTCGAGTCTAAATAGCCAACCACCTCAAGACAGCCAACATGCTTGTAACTAATCATGTAGTCCTTGGTTTCTTTTAAGTACCTCATGATTTTCTTTGCAGCATTCTAATGTTCCATTCTTGGATTACTTTGGTATTTTCCAAGCATCCCAACTGCAAATGCAATGTCAGGTCGTATACAAACCAGAGCATGCATTAAACTGCCTACGGAAGACGCATAGGGAATGCTAACCATTTGTTCCTTTTCCAAATCATTTTTTGGACATTGATTTAAACTGAATTTGTCACCCTTTAAAATGGGTGCTGCATTAGGAGTGCAATTACTCATCTTAAATTTCTCTAAAACTCTTTCAATGTAGGCTTTATGAGACAGTCCTAATGTCCTTTTGGACCTATCTCTGTGAATCTCTATACCAATGACATAAGAAGCTTCACCCATATCCTTAATTTCAAAATTTTGGGAAAGAAATTGTTTAATATCATACAACAATCCCAAATCATTAGATGCAAGTAAAATGTCATCCACATATAGAACTAGAAAATTATATTTGCCCCCACTAACCTTAAGATATATACAGTTGTCCACAATATTCTCCGTAAAACCATATGAAGTAATAACATTGTGGAACTTTAAATACCACTATCGAGAAGCTTGTTTTAGTCCATATGTGGATTTATTGAGCTTGCAAACTAAGTGACTATCTTTATCAGAACAAAAACCTTCAGGTTGGTTCATGTATGCTTCTTCCTCAAGACCCCATTTAAAAATGTCATTTTCACATCTATTTGATGTAGCTCTAAATCAAAATGAGCTACTAATGACATGATAGTTCGAAATGAATCCTTCTTAGAAACTAGAGAAAATGTATTATGATAATCGATGCCTTCTCTTTGAGTAAAACCTTTAGCTACGAGTCTGGCTTTATATCATTCGACACTGCCATTTGAGTCTTTCTTGGTCTTATAGACCCATTTACAGCCAACCGCTTTAATTCCTTTAGGCAACTCGACAATTTCCCAAACTTGATTCTTAGCCATAAATTCCAACTCTTCATTCATGGCATCATACCATAATTTAGAATCATCCCTATTCATGGCATTAGAAAATGAAATAAGATCATCTTTAGGTCCGATGTCGAAATCAGACTCCATTGAGTATACAAAATAATCACCAGAAATTGCTGACTATCTAGCTCATGAGGATCTCCTTAATTCTGTAGTCTCAATTGGGACTTGAGCTACAGGCTCTATGTTGACTTGTTCCTCTTGTGGTGAAAGTTCTTGAATTGGTTGATTTTCAAGAATATCGGGTTGATTATCTTGAAAGACAACCAATTCACCTATATTCATAGGTGTTGTATCCGGATCCGTGATTCCTTTCACTCTATCTTTTGAGGGTAAGTCCCACTAAGGTCAACTTCCTCAATAAACTTAGCATTTCTGGCTTCAACAATTCTAAGTGATTTTGAAGGACAATAACATCTATAACCCTTGGAGTTTTCCGCATAGCCTATGAAAAAACCACTAACTGTTCTGGGATCCAATTTCTTTAAATGTGGGTTATACACCCTCACTTTAACTGGACAACCCCAAACATGTAAGTGTCTTAAACTTGGCTTCCATCCTTTCCATAACTCAAACGGTGTTTTAGGAACAACCTTGGATGAAACCCTGTTTAAGATATACATAGCGGTTTTCAAAGCTTCACTCAATAAATTTATAGACACATTAGAATAACTAAGCATGTTCCTTACCATGTCCATAAGTGTTCAGTTCCTTTTTTCAGCAACACCATTTTGTTGTGGTGTGCTACGCATTGAATATCGTGTAATAATGCCTTCTTCCTTAAAGAACTTAGCAAATGGACATGGTAATTGTCCCAATTCTATGTACCTCCCATAATATTCTCCACCACTATTTGACTTCACAATTTTAATTTTCTTTTATGTTTGTTTCTCTACCTCTGCTTTATAATCTTTAAAGGCATCAAGTGCCTCGGCCTTATCAAACAAGAGGTAGAGATACATGTATCGTGTGAAGTCATCAATAAATGAGATAACATATCTCTGACAATTCAGACAAGGTGGAGTAAATGGTCCACAAATATCAGTGTGTATGATTTTAAGAATTTCCCCACTCCTTTTAGCACATTTACTGGTCTTGTTAGCCTGTTTTCCCTTTATGAAGTCCACACAAGTACCAAAGTTGGTAAAATCAAGAGCCGGAAGGACTTCATCATTAACCAACCTCTTTATTCTCTCAATGGAGTTATGTCCCAATCTTCTATGCCAGATAATAGAGGAGGACTCATCAACAATATTACGCTTAATGCCAATATCACCATGCAAGATTAAAAGATTTTGTTCAAAAACAGGATCTAAATTTAATTTGTACAAACCATTAATTAAAGTATCAAATACTACAAAAACAAAGTCTTTAAACAAACTAAAATTTGCACCAACAAACTGAAATTCAAATCCAAACGGTACTAGTCTAGAAACAGAAACATTTTTTTTTTTTTTTTGTTGAAAAAGATGGAATGTAAAATACGTTTTCAAGATCAAAAACAGAGCCATTTTTTAAAACAAGTCTGAAAGTTCCAACAGCTTCAACAGCTTCATTTCCTGTCGGTTTCCTTTGGCTGAGGAAGCCTTGCGTGGTATTAACAATGTGAATTGTAGAACCCGAATCAATCCACCACTCATATTGATGAGCATTAACAAAATTAGATTCATAACACACAAGAGATATGAGATTACTTTTCTTTTCAATCTCTAAGGATTTAAAACGAGCTGCAATGTCCCTTATTTCCATAATGTGCTCACGCACACTTCTAAAATTATTATGCTTCATTCCTGATAGTTTGTTCATTAGGGTGCTTGCCAATGCTTTGTCAGAACTAACAAATTGCTCTTAAATAGCCCTCATGTAGCACTTGACCTTATCAGATGGTGGGATTGAGTCCCTAATGCTTTGGCTGATATGTGACTTTATGAACATTAGGCTTAAGCGATTGAATCGCTCCCACTTTTCATAAGCACTCTTTTCTGTAGTAGAACTCTTGTCCGTGAGTTCAGGAGGTTCATCCACACGGAGTGCCAGATCGAGGTCCATACACCCTAATGTTAGAAGGTTTTTGTCCTTCCAGTCCGAAAAATTATCACCGTTCAAGAGTGAAATACAAGAAGACTCATTAGACAGTACAGAGGTAGAAATCACTATAATTACCAAGAACATTATTAATGCTTTGAAACAATAACTATAGTTTGAATCAACCAATGTCAAATTCAGTAACAAATCTAAACCTTCCTGTGGATAGACGTCACTAAACCGTATTAGATTTGCTATTACTTTATAATAAGACTAATGGGTTCTGAAATATTTAAGGAAAAGGAAACTCATACCTGTGAGTTTAGAGTGTTCAATCCCTTTAATACTCAATCCATTATCGTATTCCAATTAAATTTCATAAATAATTACTTTCCTATGGGACCAAGAAATTATTTATAAAACATAATTGCAATGTAAAAATGCCAAATTAATTTTCAACTTTATGTGATCAAAATACTGAGGATCACATTTTTATGTCTTAAGATGTTGTGACTACTCTTAAAACAGAATAAATTTTTTAAATATGGCATAATTTATTAATGTGAGCAAACCCTTATAGTCACAATCAGAGTAATATCACATGAAAAATTCCAAGACCGAACATATATAATTCAACCTTATACTAGATTTTGCTTAAAAATTAGACCAAAATAAATTTCATAAGACCAACACATAGTGTATACATGCTCTTATTTCACATGAATTTTTAATGCATAAATAATTACCTTAATGCATGTAATATAATATTATATTATTTTAGATAACATGCCAATGAATCTCAAAAATTATAAAAATTATAAAAGAACATGTTATAATTCACTGTATGAAATTCAATTAAATTTGTTCATTACTTTCACATGCAACTACAATAAAATGTCTTTCATAACATGTCATTCCTACTATAATATTTAGCAATAAATTAAACTAGCGTAGGTTTCAAAAGTTAAGGCTAAATATTGATCTACTCATAACCACATATACAGGACTAATTGTCTAATCCATATAAAGTTATCAGAATGCATAGTATTTGATCAACAGTAAAACCATATTCACAAAAGTCTAAATATAAAGGAATCAATTATAAACCAATGTGATCTCCACAAGTAAAACCTAATATAAGTTGATCATCTGCTACTTTCCACGTTTATTATACATACAAATGCACTAAATTAATGGAAAGAAAAATAGATTTTTAAAGAATAAAATTTAGATTTTAATAAATTGATCCCACTAGAAATCTATTATTAGAGATGATGAATAAAAACCAAAAACAATTTGGTGATTCAATCATTCCTTACTTTTTTTTTTTTTAATTACACAACAAGATATGCTTTATACCCATATAGATATTAACTAATCTAAATGCCCCAAACCATTACACACTTGTAGAATCAATTTCGAACAGTAGAATTAAAATAAACAAGTTTCATGAATTCTCAAAATTGAGAATAACAATTGAAAATAATTTTGGTTCTCTGATTCCTTATGCCGCAGTAGTGTGCTAGTGATCAGGCCATTATATTATATGGATAGCATAAACGAAAACAAAATAAAATATGATCTAACAAGATTTGGCCTCCATAAATTACAGTAATGCTAAACAACAAACAGAAAGAGGCTCTGATACCAATTGTGAGAATTAAAATAATTGTAATTCAGAAAGAAGAATACCTCATGCCATGATGTTCAAGCCTTTGAATATTTATCCTTGAATGATCAAATCTTGAATGTATAAACAAAACCCACTTACAGAACACTTTTACAGAACCGTATGGAAAAAGTGGAAAGAACAGAATTTCAAGCCTATTATATTCACAAAACAACGTCTGTGTTTGATGGCTATCACATGCATATATATAGATAGGCTTGGACCCATATCCAAGTGTAACTCCTTATAACTTTCCACCATAAGGGTAGTTGTTTGTAACGTCCCATGAAACTACCATATGGGATATTGAACAGACATTAGTTACCCATTAACCATTAAACTAATTAAATATATATAATAAATATATACATAAATAAATAAAACAAACATGTGGCATATGGGCCACTTTATGAATATTCTAATAGTGACAACCAATAACAATCAACCCACTCTTTTCAAAGTATAAAATCATTTCACATGAGCCACGTAATTAAGAAAGAAATTAGGAGTATAAAATTGAAGGTATGTGTCATTCACGGACTTAATCCTCGATAACTAAATCACCAATAACTATACAACGCATAGACAACACAAACAAAAAAAAAGAGAGGAGACTAGGGGGGACAAAAAACACCCTAAAATGGCCTATGGCCATGGCATCGCAAAGGAGGAAGCACAAAGGCGGGCCGACAAAACGGGGACCCAATCCCCGCTCTAGCTAGCTGGGTGTGGTGTGGTGGTGCACATATATATATATATAAAGTGAAAGCCTAAAAAGCCAAAATAATATAATAAGTAAGAGGTTTATGAATGAATGTCCCTTACAAGAATGAAATCAATAATTTTAACAATTTGAGCTTAATTCTCCAAGATGAACTCTTTTAATCATTCCTAATCAATTTATGTAACAATACTCAATTTAAAATAATTGTATTTTCAAATTTGGACAAGGTAGGAATTGTGTTCCACACATATTATAATTTCCATTTGCACTTCACACAAACTCATTTGACACTTATATGAAAATGTAATTATTTTAAATTATTTTATTTAAATTCATTTTCTATATCTTCTAAATAAAAATAAAATATTGCTAACAAATATATTGGCCACAACAAATATATAAAACTTTTCATTGATTAGAAACATAAATTTTTTTTTAATCTTTTTCAAAACAATATTTACATTAAATTGAACCTAAAATTAATTTTTAATTATATAAGTAGTTAAGGCATCTTCAACGGTTCACCAGAGATTTCATCAAATCTGAGTTAAAAAAAGATGAATTCCTCAATCTGACATCAGACACATCAACGGTGAATACTGTAGCTTTCACCAAAACACTGGACGTTCGGGGAAACGACCAGCTGGTCAACCGGAAAGAGGTAAAGTCTTAATTTGTTTTTGTAGCATCCCTGGATACTTCGTCGAACTTCTCTTTTTTAACAGAAAATGAATGGTGTTTTGGCTTTGAACATTTCAAAAGACCCAAAAGAGAGAGAGAGAGAGAGAGAGAGAGAGGTGAAGATTTTAGCAAAACCCATGTCGAGTAGTCTGAGCAGGACAGACAAGTTTCCATCGCCATTGATGAAGTTTCTGAAAAGCAATGTTAGAAGCAAAAGCAGAGGCAAGCCTCACTCGAGCCTAATGTTTATGCGCAAGAAGAACAACACCACCACATCAATGATTGAAATGACCCAGGAACGATCTTCCTCAAATGTCACTTGCATCGGCCAAGTTCGAGCAAGTGTTTGTGGTTTTTCCGATTTTGGGTTTTGTAGAAAAGTTGAAATTAGAGACGATTCGTTGAAAATGGAAATGAATGGGAAAGAAAAATACAAAGAAAATGAGACAGAAGATGAGGAAGATGAAGCTCTATAAGAAGAACTATCAAGAAAGGCTTTGAATTATTCTTTACCACCCAAGAATGCGTTACTTTTAACTAGATGTAGATTTACTCCAAACAGATCTTCATCATTGGTCAACAAATTTCTGGGTTCGGCATTGAGGACCTCAAAAACAGAGGATGATAATGGAGAAAACAGAGAACTAAGGAGACCCACATTGAAAAGCGAACTCAATTGTAGAGATTCAACTTTAGAATCGAAAATGGATCAAGAAAATGAAACAAATTTGGGAGATTCCAGAGAATTTGAAGGTTCAATTTATGGAAAAACCAGAGAAATTAGTGATCATGAACTAGAAACAGGAGAAGAATGAGACAATGATCGGCCTTTGATACTCACAAGGTATAAATCTGAGTTACCTATTTTTGTGGGAATCGTTGAAGTAACTGGATGACCGGAGGGATGACCGGAGGGATGACCGGAGGGATAACCGGCCAGTCGTCCGGTGTGTCAGATCACTGATAGTCCTGCATAGTAAACTAATGAAAGCTGCCTAGATCCTTAGTTTGGTGAAACATTTACTATTTTATCAATTTAGTACAGTTTTGGTGAAACCATTAGAACACAAAAAGAGGTACCCTTTCACTAAATTTGAATTTGATACAAGTGTTGGAGATGGCCTTAGAGCATCTATATTTTTTTTTTTTTTTTTTTTTTTTTTTTTTTTTTTTTTTTTTTTTTGAACTTTTTGGTGGGCTAGGGGGTTGTCAATGGCCGGGCAGCAACCGCTCTCCTCTCAGCGGTCATAATATATGTTTTTTTGGTGAGCGGAGAGTTTTGTCGTCGCTTTGGTAAAACTTTAGATGGTCTTACACATCAGTTGTTAGTTTATTCAATAATTTAAAGTGTTTTTTTTTTTTTCGTCCCTTAAAAACTAGCTTAGTGAAAAATAGGTGATGCTACTTAAGCTAAAAACTAGACATATGTTTCAAACATAATGATGTGTCATTGCCTTAAAATATCCATGGCAATTCCCCTTTCATATATTTTTTAATTATAAATCAACCATTTTACTTACATATTATTAAATTTAAAAAATAAGTTTAGAATGCATACTTGCATATCATTTTCCTTAAAGAATGGGTGAGATATATTTTGCTAAGAAAGCTTTAGGTTATTTGACAAACTTATTCAGGCCTCGTTTGGCAACCAAACTTTTTAGTCAAAAAGTTAAAAAGTTACTAAATTAGTCAAAAAGTCAATAACTTATACCAAAAAGTCAAAGATTCTCTTTTCTATCTACTTTTTGCACATCTTTTTGTAAAAAGTCAAAAAATCATTCCAAGCATACTAATTTTTTTTAACTCATATTTTAGCTAAATAATTAAAAAATTACTAAATTAACATGTTCCCCAACGAGGCCTTACTGAAAAAAAAAAGAAGAAGTTATCAATGTGTCAAATAAAATAAATTTCTTATTTGTAAATTTTTTTAATTAACTATGGAACAAAAACTTAAGATCCAACCCCTATAATTAATAGATGTGAATTTAATGGTGATATTTTAAAATTTTAACCGTGATCATTTGTCAAAATTTGACTTTAAAATATTTAATAATATGAACATATAAGTTCCTCGAATTAAAGTGCATAATTAAGATTAAATTTATATAATATGTGTAGATTAATTTAAATCAAATATGAAAATTTTGAATAAATTTTTATTTTTTTAATATAGAATTATAGAAATTGAATTAAGAAAAATCAGTGAAATATTTATCTCAAACTTTGGATAATAGAAGAGATCTAATATGTTTTTTTTATTAATTAAGTTCCCTCAACAATATTATTAGAAAAATTTCTCTATAAAAATATTGAAAATCTCTAACTATTTTGAAAATATTACATACTTTTTATCTTGTAAAATTTTAATATAAGAGAACTTTATACTCTTTGAATTATGTAGATATGATTTTATTGGGCCTATTTTAAGAAGTAAGTTAAAAGTTGATTTTTAAATTTTTTAAAAAATATATATAAAAAATAATGTAATATAAAAAAGTGAAAAAATTAAAAAATAATTTTTAACTAATTTTTCAAAATAGGTTACGTGTAAGACCATCTCTATCGTTGCATCAGATTCAGTATCAAATTTGAATTTGATAAAAAAAAGTCATTTTTTGTTGCTCCAATGGTTTCACGAAACTGATATCAAACTGAGAACGGAGCAAAGTTTTTACCAAACTAAGAATTTGCGTTAACCTTTACCAATTCACTGTGCTATAACGTTGCAAGTGGGTTTACCAGTCAACCTACTAGACATCCGGCGGGTCAATCCACCGGTCGACTGGAAAAAGTTCAAACAGTTCAAATAAGTAGGTTTAAACAAGTTCAAAATGATAAAAAAAAAATATTTTTAACTTTACTGGTCGACCCATCGGATGTCTCCAGCCTTTTAATGACAATCATTAGAACAATTCATATCAGATTAAAAAAATAATTTTTTTTCACTAAAATTTAGGTCAAGTTTGGAAAGACTAAATAAATGTATTTTTTGACTTTTTATGGAAATTGAATTAGATTTGAAGTAATATATTAAAGAAGTGATGTGATTTAAATAAAATGCTGTGATTTAAATAAGATAATGACTTTTTAATTTTTAAAATTTTTTTTAAAGATGTCAAACTTAAACTTAATGGAAAAAAAAAAAAATTTATTGGAGATGCTGTGAGGCCATTCTTCATCATTGATTTTGTTTATTCATTCAAGTTTGATACTGTCGAACAGTTCGATTCTTCACAATGCAGCTTCCTGCTGTTATATATTTGAACTGCCCAATGCGATAATACGCGTCTCGTCTCTGAAACAACCAAAGCAAAGCCAACAGTGAAAACCCAGAAAGAGCAGAGATGAGAACACTTTCGTGTGATCTTCTTCTGCTCCTCCACATTTTTGCTATCTCTCTCTTATTTTCACGCTCTTCTCGTGCCTACTCTGACCTTGAACTTCTGTTGAAGCTCAAGTCCTCCATGATCGGCCCGTCTGGCTCAGGACTCGATGACTGGGTTTCAGACTCCCCATCTTCATCTCCCACCTCGCATTGTTTTTTCTCTGGTGTTTCATGTGACGAGCACTCACGAGTCACCTCTCTCAAAATCTCTTCTCTCCCTCTGTTCGGAACCATTCCGCCGGAGATTGGCCTTTTCACCAGTCTAGTCAATCTCACTCTCGTCGCCGACAATCTCACCGGTCCTTTACCGATTGAGATGTCGAAATTAACCGCCATGAAGTTCATAAACCTCTCAAGCAACACCTTCATCGGTGAGTTCCCTGGAGAAGTCGTTGCCACCATGTCGGAGCTTGAATCGCTCGACGTGTACAACAACAACTTCACCGGGAAGCTTCCGACCGAGTTTGCGAAGCTGAAGAAACTGAAAACTCTTCATCTCGGAGGAAACTTCTTTTGCGGCGAGATTCCGGAGGCTTTTACTGAGATACAAAGCTTGGAGAGCTTAGGGTTACAGGGAAACGAACTTACCGGGACCATTCCGGCGAGTCTGGCTCGGTTGTCGAATCTTCAAGAACTCTGTCTCGGTTACTTTAATCAGTACGAAGGAGGTATTCCTCATGAGTTAGGATTGATGACAAATCTCCGACTCCTTGATCTCGGTGGCTGTAACGTCTCCGGTGAGATTCCTGCGAGTCTGAGCAATTTGAAGATGCTTCACACTCTGTTTCTCCAATTCAATCAACTCACAGGTCTCATTCCTCCAGAACTCGCCGGTTTAGTCAGTCTCAAATCACTCGATCTTTCCGTTAATTTTCTGACCGGAGAAATACCGAAGAACTTCTCTGAATTGCAGAACCTTACGCTAATCAATCTGTTTCGCAACAATCTTGAGGGTCCAATCCCTTCGTTCATCGGAGATCTCCCGAATCTCGAGGTCTTGCAGATTTGGGAGAACAATTTCACGTTGGAGCTGCCGGCGAACCTTGGCCGTAATGGAAAGCTGTTGAGGCTTGACGTGGCGACGAATCACCTGACCGGAACGATTCCTCGCGATTTGTGCGAAGGAGGGAGATTGGAGACGTTAATTTTGATGGAGAACTACTTCGTCGGCCCGATTCCTGAAGAACTCGGTGAGTGCAAATCACTGAATCGTGTACGCCTCGTGAAGAACTTCTTCAGTGGAACTATACCAGCCGGTTTCTTCAACATGCCATTTTTGGAGATGCTCGAGCTCAGCGACAACTTGTTCACCGGCGAACTTCCTTCGGAGATTTCAGGCAAGGCACTCAGTATAGTCTCCGTTTCTGTCAATAAATTCACCGGGAAAGTTCCTCCGGCGATCGGGAATCTGGTTAATTTGGTGAATCTGGCTCTCGACGAGAACCAATTTTCCGGTGAAATTCCGGAGCAAATCTTTAATTTGAAGAATCTTACGTCGATCAATCTTAGCGGCAACAACATCAGCGGCGAAATTCCGTCTTCGATAACTGACTGTAAGTCCCTAACTTCGATTGATTTCAGCCAGAACGATTTGTACGGTGAAATTCCTGTAAAGCTTACGAAGCTAATCAACTTGGGGATACTCAATCTATCGAGAAATCATCTGACCGGTCCAATACCTGTTGAAATGGCTTCAATGGCGAGCTTAACGAAACTAGACCTTTCCTACAACGACCTCTCCGGTAGAATTCCCACCACCGGCCAGTTTCAAGCCTTCAACTCCAGCTCTTTCGCCGGAAACTCGAAGCTCTGTACATCACGCAATCAATCTTATTGCCCCATACTCCAAAATCCAACTCCATCTTCAACAAATCGCCACACGGCGTCGTTTGGGACTGCTAAGCTGATTATAGCCGTCATCGGTGTCGTCACCGTAGTGTTGTGTTTGGTGGTTACTTTTGTGCGAATCAGACAGAAGAGACTAGTGAAATCAAGAGCCTGGAGGCTGACCACATTCCAGAGGCTCGATTTCAAAGCTGAGGACGTTCTGGAGTGCTTAAAAGAAGAGAACATTATCGGCAAAGGTGGTGCTGGGATCGTTTACCGTGGGTCCATGCCGGATGGTCTCGACGTGGCGATAAAGCGGTTAATCGGGCGTGGTTCTGGCCGGAGCGATCACGGATTTTCGGCCGAAATACAGACCTTAGGGAAGATCCGGCACCGGAATATCGTGAGGCTGCTGGGGTACGTGTCGAACAAGGACACGAACTTGTTGCTGTACGAGTACATGAGGAACGGGAGCTTGGGGGAGATATTGCATGGGTGTAAAGGAGCTCATTTACAGTGGGAGGCGAGGTATAGGATCGCGGTTGAGGCGGCCAAGGGGTTGTCTTATCTTCACCATGATTGTTCGCCTCTCATCATTCACAGGGATGTGAAGTCGAATAACATATTGCTTGATTCGGACTATGAAGCTCATGTTGCTGATTTTGGGCTCGCCAAGTTCTTGGGGAATGCTGGAGCGTCCGAGTGCATGTCATCTATTGCTGGTTCTTACGGTTACATTGCTCCAGGTCAGTCATCACGCATCCTTCATTTTTATTTTATTTTTTGTGTTAAAATAATTTTTGAAAGTTTAAAATGATATTTTAATACTTTGTAAAAAGCGTGATGTTAATGAAATATTTTGTTAAAAACCGTTTTTGAACATAATTCATCAAAAATATTTAGGTCAAGTTTAGAAAGATTAAATAAATATATTTTTTAACTTTTCTTATATTATATGTAAAAAAATTAAAGAAGAGATATTGATTGATATGATTTAAAAAAATAAAAAAATAAAAAAATTATACTTTTTTTAATTTAGTCAAACTTGGCCTTAAAATTGCCAAAAGAGCGGATTCTATTGAATTTCATGGTTGGACGATACTGGTGGGACTGTGTGGCCAATTATGAGTTATGTTTCGATTATATCATCGTTTTTACGTGGCATTTGGTTTATTGAAATGAAACTTGATGAAATAATCATTTTATCAAAATATTATTCAGTGTTTGATCGATTAAAAAAATAATGACAATTTATTATAAATGAAATTATCATTTATTATTTCAAATGAATAGTCATTCTATGTAGAGTAATATAAGAGAGTAAGGGATGATTATTGAATAATATTAAGGATCTAAATAAAAAATATTATGTGATGTTTGGCCAAAATTTTTCATCATTTGATTAGTGTGGTGTTTTTTTTTTTCATGTATAATTTAATTGTAGAAAATTTTTCATAATTATTTTTATGATATATTTTACATGATACATACTATTACCCCTTCTATTTTATTCCATTCATTTCAATAAACGAAAAAGAGCATTATAGTTTTAATTTTATTACCAGCATTTTTAGATAGAGTTTTTCACAGTAATGTTGTGATAGTATAATTTGTATAATTAAAAATAAGGAAAGACTATGTATACATTCTCAAAGTAACGAAACTTTGTGGGTTTGTTTGATTTGTTTTTGGGAGAATTGTTTTTGAAAAAAATTTAGGAGAGTTGTTTTAGAAATTTTTTTGGTTTGTTTGGTTGTATATTTTGAAAAAAAAAAATTTGTGAGAATTTGGAATGATTTGATATTTTGAAAAAATTGAGTAGATGTGTGAGAGAAAAAGTGATTAAGAAAAAGAGAGGAAAGAGAAAAAGTGATTGATTGATGTGTAAGAGAAAAGTGATTTTGAAAATTGTTTAAGAAAAATCTCAAATCAAACAAATTTTGAAATTTTTTTTTCTAAAATTCATTTTCCAAATTCAAACCAAACAAGCTCTGTATTTTTTTTGAGTTATAATTAAAAAGGAAAAAAAATTCATAATTAAATAATATACTATACATAATTAAACATTTCTTGAATTATAATTAAAATAAGGTTATAATTAAATATAAAAATTAATCATAATTAAAAAAAAATAACATAATTTAAAAGTGATACGGTAAGAAAATTAATAAACTCTTAACTAACAAACTCTTTGTATAAAATTAATGATAAATTATGATAAGCATCTTAAACCAAAATTAATGATAAATTATGTATAAAATTTATGTTGTTACGTATAGTAGATTATTTATAGCTCAAAAAGTCAGTTAAATCATTTTATGTATAATTTTTTTGAAAGTACTTTACGTTATTATATTACTACTCATTGGAAAACGTTTCAAGTATTTTGACTGTATTATGAACTCCCTTTCTAAAGTCTTCCCTTTAATGATGAGCTCTGTGTTTGGTGTGATGTACAAACAGAGTACGCCTACACCCTGAAAGTCGACGAGAAAAGCGATGTATACAGTTTCGGCGTGGTACTTTTGGAGCTGATCACCGGCCGGAAGCCAGTGGGCGAGTTTGGAGAAGGGGTGGACATAGTGAGGTGGGTGAAGAAGACGATATCAGAGCTCACTCAGCCATCTGATACAGCTTCGGTGCTTGCAGTCGTCGATCAAAGACTCAATGCGTACCCACTTCCGAGTGTCATGAACCTGTTTAAGATTGCCATGATGTGCGTCGAAGAAGAGAGTGTTTCGAGGCCTACGATGAGGGAAGTTGTGCACATGCTTACCAATCCTCCCCAGTCTGCTCCTAACCTCGGTACCCTTTAGACTCTCCACATTTGATTTTGGTGTGAATAATGCTAATCTGGATTTGTAATAACTTCGACTGCAAAGACAAACGGTTAGATTTTGCAGCCTGTGATGTTTGGGCTGATTTTGTTGCTTTTTTTCGATGTTTTGTTTATCTCTGCTGTGTTTTGTCCTTTGAATTGTACATATTCTAATGCAATTAAATTTATGATGCCCATGAATGTACCAGGAAAGTAATCTCCCATTTGTGTAGTAGTTGTCTGGTTTTATACATGACCATGGGTCGTTTGGCAATCCACCAAAATAACTTTAAAGTTCAAAAGTGTTATTAAAAGAAACTTTAAAAGTCAATAAAATATTAAAAAGTTTAATATTTATTTTTATTTAATATTATTTTTACATATCTTATAAAAAATTTAAAAATTGATTTCAAATATATTAATTTTTTATTTCATATTTTAATTAAAAAATAAAAGTCATTAAGAACACGTTTTCAAACTACTTGAATTTGTTAGTATGTTTTTAATAATAATTATTTATTATTTTGAAAACAAATTTGATTTAATTTTGTATACAGTTTATGTAGTTAATTTGAATTTTTCTTATATGAATGATTTGTTTAAATGATTTTACTAGGCTCGTTTGGATGTGGATTGTCTTTTTTGTTTTTTTAGTTTGGAATTAAAAAAATTTGTTTAGAATGAGTTTTTTTGACTTTTGTAAAAGAAAAAATAAAATAATTATAAATTAAATGTGATATTTTAATTTATTAATTTTTTAGTTTATTATTTTTTCATAACTACTTTAACTCCAATCTTATTTTAGCCTATATCAAACGAGGGCTAAATGAATAATTTAAATCAAGATGAGCCATTAAGACTCAACATATACAAAGGCTTTTTTTGGGTGGAGGATTAAAAGTCACCTTTTGGCTTTTAACACACATTTTTTGAAAAAAAAAATCAAAAAAGTTAAAATTTAGTTTTTAACTAACTTTTCAAAATAACCCAAAGTCACAACTAAAACAAAACAAGCTTAATGAACTTTTTGTAAACAAATAAGGGTTGGTTGGTTATAACTTTTTGGCTAAAAAAATACAGAAGACGAAACAAAATGTCACATTCAAATCATAATCAATTTACTTTTTCTTTTACAAGAGCAGAAAAATCAAACCAAATAAATTTTTAATCCCAAACTAAAATAATCAAAAAAAATCTAAAAATTCAACAAAACAAAACGTATTGCCAAACGACGACTAACCTAAGTTTTAAGTGGTTGTCAAACCTAAGTTTTTAGCTGAAGGCAAGTTTAAGCCTAAGATATTGTCCATCAGCCCTGTTATGCAAATGGAGTTGATTGAATTCTTTTATTCAGTTTGAATCCAGTAGCATGGCATTTCTTGGTAAAGACGTGTTTTCAAAAAATAGATAATATGGACCGACAATTTGTCTTTTCCACAGGGAAGAAAGAACTCGTAGGTAATTCGATGTGGGTTATTTGTCATTAAAATTACAGGCCCCCAAATGCTTAGTCTGCTACTTTGGCCCAATGGGCTGGTTGAGTTTTTAACTCTATTTCCCATCAGGATTGGCTTGATTTGTCCTTCTCCTAGTAGTGCTTCTAACAAGGAAAAGGCTTTCAAGTTTCACCACTACAGTAGGGTAAAAAGTCATACTAATTTTCTCAATTGGTGTGTTTGGTTTCACTTTACGAAATTTAATTTTTTAGAAATTGAGAGTTTTTTAGTTCTCATATTTTTTTATTTTTAGTGAATATTTTTAAAATTTTAAGTAATTTTTAATTTTTATTTTTTTGGATACACGTTATTTAGATGTATCTAAATAATAAAATATTTGTGAAAAATATTTTAAAAAATTAATAAATATAAAAAAAATAAGAAAAATATATTGAATTTCATATTTTTGGTTATATTTTTTATATTTAGTGAATTTTTTTTTAAAAAAATTATAAATATTATACTTTTTAAGTGTATTTATGTTTAGGATGTCTAAAAATTTTAAAAATTGCTTGAAATATTAAAAAAATTCATTGAAAACAAAAAAATACAAAAAATAAAAAAGTAAAATTTTATAAAAAGTGTTTTCTGTAAACCAAAAACAAACAAGGTCGTTATTAGCACCTTATTTATTTTTTGAGATCTTTCATTTCTTTGGACTCCTACTTATAAATTCTAAAAGCCTTAAAAAAAATTCTTCTCTCAAATAATACCATAATTATTTTTGTAAAAATATTTCACCTATTCAATTGAATGCACACCCCTACACCGCAAAAAGCCTCTCTCCTCAAAATCCACGAAAGTAATTACTGCTTCATTTTCACATACTTGTTTGTGACCCGAGAAAAATAAATGTAGGATTTTTTGTTATTGATTTAAAATTCCCTTTTTGTAGGTTCTGTGATCTCCACAAGTTTCGATTATCTGTTCCCAAACAAATAAGAAATGTTCGGTTGCCTGTTCCTAAACAAATGAACAATGTTCGGATTTGTGTTGCCGAATTTCAATCATATGTTCCGGAGTTTAGTCTCAAAAAAATGACAAACAGTTTTTTATTATTTTTTTCAAGAAACTTACCTTTACAAGGCCAATATCCTCTGAACTAAGAACACTATCAAAGTTATGAATCTTTTCTGAGCTTTTATTATTATACTTATCACGTCTTATGGAGTTGTGATTGTTGGAAAAAGTTCTACTCATTGTCATTGTCGGAGAAATATAGATAATCAAACAGTTGTCACCGCCAAAAGTTTTTCAAAGTTTTGAGTGTGGGTAGGTTTTGAAGGTAAGATTTAGAAAAGATGAATGGGTGGTGATTGAGATAGGTGCTTTCATAAATCCTAACTCATAATATTGTAGGTGTGTGAGCTTAATTGTAAGATGTGGTGTCCCAAAATTATTAGTTCTCTTTTTAGTAATTTCATTTGAGATAATTGTTGTAATAACAAAATTAAAATATTAGAGATTCAAAATAATTAATGGAGTGCTAATAGCAACACTCTTTTTCCAATATATTTATTTATTTTGTTTTGGATACATTGAATGATTTTGTGGGAGACAAGGACCTTGTCCATGAGAAGGTATTGGTGGTCTTAGAGTATTACTCGACACTATTCACTGTTAAACATTTATTTATTCGTCTCCTTAGAGAGAAAAAAGAAAAAGAAAAACAACAACAACAAAAACAAAATAAAAGAATCCACTATTTAATCAAATGTAATTTGGAGTATCACGTGATTTTTCGCCTGGAGTAAAGTATAATTTCTCCCTTGTCTATAGCAAGATTAGAGCTTTTGGCCTCGTAGTAAGTTGTCGAAATATTATCCAAGTTTTAATGAATTTAGGCCTCGTTTGGCAACAAGCTAATTTAATAACTTTTTAGTTATTTGGTTAAAATATGAATTAAAAAAATTAATATGTTTTTGATGACTTTTTGACTTTTTACGAAAGAATGTACAAAAAGTAGAGAGAAAATAGAATTTTTGACTTTTTAGTATGGATTGTTGACTTTTTGGTTAATTTAATAACTTTTTGACTTTTTGACTAAGGCCAAGTTTGACATATAGCAAAAAAGTCAAAAAGTCAAAAAAGTTACTCAAAAAATTAAAAAGTTAACACTATTCACCAAAAGTCAACAATTACGGCTGCACAACTCCCCCAAGTCGAATTTTTCCCTACAAATCAATTTTTATAATTTTTTATTACACATTTTTTCATAAAAAGTCAAAAAATTAACCCAAACATTCATATTTTCAACCTCCATTTTTTAGTCCAAAAAGACAAAAAGTACACTTATTTAAGACACCTCAAACAACTCTTAAAAATGAGGGTTCCCAAACGAGGCCTTATTGTTTTTATTTTTTAGAACTCTAGCCGACAAGCCTCTTACACTATGTTTGGGAACCTAGGAGAAAAAAGAAAAGAAATTATTACTTAAGTAATAAGAGAAAAGAAAAGAAAAAAAATGATTGTGATTTCTCTCATTTTTGTTTGGATAAAGAAGAAATAAAAGAAAAGAAATGATTGTGATTTCTCTCATTCTTGTTTGGTTATGTTTCATTAAGAGAAAAGAAAAGAAATTATTTTATGTTATATTACCAAAATAACCTTTTTATATTTTCAAGCATTTTATTTCTTTTATTTTTATAGGGACAAAATTGGTATTATAAAAATAGTGATTTATTTTCTCTCCCAATCTCTCTACTTTTGGAAAGATTGAAAATGGACCTTATAAGAGAAATGAGTTTATCTTCATTTCTCTCAATTTCTTCTCATTTCTCTCTACTTAGGTTATCCAAACAAATAAGAGAAATACATATCACTCTATTTCTTTTCTTTTCTCTCCAAATCACTCAATCCAAACATAGTGTTAATACGAGATCACTGTTACCAAAATTTTCATAACAGCTATGTGACCAAAACCTTCGGCTAAAAGATTTGAAATTTGAGTGTGTTTTGAGAAGTTTGTAAAAAATTAGTATTTTTTGCTGTTTTTTTGACTATTTTGTTTTTTTGTGAGTAAAAAATATGAGAAATGATGTGACCTAAAATGAATGAAAAGCTAAAAACTGACTTTTTATTTTCTTTCCAAAAGACCCTTGATAATTATTTCCTATACAAAGGTTGCATAAGAATTAACAAATTTTAGTTGTAATTGCATAGTTGATTTAAACATGATTTGTTAATTTTTGGTTGATTCCAATAGCATTTACTTAGGTCTTATTTGGCAAGTGGTTATTTTAGTCAAAAAGTCAAGAAATTATTAAAAAAAATCAAAAAGTCAATAACTCATACCAAAAAGTCAAAGATTTCATTTTTTCTCTACTTTTTGCACATCTTTTCGTAAAAAGTTAAAAAGTCATTCAAAATATACTAATTTTTTTTACATTACATTTTAGCCAAAAAATAAAAAAGTTACTAAAAAAATCTGTTCCCAAATTAGGCCTTAATTTGATTTTAAGTTGTTAAAATCTTCTTAATTCATAAATTATATCAAATTATGAAAATAAAATTTATGATATAATGTTGTGATGATCAATTGTCTTGCCCAAACTTGCAAGAGTAAATTTTATCCTTATAAATTATAACTGTTTTCATATTGGGGTTTCGTTTGTTAACTATACATTTTAGTTAAAATATTACTATGCATCACTCTTTTTATGTTTTTATATAATTTTTTATAAAAATTAAAAAATTATTAAAATAATCTATTAGCAAAGGAAACTTGAATTTGCAACATCTCTAACTTTTTCACTAGAATAAAAATAAAAATAAAAATTCAAAAAATATTTCTTTATTTTACTATAACTTTTTAAAAATAAAATTTTCACACAAATAAGTTAACAAGAAGTGGGGCCCATTTGAAAAAGAGATCACACGTGTCATCACACGTGACAGGAACTGGGGGGGACATCAAGACATTGACAACGATAAGCCCCACTCTCCTTTTCAGGGAACCCCTTTTGTCAAAAAGGATAAAATATAAATATATCATTTAAAAATTAATTAAAATACGAATTATTTTTTATAATTTAAAAAATTATATTATACTTTTTAAAATTTTTAATTTTGTAATAAATCATCATTTTTATTAATACATTATTAAGTTAATTAATAATTTTAATAATATTAAAAATATATTTTAATTAATAATTTATATAATTTTATTATTATATAAGACAATAATTACGAATTTTATTTTTTAATTAAATTCTATTAAATAAAATATTCTAAAGGAAAATATTTATAAAATTTTAAATTACAAAAAATAATCTATACTTTAAATAAATCTTATTTATAATTTATCCTATCAAAAAAGTTACTAAGGAATAGAAAGAACCCCCCAAGCAACCCAAACACACCCTTAAACACACACACACCCCCCAAACCCCCCTTTTGAATTGACAGTTTTTGGAGTCTTTGCTTCTATCATTCTACTCCCAGTCCTCCCCCCTGTCCCAATATTTTTACCGGCTAGTCAGATTAATACCGGCCCACCCGGTCGCCACGTGTAAATTACCCAATACTACGTTCCGAAAAATTGGAAAACCGAAACTCGAAACTACAATTACAAAAAAAAAAAGAAAAAAAAGAAAAGAAAAAAAAAACGGTGCTGAAGAAGAAACGCCTCTCCTTTCTCTGGTTCGAAAAATGCCAAACAGAGGACAAAGCGAGGGTTTTGTGAAGACAGAGAAAGTAAATTCGCTGTAAGACAAAGAAAGGAAGCGAAGACGAAGTTATTATGGTTCAGACTTGAAGAGATATATATAGAGAGAGAGAGAACAAAATCTAGAGAGAGAAAGAGAAAGAGGGGTTCGCCGCCCATGGTAAGGAGCTGCTGGTACTAAAACAGGCTCTAGGGTTTCTGTGTTCTATCTTCTGAGAAGGTAAGAGTGCAAGTTTGGTTAGTGTTATTTACTCTTAATTGTTCAAATTGTACTTGCTTGATTGTGTTTTAATGGAGTTTTGCTATTTTTAATTGGTTATCTTGCTGCATTAATTAGTGTAATCTTAATTGTATCTTTCGAATTTGTCTTTTCCTCTTTATGTATATGGTATTCTTGACAAATTCTCATTTTTAGGGTTTACATTTGATATTTGCTCTTTTCTAGGGTTGAAATTGAATTCTAGGGTTTGAATTTTCTATGTGAATGGTAATCGTTTTTCTTTCACTTGTGTGGGTTTCATGATTGTTCCGGAGTCTTCTTGTGAATTGGTGTGCTTTCAGCTGCCCATGTGGTATTTAATTACGGTTTCTTTTCTTAGGGGTTTGAATTTACTATTTGCTACATGGGTAACTATTAATTGGATCAAGTCCTTTGTTAATGCTGATTTTGTGTGAGTTGTTATGTGAATCAGCGTATTATTTTTTTATTTTTTATACATAGTTTTATTCTTTGAATATTTCTTCTTTAGGGTTTGGCTTTACTGTTTTGTGTTCATCTATTTAATACGTGCTTGTTCTGCTCGACTTTTCAGGACTGACATCCAATTTATTTGGTGGTTGTGGTTGGAAATTCCAATTTCTGTTTACAGATTTTGATCAACAGGGCACTGACCAACGGGTAATTTAACTGCTGTTTAGCAACTTTTTTGGAATTATCTTTTTTAAACGTGCCAAATGTGCTGTTGTCGGCTTTTGTTTTCATCAACTTTATCTTTATGAAAATCAGTAACTCCTTTATTTGCATAATTGGAGTGTTTGAATGATATTCTATTATGATATTGCATTTTTAATCCTAAACTAGTATGCATAGCATACGAGGATTGATATTCAATTTTTTTTGGCAGATCATGCATTGACACTGATCTGGTGATTGTGTACTTCAAATTGTAAATCTTGTGAAATGTTAAGCAGTCAAGTTGAAAGAGTATTTTTTTTTAGCTATTTGTGTGATCTGGAGTGTCTTGGTTGTTTTGGACCTTTTGATTTTGCATGAATTCCTCGTATTTCTTTTTCTAGTGGCTGTCTGCATACATCCTCGTTTGCTGTTTTGTCTCATTTGATGTAGCAGTTAACTATAATGCATTGGCTCTATCTACTTTCATGTAGCCCTAGGTCCTCAATTTCTGTTTCTTTTATTGGTTTTTGTGTCATAATGTGTCCGGTAGAACCTTTCAACTCTTTGCAGCACCTTTCTTCATGATAGAGTATATCAAACAATTAACATGTTGATCCATATATATTAGAATCCTCATATTTTCCAAATTTTTATTGAATTTGTGCCTGGGAATTCTTGAATACGATCTCATACCAAACCTGTCCTATTGCCATTCCTAAGTAGCTGCGGTTGTCTTCTTCTATCATGTGGATTCTAGCAGCCTGTTTGCGAACATTTGACTGTCATTGTGAATTTGTTAAGTTTTCTATGCACATCTTTGCTTATATTTGACTTAAAGTAATTAGGATAATAATGTCTAATGGTGCCTATACGAGTCTTTGTGTATTCTGTTTTATGCTTCTAATTTTTAGTTGTTTTGTAAACTTGCAACACCTTGTAACATCTGCTCTGTTTTGGGAGTTTCATCTGCACATCTGTTTTAGCTCAGGTAGTCGACCCCACTTGATAGGGAGAGAAGAGGAAAGATGGAAGGTCATGTTTGTTTGGAGGTTTGGGGAGGGGGATTGGAGTATGTCTAAGGTGGGCCCCACTCATGCCTGTTTGGTTAGGAAATGTGTGGGGGGGATTAGTATTCCTCTTGGAGTAGTAATCCTACACTATGGGGGGACTAGCAAAGCTTGGAAGCACATGGGATTGAGATGCAATCCCATGGGATTAATCCCAATTAATTAATATCACTATACTACTACACAAACACACTTTATCCTACATTTCCAATTTAATACCACCACATTACTAATCTCCTCATTCAATTCCACTATACTCATAATCCCATCCAACCTAATCTACCAAACAAACGTGGCCGAAGGGATTTCTTCAAAATGAGTGATGCAGTCCACAAAAGGAGCAAGCAAAAGTGAATTCAAAGAAATGGCAAAAATTGGATATCAGTATGATTCAATATGGGCTTGATTGGAACGATTTATAATTGAGTGTTTAGCTTTATTAGAGACTTATTCTATGATTTAATAGATTAAGTTTTAGTTTTGTCAGTTTTCTAAAAGTTTTCTTATGTTTCATAACTCATAAGGCAAGAGTATTTTGGTGATTTCAAAATATTTTGGACATAGTGTGCAAAGGTCACTCATGGGTTTTAATACATTTTAATTATATTGCTTCTCCAAATAGGTTTTACAAAAAGTCTTTTAGTTTCCAAATTGTGGAGACATAATTCTTTTGGGATTTTGAGTTGTTCTAATGTATATAAAACTAGAACTTTTTTGATTCAAATGGAGAACATGCTTTAGATATATATACTTGAATTTATTGAAGCTCTCTTCCCTAACCCTAGGTATGTTGCCTAGAATTCTTAATCTTCTTAATTCCGCCCCCCCCCCCCCCTTCCTCTCTCTCTCTCTCTCGCTCTCTCTCTCTCTCTCTTAAAGTTAAGTACCATATCTGTTTCAACACAATCTTTGTACTAACAAACCTTACTCTACAAGCCTATACCCGTTTCCCTTGTAATGTAACACACTAAAACAAACCAAACAACAAAGTCACTGTTCCCCGGTTACTGTTTAGAGCTTAGGAACAGCTCTTTAACAGTCCCCCGAAGCCCATATTTCCTCAGTGAAGTGAGCAATTCAGTATTACAATATGGTAAAAACACTGAAGTGAGCAATTCAGTATTGAACTGCTCTAAAAGGATGCAAACACAAAATTTCAGCAATGAGAACAGGCAAAATCTCACACTGGGAAGCTTGTAGCAAGAATCCACTATCCTAGTGTTTCTTAGTATTAGTGTGGTATCATGGTAAGGATTATGCTATGGTACTAACACCTGAGTAGTCATTGTCATGTAGGTCATTAGGATGAAGCAATAATCCCTATCTTTGTGTAGATGGATGATAACACTTTTCACTTTTACCCTTTCCCTTGTTTTTTTTTTGGTTCGGTTTTATTACATCTTGGACTTGTTCACAATATTACTATTCACTCTTTTTTATGTGTTCTCTCTCTCTCTCTCTCGGGTGTGAGAGGGATATTAATTGAAACTAGGCTGCTCTGCAACTTTTCTTTTGCTTAGTTAATTATGTAGAAATTGAACAATGTAGATGCTGGATAAAGTTAAGTGACCTATTCTATGTAGAGATTTTAGCAAACTAGGAATAGAAGGGTGAAAATAAAAATGCAGCTACTTTTTCCTACGTAGTAAAGTAGATGCTTTTGATGTTTTGTTAAAAAAAAAAAATGCAATCAATGTTCTTCTATATCTTAGCACTTAAATGCAACTATAATCAAAGTCTTTAAGATTTGCAGCTTCCCTGAATTATTCATATGACCATTTGCTAATAAAGTTTACATCCACTATGGCATTTGGTCGATTTAATGTTATTGGGCAATTTTGTCAACCATTTTTCACCCCCTTCAAAGTGAAAAATAGTTTATTACGCCTTGGTTTGGCATAAGCTAAAATGGGGCTTTTTGTCTAAAACAAAAGACAAAATAGGCTTTTTAGCCTAATAAGACAAAATGTCACATTTAAACCATAATCATTTCATTTTTCTCTCACAAAAGTCAAAAAAGCCAAAAAACCTATCCCAAACGAGGCTTTTCAGCCCCAGGCTAAAATGGTCAAAAAGCCAAAAAGCCAACCCATATCTCAAACGAACCCATAATATGTCTTTTGGCCTGCTGTAGATACCTTTCTTACTAGTATATGATTACTCATTCTATGATGCAATACTTTGCAGGATCTGGTGTGATTTTGTCCTGAAACTCCAGTTTGTTACAATGAAGGATCATGTGTTAGCAAGTTACAAGGATGCCTTTGACATTGGGAATCTCAAGTGACATGTGAAGTGTTATGACGCTGGAGGACTTCTTTACCCTTACTGAGATGAAAGATGGGCTCACAGCCCCTGCTCGGGTTAGGGAACTGGTCAATGTAATGCAGAAGGAGAAAGATTGTATTGTGAAGAATGTTGGTGATGCAACCAGGCAGTGGTCTACTTTTGCAAGCACTTTAGAAGCCACCGAGGACAAAGACTGTCTTGATCTTTTTGTTCAGTTAGATGGGCTGTGGTTTATTGACAGGTGGCTTAAGGATGCTCAAAAGTTTGGTAATGACACAAGTGAGAGCTTTGTGGAAGAGTCGATCACTGCATTATTACGTGCACTTGAAAAGCTGTGTATAGGTTATGAGAAGTCAATGTCTTATGGTATCTGGATGACAGTCAAGAATCTCCTTGGCCACAGTAGTTCTAGGGTCCAGGATAGGGCTAGAGCTCTGTTTGATAGCTGGAAGCAAGATGGTGATGGCGGAGCAGTTAACCAAGATGTTGAGAAGGTTGGGGCATCCCATACTGATGGGATAAAAGGAAATGCAGACCTTGCTGGAGAAGGTGGATCTACAGAATGTTCTGTTGGGGATGTTCCTCCTTCTGGAGAGGGTGCTAATCAAGAAAAACATGTAGAACCAGCGAGAGATGATATGATGCCATCTATATGCTCAGATATTCTTCAACCGGAAAAGGTTGATGATGTAGTAGAGACCCAAATATCTGACAAGGAGAAGACTTTAGACCATGAAGTCATGAAAGATGAGTGTTCATCAGATCTTGTGGGCTCAGTCATGTTAAAGCCCATTAAAGAAAACCTTTCTATCAAGGAAGAATCCCCACTATGCCATTCAGAAGGAACTGCCTCAATTGAAACTTGTACTTCTGTGGCCTCGAAACAAGGCATTGAAGGAAAGTCAGATGTTCCTGAGTTGAATGAGTATACTGATAAGACAAAGCAGATAGAGGTGGTCACAAGTCCCCCCAACAAATTAGGTGCAGTGGAAATGTGTACTGTTTCTAGTCAGGTGGAACCCAGGTTTCTTTTGGGTGATGATGCTGCAAATGCTCAGGAATCTGCCACAGAACCCGAGTTACGAAACATTAGTGATACCAAAGAAAAAGTTCAGTCAAAAGATACACTTATCGATGGCACAGGGACAGATATGTCCGAGGGGAAAAGAAGGATGGATGATACTGGGTCTCCACATCATTGCAGAAGCATGGTGGTGTTCCAAAATCAAGGTCATGATTCTAATACTAATCTTTCATTGGACTCTTCTGGCAATGAGGGTAAATTGGGTAAAGTGGAGGATCCGGATACTTCTTTCTCTACAGAAGATAGTGGGGCTCAAGAGCATTCTAGTGATGAAAGTGACGATCTGGCAAATGATTCTAATTTTTTGAAACCTGCTATGGATGCCAAAGATCCTGACGTGGTTGACCAGAGAAGGCCTGATTTAGACCTTGACTATAGCATGGTGGATGCTCTGGAGGTTGCTCGACAAGTAGCCATAGAAGTTGAGAGAGAAGTCGTAGATTGCAGAGAGCCAAGTTGCAGCTCTTCTGAGAAAATCTTTGATGGTGGAATTGGGCATCCGGATAGCCCGGAGTCTATATATGGTAAGGAAATCCAACCCAATGAGGCTGCATCTAAAGAGGTGCCAACTGGACCGAATCTGTCTGCCAAGACTTCACCAAAAAGGGAAGAGCATTTAAGTAGTGCAAAAACCCTAGATGTTGAAGCAGAAAATTGCATACAAGATATAGAGTCCTCTCAGGTCACTCAGGCGGCGCAAGAACCAGAAGTTAACACAGAGAAAGGCCTTGGTGATTTTGATCTGAATCAAGAAGTTTGCTCCGAGGATATGGATTACTCAGGAAATCCAATCTCTACTCCCATCTCTGTGGTTTCCGCTTCAAGGGCTGCAGCGAATCCTGGATTTCCTGCATCTCCTTTGCAGTTTGAGGGCGCTCATGGATGGAAAGGGTCCGCTGCGACTAGTGCTTTTCGCCCAGCATCATCTCGCAGAATTCTTGAAGGTGACAAGACTCTTACCATTGGGGGGAGCCTTATCAGTTCAAAGCAGCGCCAGGACTACCTTGATTTTGATCTGAATGTGGTTGAGGCCGGAGATGATAAAATTGCAGACCTAATACCAGAAAAGCAAATCCCGGTATGGTCTGGCCTTCCTTCTGGGGAATCTTCAATTGAAGCCAGTCCAAGAAGATCGGAGAGATTCAAGTTGGATCTTAATCGTATCAGTGATGATGGTGATGCTCCATCTGATTGGAGGATGGAAGGACAATTTTTACAGCATAGGAATGGCCATCACAGCCCATCTCCTTCTTCTTCATCATCATCAATGCAGCCTGCCTTGAGGAACTTTGATTTGAATGACCAGCCATCTTTTCACAATGATTCTTCAGATCTACTACATCCGTATCTTGGTAAGTCATCTTCACAAATTTTAAATGCTTCCGGTGGACTCAAATTAGATGATTCCGTGATTTCTATCATGGGTACCCGAGTGGAGGTCAATCAAAAAGATTTTGGTCCTCAAACTCCTTCCTTGCCAAATGGCAGGACTTTAGATCCTGCCCTAGATGTTAATTTGTCAAGAAGTGGGAGTGCTTTTGGGATGAGATCTGTAGTTCCATATGCACATCATGCTATTTTTGGGTACAATGGCCTTACAACAGGGCCTACAATCACTTTCTCGCCGTCTATGTATGGACCTGCTGGCCCAATCCCTTACATGGTGGATTCTAGAGGAGCCCCGGTTGTACCTCAAATCATGGGCTCTGCATCAGCTTCTCCAGCTGCCTACTCTCAACCACCATATATTATGAGTATGATTGGGACACCTCAAGTTTCAAACGGTGCTGGGCCATCACGGCCTAGTTTTGATCTGAATTCTGGGTACATGACCGAGGGGGGAAACAGGGAATCCGTGGGTTTGAGGCAGTTTTTTAACTCTGGTCAGAGCAGGTCAATTGATGAGCACTTAAGGAACAACTCACAACCCTCCTTGGGTTCTGGTGGTCTTGGAAAACGAAAGGATCCTGATGGTGGGCGGGAATCATACCCATTTAACTATAAACATCATCATCAACCACCATGGAAATAGAGTGTTTATCAAAGTTCCCTCTCTGTGGATCAGTTTAGGAACAAAGCACAAAGACTAATGTTTTCATAACCATAGGTGATGCAGAGAAGGAAAGCTTATTGAAATTGGTGGGTTGGGGAAGTTTCGTGGAACTGAATAAAAATGCGGAATTGTGGCTGTAATATGATTCATGAGATTAATTTGCCAAAAGAAGAAAGGAATTTAGGTTTTATTGTTTTCAAAATGGTTTATTTTCTTATTTTGCTTTTTCTATGTTTCATAGCAGGCCATTGTTACCATAGAAAGAAAGCTTGTTACATGTAGCTCTGTAATCTCGGTCCTATATATATCAAAGAAATTTAGAGAAATAATCCTTTTTTTAACCTTCTTCCTCTGTGTTTGTGTGGTATTGGTCTTGATATAGAAGATTGCATAATAAATTCGTATAAAAATTGAGGACCGACTGTAACTCCTTTACGTTATTCATGTATGATTCATCATATAGGTAGCGCTGTCAAAGATTGCTTAATTGATGTTGACGGCTGGTACTCTTTTACATTCTTCCTCTATGAGTATATTGTGTAGGTATTCCATATATAGAAAGATTGCATGATTAATATGTTCCATGTTGCCATTGCTGCTGATGTCAAGATATTAGCTGTTTTTCAAGCTCTGGGTTTTTCTTTAGCAATCCAGAATTGGCTAAATCCTGGTGAACTCAGTTTACCATCAATTGTATACAAGAACTGCTTTTGCTTTGTTGTCTTTATTAATACTATGTTTGTCATCATAGTTTGCATACTTTTTAAGATGATGCCTCTGTCAATTTCATCAAAGCGTTCCAGCTTGAAAATGTCAATTTCATATTTTAGCAATGATTAAATGTTTCGTTATTCACTCCCTCTTTAGGTTAATTTTAGTTCCATAATTATTTGGTATATGTAGAATAGGATAGTTACGTGGATTTAGGAGATTAATTGGTTTGAAATATCAAATAGCCATTCTTGTGCAGGAAAAGAGTACTGCATTTTACTCTTAAGAAAATTAGAATTTGCATAGATTTTAAGCACTATACATTCTTTATTTTTATTTTTATTTTTGTTTTTGTTTTTTCCTCTCTCACACACCCAAGACATCCTAGTATTGGAAACTTTGGTAATGTAGTTGCCAAAATCTTACCAAATTTTTTTAGGGTAAATTACCAATAGGTCATACTTTTGAGATTTATCACCCATTAAATCCTATTGATAAATTTATAAATTTGTCAGTGTCTTATTTTTATGAATAAATTTACAGTGATAAATTTATTAATAGAACATGTAGGTAAATAAGTCTAGTTAATAAAACTAGTTGGTAAGTGCTCCATTTTTTTAGCATAATTATATATATATATATATTTCTTCTCCCGTTTTTTTAGAATGACTTGGAAAATGTTAATGATGTAGATTCAACCATGGAATATTCACAAGCATATGAGTAGGCTGTGTACAATACCTGCCAAAATCGTGCCAAACAGCGCATTTTTTCAGTTTTGGCAAGCGGGTTGGGCAGGTGGGGGGCCCAAGCGCGCGGGTTGTGGTTTCAAAACTCTAACCCGCCGACCAAACTGACCCGTACCACCTATGTATATATAAGCTCATGAAATTGCTTTGGTAGAGTGTCACTGTTCACCTTGCCTCTCACATATCTATGGTTTTTTTGTCTCTTCTCTTTCTCCTCCTCCGATTGGCGCTACTGCTAGCCTTGCTAGACGCCACTGTTAGCATTTCCGTCAAGAACCTTGACCCTTCTGTTACCAGTGCTTGCTTGCATAGAGTTTTCTGCAAATTTGGAATTATAGTTTCTTGCAAGCCATGATACCATGTTTGAAGGGAAGAAATTGTAAGTACTCCTTGTTCCTATTTAAGTCATTATTCTATCTTCTTAAAGCTTATTTGTTTATGAGTAGATTTTGTTTCTTGATGGGTTGTTCTTTTTGAGATTGGCCATTTTCATAGTTTCCCTAGTTCAATTAAATGATTGAATCGTAGTTTCTTTTATATTGGATGAATGGATTGTTGAGTTTTTGTTTACAGATTCTCTGTACTCTCTCTCTCTCTCTCTCTCTCTCTGTGTTGCTTCAGTTTACTTGTAAATCTGAGAAATAGATTTAATTTGTTTGCTATTGCTTGAGTCTACTGTTGCTCAATAAGAAAAATCTATTATGTTAAAAAATGTTTGAGAAATCTTAACCATGTAGGCAAAAAGTGTTTTGGCTTTTATTTATATTTGTTTATTACAAATTGTCAATCAGTCTGAACTACTAAGTCAAAATTGCCATTATTTGCCAACAAAATCGTCGATTTTTGATAAAAAAGACAGTAATTTCTATTTTATCAATTCGTCACCTACCGTGCAATTTTTATTTTACTCTTAAATTGCACAAATTCATGCCGCGCACATCGCTAGATATGAGTTTCACAAAGTCAATGTTCAAAATATTTTGCTTTTAATACAAGGACAAGGACATTATGAGTAATTTGACTGGGAGTAACTTGACAACTACATTTCAATTCGCTTTGAACCATGGGCGCGTGATGTTTTGAGTCAAGGTAGTATGTTTGGATGAAAGAGGTTCCTCCTTTCATCCTGTTACTGCTGCTGGATAGTTTCTTACTTCTTCGGCTTTTACAAGTGGTAGTGTATGTATATATAAGAAAAAGGATATGATTGGTTTTTTTTCGGAAAAGAATGTATTTATTTGACTTCTCTATATATATATTGATATTTTTCTTATCTTTGTCCCCCTAGGGCTCTAAAACGAATTCCTCGTGTTTTACTCTTGTAACTTGCTCAAAATCAAATAGTGGTGTAAAAAAAGCTTAATCTCAAATTCATTTTAAAATTTATTAAATTTGAACAATTTATTATGTGGCTAGAAGGAAATTTATACATTGTGGACACTCAAGTAAGGCTGCAAATGAACAGAGTTGTTCATAAACAAGCTCGGCTCGTTTCGTTTAGTAAACGAGCTGAGCTTGAGCTCGTATAAGCTCGGCTCGTTAAGATCGGTTCATTTATCTTTATTTAAATTATATAATAAATATATTATCTATATATTAAATAATATATAAATATATATATATATATAAATAATATTTTTTTATTTAAATATTTATATTTAAATAAAATAAATAATATTAAAAAAAATTTATCGATCCGAGCTCGAGCTAAGCAACCCTACACTCAAGTTACTCAAACTTGGTTAGTTATCATCTCAATTAAAACTTATTTGATGTAAAAAATAAACAAATTTTGACAAACAAACAAATGAGTTGTCATTTTATAATGAATAAAGATTTGTGGCCCTAAAAAGTGTGGCCCTAATGGCCTTAATTTTCTTTTTTGGAAAAAACTCTTTTTTTTTTCTTTTTTTTTTTTGCCTTGTTTTTTTTTTTTGTTGCCTTATATGGAAATTTAGGGCCATTCGGGCCTCTAAATTTCGAGCTACCAACCGGTAGCGTTTTATAATTGTTCTGCTTAGTTTGGTTTTTAGGCTAATGAGCTTGGTTAAGTTAGTTTTGTTTGGAAAGAATTTTGATTATTTTTTAGTTTGAATGTATTGGTTGCGAAAAAAAATAGTAAGATGGCTATGATTTGAATATAATATTTTATTTTATTTTATTTATTTATTTAAAAAAAGTTATTGTCAAACAAAAACTCAATGCAGTTAAAAAAAAAAAAACAAAAACAAAAACTCAATGATTGATAAAATAATAGAAAAAGGCTTCTTTGAATAAAGTATTGAAATAACTTGTGCGGATAACAATGTGCTTCACAAATTGACTTCCCAAGCAAGTGGTTGAAAGTTTTTCCCCCAAAAAACACAAAAACACAAAATCTATACTATAGGTTTTTTAAAAAAAAGTTTTTAAGGGAGATTCAATCTCCCAATCTATCTAAAAATAATTTTTTTTTTTAAAAAAAAAAAAAAAAATTTTAAAAAATATCTCCCAACCCCACCCAAGTCTTAATAATAATAACTTTACATAATATACAAACATAAAAAAAAAAAAAAAATGAATTCAACACATATGAAACAATTTGAAAAAAAAAACACACACATATAATATTATTATCATAATAACACTTTAATGCATTAAGAACAGTATAAAAAAAAATTTTGAAAAGTCCAACACATAAATTATTATCAAAATATTAAAATTTAATATAATATAATAATTTTTTTTTTAAAAAGTCCAAACATATATATTATTAAAAAAATATAATACATTATAATATAATAAAAAAAAAAAAAAATTTAATAAAAAAAAAAAAAACAAAAAAAATCACAATTATATATATAGATAATTATAATACAAATCAGGTGATAAAGACGGTGATATCTTAGTAAAAATAAAAATAAAGGGAAGTGGATGAAAGCCTCCAAATAGGATGAAGCAAATAAGCAATAAAGGGATCCCAGAAAGTGGTCTATTATTGAGTCCCCCAAGTAGTGGATCCATTTAAATTGAATAATACGATATGCATTAATTAATATGTTAATTAGTGTATCAATTGATAATATAGTGTAATTTAAAAGATTTTTAATATTTATAATGTGATTAATGAATGAGATTAATAATAATGTCTTAATTAATGTTGATATACTAATTAGTACATTTAAATTTTGTTATCATCACTTCGTACTACATGTTGCAAAGTACTAACAAATAAATAAAGGCCTCTTTTAAAGAGTAGGTTAAATTTTTTATTTTTAACTTTTAATTTATTTTGGGTCATATTATCTTTTAAATTTTTACATATTTTTTTAAAAAAATTAAAAAAATCAAAAAATCAACTTTTAACCATCTTTTCAAAACAACTCAAAGTGAAGTGAACTAGAAATTTAAACTCCAAATATAGGAGTAGAGGTGTGTACGGTGTGATTCGAATGGTTTAAGCGTAAAATTATAAATTGAATGGCGGATTGACAGACTGATAAATTGTGATTTTAGCGATTTTGGACAGATTGCCGGATTGAAAAATATTCTGACCAATTATCAAGCATTTATATAATATATATAATACTAATTTGTATAATATTTTTTATATATATAACACACTAATTTTATATAATATTTTATATATATATATATAATTACTAATTTGTAATAAACTTCACATATTAAATCTCTTTCACAATTATTTTTATTTTGATATTTCATTATAAGTTAAAAAATATATATGTATTAACTATAGCGGAGCGGTTTTAAAATCAGATTATAAATTTTAAAATTTGAATCACAGTTAGCGAATAGAGCGGTACAGATTGAGACAAATCAGTGCGATTTTGTACTCGTTTGGCAATGACCTTTTTAGTTGACTTTTTGACTTTTTAAAATTTTTTGGCCTGAGACTTTTTTGGTCGTTTGATATTCTTATTTGGTTTTTTTAACTTTAGAATGATAAATTTTTTATCTTTTTATGATTTTTTAATCCTTTTCTTTATATATCTTTTTGTGATTTTTTAGCCCAACTCAAAAACCAAACAACACCTTTAAAGGATTGACCGATATTTCACACAAACCTATATAGGTGTAGCTCCGAATCTCACAAAAAGACAGTTTTTGATTTAAAAAATAAATAAATAAAAAGTCAGTAAGTTATTTACCATTAGTTAAAATAGTTAAATATTGCATCAATTTTTTCACATGAAAAAAAAAAAAAAAAGGTGATTTTTTTAACAATTTTTCAAATATATTAACTTTTTTAACTCTTAAAAAAAAGCAAAAAAAACAAAAACAAAAAATCCCAAGTGGCGACTTGATGTGCTGCATGTTTTGGTAACATGATTAAAAATAATTTTTTTTTGACTTTTTTAAGTCATACATCTTTTCTTTTTTTTTTTAATTATATTTTTTCATTAAAAAATTTAAAAAAAAATTAAAAATTAACTTTTAACTTACTTTTCAAAACAAAATATAAATAAAAAGAGAGCAGGAAAAAAAAATAAAAAAATAGGCAAAGGTTTAATGCTATTAGACCATCTCCAATGCTTCATCAAACTTGGCATCATATTTGAAATTTGGTAAAAAAGTCACTTTTTAGAGATTCAATGATTTCAGCAAATTGGTATCAAATTGAAAAAATATCAAAAGTTTCACCAAACTGAAGACGATTTGCTCCTTTCACCAATTCATTGTGCATAGCTGTTAAAGTAGAAATTTGTGAAAATTTTACACTAAGTGGTTGACCCTCAGGTTGACCAATCGGTCGCCCAGCTCATGCAAAAATTGTGTTCGATTCTGGTTCAAATGGTTCAAATTACTAGTTCAAACGGTTAAAAAAAAAATTTGAACCAACGGTTAGGTAGGTTCAAACGGTTCAAAAAAAAAAAAAAAATGCCTTACCGGTTGATCAACCGATCGACTCATGAGATGATTCGTCTTTTTGATGCACCGTTGGAGCAACTGATATCAGATTGAGAAAATGAGTCATTTTTTACTCAAATTTAATGAAAAAAATACTGAACCATTAGAGATGCTCTTATAGACAGACTTCAGCAAACACAACTATTGAGTGAGAAGATATCTATAGTTTCGTCCTAGTACATGGCCTGCTCAATAATTAAGGATACAAGATGAAAACTAAAAGAATAATATTATATGCATCAATTAATATATTAATTAGTATACCAATTAATGATATGATATAATTTAAGAAATTTTGAGTATATGCACGATGATGTAACATAATTTAAATTTTTTTTAATATTTGTAATTTGTAAAATAAGTGAGATCAATAATGAAATCAATAATAATATCATAACTAGTATTGATATACTAGTTAGTATACTAATTGATACATATAACACCACCAAAACTAAAAACAAAATGGATACTATAATGCTGTTTTGAGTTAGAAAATTTAGGAAGAAATTTGAAGAAGAAAATAAAAAATGTAAAATTATATAAAATATAAATATAATTTATTTACATTTTAACTATTTTTTTCTTTTTTCTTTTTTCTTTTTCCTTTTTAAATTTCCTTTTAAATCCCCAACCAACCAACCAACCAAGCATTAAACTACTCATGCATTCTCATACTACTAATGAAGTGAGACACCATTGTGTTCTATATAATTTTTCCATTTTCTGCTAAGGCACGAATTTGTTGTGCTCATAATTGAACAAGTCTACCTCTTTCACCGGTGCTCTTACGCCTTATAATATTTTATCTGTACTTCTAGCCATGGCATGGCAATGGCGGTGACGGTGGATAGTGGATGGGACTATCAATTTCATGCAAGGATAAAATGGTAAATAAAGAATAATTAAAAAGAAAAATGTTTGGTGGTCTAAATTTGTATGATTCAAATGGCTCGAATGTGTCAAAACAACGTCGTTTTACACTCAAAACGACGGCATTTTGGATGTTTCGACCCATTCGAGCCGAGAAAATGGGCCACCCAGCGTTGTTGAAATAAAATAGTAAAGAATTGAAATTGTGATCCAAACAGAAGCTCCCTCAGAAAATCCTTTCAGGCTGTAGGGAATGTGTTTTCCTTGCTAACAAAATACAAACCCCATTATCTTCCCTGGGGCGGATGATGAAGAATACAAATTAAAGATGAATTCTTATAATATGCATTTTAAGGTGTTTTAATTTCTAAGCAAACACGAGCAAATATAAAGGCAGCAAAAGCACAAAATAGAGGCAGAAAGTCATAAATGAACTGCACAAGAAGCAAATGAGACTAGAATGTATAGAGAACAATGCTATGAACAATGTATAAGCAGCAAAAGTTGTTGCTACAAGAGTCCAGAGACTAGTGTTGTTAATCGCTCCCTCATATAAGCATCATGATCTGTCTAGTGTTGTATAGACATTCACTGCTCGGGGAGTCACAATGGACATACAATTAACAATTATGTAGAATGTGCCCCAAGACAACTATAGGATTGTGCTTAAGATCCCCAGTTCAGCATGGAAGGAAGGGCATGCGTTAGCATTATATATGCGTAATTAACAACCACTCTAGTTGGATCACACACGTCCACCAAAAAGATCTTGGCTTACGCATCAAGCTTCCCTAACCTCTCACTCATCCACACTATTGTCCCTCGAGAGAAATTAAATAATTTCAGCACATGAACCATCTGTGCAATGCCATTGAAGGAGGTTGCCTTGAAAGTTTCCAACTCTCAAGACAAGGTAAAAAGTATCAACTACAAATGATAAATGATGATGCTTTATTGACGTACAAGTCATTACCGCCATGATACCTCAAAATCAATTTTTCAATAGATTAGCTTCTAATTAATTGGATATAGAACTTCCATTATTTAATAAGTCAAAACTAAAACCCTTTAATCATATGGCTATTAAACTGAGGTGCATCACAAACAAAATAGGTATTCAATTTGATTAAATTATTGTTTATATCCAAACACACACAATCCACCACAACCAAGAGTTCGAAGGTCACACAGAGTGCATTGCATACCACTAAGAACTGAACACCAGAACCTAATTCTTGGAAGTTGCAAATAATGTTGAGAAAAGAAAAAATAAACATAAAGATCACCAAATACTATGTGATTCCCTAATGCTATATGGTTTCCACATGACATTACCATTCCCTCTTTATTCTGCACCTCAGTCCATTAACCATTTACAGGAGGATTAAAAGCTCCAAGTCTAACGAACCAATTGAAGTACCAATTTCTACTAGCTAAACATTCGGCCCTAGGTTTGGATCATGGATTTGTAAAGGGTACTGAAAATAAAATGGAAAAAGATAAGAACACAATGAGGTGAAAGAACCTAACTTTGTCTTTCATTCCCCTTTCCCTTGATAAATCCAAGCATGAATGTAAGGAACTAAGTCATGGAATTGGCATAGTGATGAAATTAAAAGCATAGTAACACTATTTTCTTGTCACAAATGCATTTAACATGTTGTATAACTCAAATATATTTTCCCAGTAAAAATGCCAAATAATATAGTCAAAGACAAGAAAGTCACAACTTAACTTAAACATCCGTAATCTTGTAAAGAAGGTAATTATAACTAGCAATTGAACTCATCAAATCACTAAAAAGCAAAAGAACATCTTCAAATTGTGAATTATTATGTACATTAAATAAAATAAAATAAAATAAAAATCCAATCCACAACAAGCACTGATTTTTTATTATTTTTTTTTCCATATAATAGGGGTTGTGGAGGAGACTCAAGTAAAAAGAAGATAAAATTCAATACGGACGTTGAATGCATACCACCAAGAGAGTCGACGAAGCAATAGACATCAAGCACGAGAACTCGAAGGACCAGTGCCCTCACCTCTCTTCTTTCTCTCCTCTTCATACTCTAGATCGTCTGTCTCCAACTCAAACCTACACACGGGACACGAATTTCTCGAACCCAGCCATGGCAAAATGCAATCCTCATGGTATCCATGCTCGCAAGGCAATTTCTTGGCAATCTCTCCAACATTCACTGAATCCTTACATATAGCACACACCATAGACTCTTGTTGTGATTCAATCTTCAGTGTTTGCAAAGCTAATATGGCTGATTTTGAAGCTGGTGGTGCTCCTCTTCTTCCACTGCCATCGCTCTCAGCCAAGTTCTGCAGCAAAGCTTCGTATCCAGCCGCATCGACGTAGTCCTCTGGATTCCCCACATAGTCATCCATCTCCGGCATTTGCAATCGGAGCTCAATCGAGTGGTCTTCGAGCCCCATCAAGATCTCCGCCCAATCGAGAATCCTGTTCCGCCGATTCGCGGCTCGAGCCGCCAAGTCACGGAGCCGGAGCCGAAGCACATCGCGCCGCCTCCTCCGCATATCTTCTTCGTCTCTCTCACCATCAGATCGATCCAAACCTCGATCGCGATCTTGATCGGTATCGTCTTCTTCCTCTTCGTCTACTTCGTTTCTGACTTCAACTTCGTTCGCATCATCGTCGTCGTCGTTGTCCCAGCCGTCGAGTTCGATCCGGAGATAATCATCCTCCGATGGATCTGCATGCTCCGAAGGCGGCGGAGGAGGAGCGTCGTCGTCACGCGCAGCCTGCGCGATCAGGCGGAGGACTTGGAGGAACTGGGAGCCGAAGTAAGGTTCGTCGACGAGATCGGAGGTTCGGGACGGCGGAGGGGAGGGGTTCGCGGCGGCGATGGACTCGACGAAGCCGTTCTTGCACTCTTGACAGACCACGTCGGGGAGGGTTTCGATGGAGACCCGTTTGTCGCAGTGGTAGCACCAGTACTGTAACGGATCAGGATCCGAACCCGATTGGGTCTGTGATGGTGGGGCTTCTTCGGCCATAGGGATTCGAGTACCGATACAGACGATGAAGACTCCGCACGAAGGGGTGAAGACTTGCGCAGAGAGAGAGAGAGAGAGAGAGGGAGAGGTGGAAGATGAAGTTCTTGGAGAATTTGCTTGTTGGATAAGAACCGCTTGATGATAAGGTCGTGTGGGGACAATCGGACGGTAAATGATTGATTTGTATGAGAAGTACTGGGGTTGATGAGTTCCGTAACAGATTCCATTTAGAAAAATTATTAAGTGGTACTGGGACCACGGCCTATTTTAGGAAATAAGTTAAAAGTTGATTTTTTTTTTTTTAAACGTTTTTAAAAAATTATATAAAAAGATAAAAAATGTGATGTAATTGTAAAAAAAAAACAAAAATTTTTTGACTTTTAATCCAACTGCCAAAATAGGCCTACTTAGACTTGTTTTGGAAAGTAAGTTAAAATTAGATTTTCTAAATTTTTTTTTACTTTTTTTGAAAAAAATGTATAAAAAAAAAATGATGTGACTCAAAAAAATTAAAAAATCACAAAAATTGATTTTTAGCCAGGTTTCCAAAACAGGTATACCCCACAATTCACAAAATGTCATATTACTTAAATCATATTTATTTGGCTCCATGAGTGAGTAGATTGGACTATAGTAAGAGAGGGTCATACAGAAAGTGTTTGGTTGTCGAAGGTTGTGATAGAATTAACTCTTTAAGGGGATTAGCAATCCCTCTTCTTAGTTGGACTAGTAGGGAAGAGAAACATATAGATGTATTTGGTTTGTGTTTGTAGAGTAGTTTTTGAGATAAAAAGTACGAAAACTTATTTGGTTTGCCTTTTTTCAGAAAATGATTTTGAAAAATTATTTTGGAAAGAGAGTTTTAAAACAAGTGATTGATTTGATGTGTATGAGAGAGAGAGAGAGAGAGAGAGAGAGAGAGAGAGATTTTGGAAAATAGATAACCAAACAAAAATTTTGAGATTTTTTTAAGAAAAAATTGTTTAGTTTAATTACTCTTGAAAATTTGTTTGTAAATAATTTTTTCCAAAATTTTTTCTGAAAAACAAACCAAACAATAGAGTTCATTTGGGATATATGTTGGCTTTTTGATTTTTTGGCTTTGAATAGATTTTTTGACTTTTATAAGAGAAAAATCGAAATGATTATAGATTAGATGTGACATTTTGTTATATTTAGTTAAAAAAGTCAATTTTATCCTATATGACTATTTTCGTCCAAATGTGTATCCCAAACAAAACCATAGGATTAAAAATCTAGTGATAGGATTAATGAATTAAAATAGTAAATAAAATGGATTAAAATATTTTTAATATTTTTTTTCCAAACAATTTATTTGTGAAAGAAATATTTAAATTTTTTAATAAATACTATACAAATATGAAATTTTTTTATATTTAGTAAATTTTTAAATAATTTTTATGCGAAATTTATATATTTTTAAAGTGTTTTTAAATTAAATGGACTTGAAAAGTATAAAAATAATAATTATTATAATATTAAAAATTTTATATATTAAGGCTAAGTTTGGCATCTTCAAAAAAAGTCGAAAAGTCATTATTCTATTTAAGTCACATCATCTTATTTAAGTCACGTTACCTCTCTATCACATCTTTTCAAACTCAACCCATATTTCATAAAAAGTTAAAAAATGTATTTATTTAGAACATCCCAAACAATTCCTAATTCTATCTATAATATTATTAACTCGATGGTGTACAAATAAACACTCTTTATTTTACATCTCTAACCTAATATCACTACACAAATAATCTTTTCACTTAGCCCACATTTGTTTCGCTGCTTGGAGGGCGGGATTGGACTAGTATGCCTGTTGAGTCCATAATGGCATGTTTGGTGCACTCTTGGAGCTTCTGGACTAACACTTTAGTGGTATTAACAACATTTCTCAGTGATCGAAAGTTTTACTGGTTGTTTGGGATGATCTAGATAAGTGTATTTTTTATTTTTTTTCGAAAAGATGTGCAGAAAAGTAAAAATATGATGTGATGAAAAAAAGATAAAAAGATAAATTATTTAAGGTATGCCAAACTTGGTCTGGGTTAGGGAGGGGATTAAGTGTATCCGGACATTCAGCCGATCATCCAGTCAGTCAATCGAAACAGTGCCTTTATTTTTACACAAGTGAAATAGCAAAAAAAAATTTGTTTTAGATTTTTTTAATATATAAATATTTTATTTTTATTTTATATAAAAATAATTTAACAATCTCATTACTAACTATCTCTCACATTATTATAAAAAATAAACACATTTTTATTTAATTCTAACAATTTCTTCATTAATCATTCCGTCACTAACAATTCCATCCAATCTAATTCGCTAAACAAATATAACCTTAATTCTACCATATTCATAATCTATTCCATCCTATAAAACTAAACAAACGGTGACCTTAAAGTCTACTCTCTTCACCAATCTGAACACTCCTCAGTAACCCCTCCTCATCATACCTTAAACCACCAAATAACTTCTCGTTGAAGGTACTCTCCACTATTCGACTAAGGGCGTGACTTCTCTGTGGCCAATCAATGGTTGAGTAAGAATTTTACATCATTATGATTTAACGTCATTATTAAAGATTAGATTAGAGTAAGAGCCCTTCTAGATTAGATTATAATTAATATCTCACCCTCAAATCTATCTCCAATGTTAATCGCTAATTCATACAAAAATAAAACACTCGTGACATATTAATCTATCGATTGAATTTAAAAGTACTTTTATCGATTGAATTTAAGATTTATTATTATTATTTATTTATTGTTTGTGTTAGATTTTTGTAATTAACAATTTGATTAAACAAAATTTCATTAAATTATATATATTTTTTTGTTCTATTATATTTGTGAGTTATAAGAGTTTAAATGTCAATTCAATTTAAATTATGTCTGTATAGAGAAGTTTGTATTGACATTCTATGTCTTGACTTGAGTATTTATTGTTTGTCACTTTGCTAATTGAGCACGAGAACCGAGTGGGAAACATGTTTTACCACGAGCAATAGATGTTGCGCTTGAGCGGTTGGTCTATATGTGAGTACTGCCTTTACTCACACTGCTCGAGCAGTAAAGTATACGCTCGAGTGATCTTCGCGGCTCTGTTTAGTATAAGTGTGTTGTTTGTTATTTTTAGAATTTAATTCGTCCATATTCTCAGAAAAATACAAAGTGGTCTATATTATAGGGTGTTTTTATATGAGTTTACTTGATGTATAGAATATGATCAATTGATCAACGAATTACATATTGACAAACATCAAAGGCTATTTTTGTTCTTTTATTCATAAATAGATAGAGGTGTTCATTAGTAGATTTCGAAGAACTTGAGCCTGAAACTTTGGTAGATTTCAGAGTGACTCATCGTCGCGGATTCGACATTAGCATTGTAGATTCAACATTGGGCAGAGCAATTTAGATGTGAAAACGGTCATGGAAAAGGCACATCGGGTTTAGTTCAATTCGGGCGTGGATTCACTAATTAATTGAGGGTTCTCATATGTAATTCATTTTTGTCTTTTTCGTGGATTATTTTGTGATTTTGGTTAGTAATTTTTTTATCATAATTGGATGTGTTTCAATTGTGATTTTTTTCACGTTAAATTATTGTGTTGATTTGTCGATATTTATTTGACTAGAATTGCTATTCATTATTTAAATTTAAATCATAATAACAAATCAATTTCTCATAATTTTTAAAAAATTTCAATCTGTAATAAGATTCTTACTAAGCCTCCGTTTGAGAAGTGGGTTGGCTTTTTGACTTTTTGATTTTTTTGATTATTTTAACCTGGGCTAAAAAGTTTGGTTTGAAAATGACTTTTTGGCTTTTTGACTTTTTTGACTTTTTTTGTGAGAGAAGAGTGTAATATTTATGGGTTAGATGTGATATTTTATTTATTGTTACTAAAATAGCCTATTTTATTTTTTGTGACTATTTTAACCACAAACCAACTGCCAAACACCACCTAATTATATAAAATGGGGGCACGTTTATACGTGGGCATGAAGCTCACACCTCATTTTATGTAGTCCATAAATAGTGCATTTAACAATAAAATCGTACATAAAAGAAATCATAAAACAAAACAAATAACAACCATCACTATAAAAATAGCATATTTTAATTCACAGATCACTAGAGAAATGTGTTTATTTTTAAATTACATGATGGTAAATCGTACATAAAATAAACCACTAGGATAAAATGAAATTTACCTTTAATATTGTCTTGTAATAATGAATTATTATAAGAAATTATAGAATTTTATTATTTAAATATTAGTGTCATTAATTTTATTTTTGTTTAAATACTAATCATTTTGTTTGGTTTGGGTTTTCTAAAAACACTTTTCAAAAAAAATTATTTTATTGTTTTTCGTATTTTTTTGTTTTTATTGAATTTTTAAAAATATTTTAAGTAATTTTTAAAATTTTTAGACACACATAACATAAATGCACTTAAAAAGCATAATTTTCGTGATTTTTTTTTAAATTCACTAAATACCAAAAATACAAAAAATAAAAATAAAAATTTAGTATATTTGGTATATTTTTGTGGATTTATTAATTTTTAGAAATATTTTTTCTCAAATATTTTACTTTTTAGATATATCTAAGTAAGGTGCATCTAAAAAAGTAAAAAAAAAAATACTTAAAATTTTAAAAATATTTACTAAAAACAAAAAATGCGAAAAACAAAAAACTCAATCTTCAAAAATCTAAATTTAGAAAACTGAAACCATGTCATTTTTTAACTTAATTTAATAAATATTAAATTTATATAATAAATTATTAAATAATTATATATATATTTTTATCATCAGTCAAGTGACTCAACTTATAGTAGTCACCTGATGATTTATGGCATATTTTGGGAAGATGAGAAAAAATATTTTTTTGACTTTTAATTAAGTTTTTGGTTCTTTTAGACAAATGATTTGAAAAGTTAGTAAAAAATTACTTTTGACTTTTTTGATTAATATTTGTTTATGATGTCAAATCACAATAAAATGACCAAATTACCCCCATTCAATTTAAAATATTTACAACTTCACTCATGTAGCACATTTTAACTCATGAGGGGTAGAATTATAATTTCACCAGTGACTGAAAACCAACTTCTCAAATGTCTTTAAATACAAAAAAGTCAACTTTTGACTTTTGCTACAAACCTAAAAAAATGGCTAAAAGCCAAGTTTCCAAATGGCTGTGATAGAGAGCACTAGGTGTAGAGCTCTAAATTCAGCTCTACATAGTTAGCATGGGCAAAAAAAAGAAAAAAAAGAAAAAAGGAAAAAGATAAATCATCATGAGAAAAAAAACAAATTAGAGCTCCTAATTTAGAGCTCTTAAACATTTTTGAGTTTCCAAAACACCCCTTAACGTGCACTCCTAGTGAGATCGCAAGCCTGCTTGTTGCAGACATATAATTGTCCTTTGGTTGTTAAGGTGATCTGCCCTAATACTCTGTTATGTTGTTCCTTTTTCTTTTGAATCGAAAAAAGTAAAAAAAACGCATCCACTTCGATACAATTTCTTTTTCAAACCCTTTGTTTGTTAAGGCAATTTGTCCTAATACTCTGTTATGTTGTTCCTTTTTCTTTTGAATCGAAAAAAGTAAAACAAATGCATCAACTTCGATAAAATTTCTTTTTCAAAGTAATTTAAATATTGAGATAAAATTCAAATATTTTTATATATTAAAAATTAAATTTACATAATTTAAATATCCAGTCCACTACTTACGAAATTGTCTTCACTTGCTGAAGTCACGACTTTAATTGGTTGATATGTCAGGCGTGACCCAAGTTCAAATCCTGGGAGGCGAATTTCTTGCTTTGCGCTAGCTCTCTACGGAGATCTCGCCTTATATTCCGATCGAAACCTGGACTCATCTGTGGTATGTGGTTGAACTCTATTAGTGTCTTGGTGGTGGGTCATTTCCTATGGGTTGGGTCAAATCAGACCGGTAATCGGTTATCTAGGATCTGAACTCACGGATGCAATGATAACATCTCAGAACATCTTTTTTTTTTTTTTTGGTTAAAAAAAAAAAACTTTGGTTGATACATCCATCTAATTCTTATTGATTTATTACTAGATAGTTTTTGATAAGGTTGACCTTATCATCCATAATGTAAAACAATCCTCAAATAATCCAATTATAGGAAAGAAGGAAGAGTAAAACATATGCACCCTCCAATTTTGACCCCTCCTAAAAAAAAAATATGCACCTGAGAGGGAGATTTATGATCTGGAATTGGGCCGGACAGATTTGGGCCTAACGAGGTTGGGCTGAGGTAGTTCGGCCCTGTCCTTGTAGGAATCTGCTCGGTTAAGGCAGGTCGAGGTCTGACCGAGCTACGCGACATCATGGTATCAAAGCCGATCAAGTGAGATGTCTGGCGGCGGCCAAGGTTAGACCGAGCTACTTGTGTTTGCTCAGCAAGAAGGTCGACGGCGGACAAGCATGAGCTTGACCGAGCTTGGCTATGCCGGGATGCAGCCGAGCCCGGTCCTCATTGGTCTTAGCTATGGGAATACTTAGGCTTGAAGCGCAATATGGCCGTTGACAGCCGAGATGGTGCAGCCCGGCTGCCGAGCTCCCATAAGAGTGGGTAGGCAGTTGGGTTAGGTGATGTTCAGCAAGATTTGTGCTGACAAATGGGATAGCAGTGCCACGTGTTGAGAGATCACTGGGAGTAGATTTGGGGCGCAGAGGGTATATAAGCATGTCTGCGCCCCCCATATGCGGACAGACGAACACTTTATAAGAAACTCTTACACTCAAACACTCTCATCTCTCTCCCTTTATCTCAAGGTGTGTGCTAACTTGATCGTCGGAGGGGTTTTCCGGCCACACACCGCTGGGTAGCTCACCGCCGTTGTGCTTTCAGGTGATTGGACAGAAACGGAGCTTGGAAGAAAGGAGTACGGGCTTGTCGGAATATTTGCTCCCCGTACAATTGGCGCCGTCTATGGGAAATCTTTGCAGACAAAACCTTGTCTTCCAAGCTCGTCTGATCGCCGTTCATGGCGAACAACGAGGAGATTCCGTTGTCGGCCATCGACGGAGTTATCCCGGAGTCAGGCAGACGGAGAGAAGGTCATACCATCATCCCTCCAATGGCAGACTTGGAGACATTCCCAGGAGGGCAGTCGGGAGACGCGCGGGATAAGCGCGGAAGGAGCTATGGTCATTTACGGAGCCCAGACGGTCATCGGCGACGGAGAGAATCACATGCGAGACGTTTGGAACACAAGTTCAAGGACCAGGACGCCGTTATCCACCGGATGGCGGCGGAGATGGAGGAGCTGAAGTGGCATGTCAAAGGAAAGGGTGTAGCTGGAGTGGGAGACCACAGTGAGCGTACCCAACCCTGCCGTTTAAGCAGTTAGAGTCAGCGACACACTCCGTCCATCTCTATCACCAGAAGTTATAAGGCTGGTGATTTCGACGTGTGCGCAGAGAAGCCCAGTGCGCAAGATAGCACTTACCAGCCCTCACGTCCGGCGACAACGTCGAGGTATTCTTATTACGCTCGTTCAGAGGATTTGCGGGCAGTCTTAAAGGAACGAGCTCGCCGGCGGGAGGCTCAGAGGGTGCCTGCGTTCCAGCAGCTATCCTACGGAGTTCACGCCAGCGAGGAGGTCGAAATGCCTCCACCCCCGCCAGGCAGTGCCGCTCCTTGTAGATTCGGACTTGGCTAGGTTGAGTGCCACCTCTTTCTCCTTGGAGATAGAAACAACACCGCTTCCGGCGGGCTAACAACGCTTCCGGCGGGCTTTCACCAGCCCAAATTCACACTTTACGACGGAAAGACCGATCCTTACATGCATGTAAGCCACTTCCGACAGGTAATGGCCGGACATAGGCAGAATGATGCACTTATGTGCCTTATCTTCCCGTCAAGTTTAGGTGAACTGGGCCTGAAATGGTTTGAGAGGTTGCCGGAGGGGAGCATAGAAAGGTGGCATCAGTTGGCCGAAGCCTTTGTGACGCGCTTCAAAACCAACACCAAAACACCGAAGGAAGTTGATCACCTACTGAGTGTCAAGATGGAACCGAGCGACACACTGAAGGCGTACAACTCCAGATATTGGGAGACCTTCAACAAGATCTTGGATTGCCCGATCAACCTTGCAATCACTCAATACAAGCGTGGTCTCCTGGTCAGAGATAGACTGCGGGACTCACTTACCATGCACCAGCCGACGTCCATGGGCCAACTCATGCAGCACATCAATGAGCACATTCGAGTTGAGGATGATGCGTCAGTATCCACCGCAAAGGCAGCTCCGGTAGCAATAGACAAGAGGACAGCTGGCAAGGTGCGCACGGTTGGGCAAGAGTCCAGTCGCTCAAATGACCGAGCAGAGGAATCGGACCGTGGTTTGAATCGCAAAAATCGGGGTAGAGGACGTTGGAATGACTGGGATGACTACTCCCGAGATGACGTAGCGGATGCAAACAGAAGATTGAAGGCCAGGACAGGCATCACCACGGTCTTCAAGATTCCAATCTATTGCATACTTAGTGAAATCCGTGACGAGGAATATGTCCGGTTTCCAGCTAAGTTAGGCGACGGTCAGAAGGGCTTCAATCCGCGGTACCGTTGTACGTTTCATCGAGAGCGAGGCCATCAGCCAGAGGATTGTTTGCCTTTAAGGCAACACTTGGAAGAGCTAGTTGCCGTTGAACACCTGGATCTTTACATTGATGGGGGCGTGAAGACAAATCAGGCTTTGGTTGACCCACGGGGACTGGACGACCGAGATGCGCCACCACAGGGGGTTGTCAATGTCATCCACGGCATAGTGGAACCGGCGCGTGTATGCGAGCTCCGGGGTATGATCAAGAAAGCGGAACATATGAGGGAAATTTTGTCAGTTTAACCTGAGATCAAGAGGGGGAAGACTGAAGCGAAAAATGTGATTAGTTTCACCTCGAGGGATCTAGAGCGTATTCAGACGTTGCACACCAATGCCTTAGTGGTAACACTCCGCGTCAAGGAATTCGATGTCAAATGGATCTTGATCGATTAGGGAAGCTCGATCGAGATCATGTATTATGACGCGTTCAAGCAGCTCAAGCTCCAGGATACGGACTTGGCTCCGATGACTTCGCCACTGTTTGGATTCAACTCGCAACCGGAGTGGCCTTTGGGAAAGATCATCCTGTCGGTCAGAGCGGGGTCCGTGGTCAAGCAAGTGGAGTTCTGGGTGTTGTAAGTACCATTTACTTATAACCTGATCTTTGGAAGGGGATGGCTTCACGCGATGCAAGCCGTGGCATCAACCTACCATCAGGTGATGAGATTCTCCTCGACTATGGGGGCAATCAAAGAAGTTTGGGGAGATCAAGTCATGTCTAAGCAGTGCTTTGTGGCAGTCAACGGCAGCCGGGCTGCCAAAGGCTTCGTTCAAATGATAGAAAGACCGGAGGACCAGGGAGCCTTGACGATATGGGCACCAGGGCAGAGGACAAAGCCGTCGAGGAATTGGTGGAGGTGCGAGTTGATACGGAGCAGCCGGACAAGTTCTTCTTGCTCGGCTCCAGCCTTACCGCCCAAGAAAGGACCGAGATTGCTGGGTTTTTGATGGCCAACATCGAAGTCTTCGCATGGTCACCTTATGACATGCCCGGCCTTGATCCAAGTTTTATCTACCATCACCTCAACGTCTTTCCCGGAGCAAAGCCAGTCATACAGCGTACAAGGAGATTAGCCTTGCATCACGCCGAGGTAGTTGCAGAGGAAGTGAAAAACTTGCTTGAGGCACGAGCGATTCAATAAGTACACTACCCTCGGTGGATCTCCAACACGGTGGTGGTGCCCAAGAAGAATGGGAAGTGGTGAGTTTGTGTCGATTACAAAACAGTCAATTGAGCTTGCCCGAAAGACAGCTTTCCCCTGCCCAGAATTGACCAGCTTGTGGACTTGACGGCTGGGCATGACCGGCTCAGTTTCTTGGATGCCTACCGAGGCTACCATTAGATTGCAATGCATGGGCCTGACCGAGAAATCACCTCCTTTACGACTCTAAGGGGACTCTTCTGTTACTGAGTCATGCCTTTTGGTTTGAAGAACGCCGGGACAACTTTTCAGAGGATGGTGACCAAAATGCTTGCGCCTTTGCTGGGCCGGACAATGGAGGCTTACATTGATGATATGGTGGTTAAAAGCCGGCATCAAGCAGACCACTTGTCCGACTTAGCCGAGATGTTTGCCATTCTCAAAAAGCACAAGCTATGCCTGAATGAGTCTAAGTATGCCTTCGGCGTGGGGTCCGGAAAATTTTTGGGATTCCTAGTCACGAACCGAGGCATCGAAGCAGACCCCACGCAGATCAGAGCCGTACAGGAGTTGAAGCAGCCTAGCTCAGCTAAGGACGTGCAGCATCTGGCCGGAATGGCCGCCGCGCTTAATCGATTTATAAGCCGGTCATCAGATCGCTGCCGCCCTTTCTTTCAGGCATTAAAATTGAAGTTCTCATGGGATGAAGAGTGTGACCACGCTTTGGCCGAGCTGAAAGAGTATCTGTCTTCGGCGCCGCTATTGGTTACACCGAAGCCCGGCGAGGAACTCTACCTTTACCTTGCCATTTCACAAAGATGGTCAAGGTGCTTGTCCGAAATGGAATCAAGCATCTTCCAATCTTTTATGTCAGAAAAACCTTGCTACCGACTGAGTCGAGATACTTGCCGTTGGAAAAGCTTGTGTTGGCATTGATGATGGCTTCAAGGAAGTTGGCGCACTATTTCTACGCCCATACCATCATCGTTCTGACCGAGTTCCCCCTCAAAGCTTTGTTCGAACGGGCGGACTTCTCTGGCTGAATTCTCAAGTGGGCAGTCGAATTGGGATAATTTGATGTAAAGTTCCAGCCGCACACTGCTATAAAAGCCCAGACCTTGGCCGATTTCGTTGCTAAATTCTCACCTGGAACTTATCCGGTGTGCCCGGTCGATATTACCGTTGCAGATGAGGTGAACGAAAGCCTGACCAAGACTCAACAACTTGGTGGAGTTGGCGACCCGAAATTTGCGCGCCCCACCGAAGCACTCTCAGTTTGTACAATTCCACCACCCGGTGATGCGATGACGGAGTTGGGTATCACCGACCAACTTGCTCCATCCGGTATCGCATCACCAAGGGGGGAAAAAATGGAGCCACTCAGCACAGAGCTTGCGGCCGGCATAATACCGCAACCTGGAGATTCGCCTACGGACTTAGGCATTGTAGATCAACTTGCTGAGTCCGGTGTCGAATCACTAAGAAGGGCTGAAGTGGAACCAATCGGCATAGAACGTGAAGCCGGACAGCCGAGCAACTGTAATCCCATCGACCTTCGAGCCCCTCAGGACCCCTCAGAATGTTGAAAGCTCTTTGTGGGGGAGATGTGGAAGCTTTTTGTTGATGGAGCCTCAAACCGTCACGGCACCGGGCTAGGTATAGTTCTGATCTCGCCGGATGGCCTAACTATTGAACATTCTATCACCCTTGGCTTCCCAGCATCTAACAATAAGGCCGAGTATGAGGCGCTTTTGGCTGGGCTCAAGAGCGCCATTCAGATGCAGGCATCCGAGCTAATTGTATACAGTGACTCCCAGCTTGTGGTTAACCAAGTCTCTGGGGTTTACGAGGCGAAGGATGACAGAATGACGAAGTACCAAGCCCTGGTTAGGGACCAAATCAAGCGATTTTAGGCGATCAGGGTCCAACAGATTGGTCGAGAAGAAAATGGCCGAGCAGATGAGTTAGTAGGCCTTGCTTCCATGGTCGATAGCGCATCTCCCAACCCTCTTTTGATTGAATTCCTGCCGAGACCCAGCATTGAGGAAACTGTGTAGACAGAAGTACTCTGTATCGAGCTAAGTCCCTCTTGGATGGACCATATCATCCTGTTTCTCAGAGAACGGAGTCTTCCAACAGACAAGAAAGAAGCACATAAAGTGCGGGTGAAGTCAGAGCGGTTTTGGCTCTCTCCATCCGGCGCTTTATACAAGAAATCCTTCACTGGTTCCTACTTAAAATGTGTTCACCCGAGCAGCGTAGAGGCCTTCTTGTACGAAATTCACGAAGGCATATGTGACAGTCACATAGGGGGCAGGTCCTTGGCCTACCGAGCTATTTCACAAGGCTACTGGTGGCCGTGCATGTAAGCCGACGCATAGAAATATGTTCGTAAGTGTGAGAAGTGCCAGAAGTTTGCCCACCAGATCCACTAGCCGGCCAGTGAACTTCTTTCCCTCACCAGCCCTTGGCTCTTTGCGATGTGGGGGCTAGATATAATGGGGCCACTCCCCACCGCACCAAGCAACCGGAAGTTCTTCATCGCGGCCACCGACTACTTCACCAAATGGGTTGAAGCTGAGCCCTTGGCAACAATCAAGGAGAAAGACGTGAAGCGGTTTGTCTGGCAGAATATGGTAATGCGGTTTGGCGTCTCCAAGATTTTGATCTCTAACAATGGCACCCAGTTTGACGGTCGCCTTTTCAGAGGGTTTTGTGAAGATTTAAAGATCGAATTTTCCAACTCTACCCCGGCTTACCCGCAGTCCAATGGTCAAGTCGAGGCGTCAAACAAGACCATCCTTGATGGGTTGAAGAAACGGCTGGAGAAGGCAAAGGGAAAGTGGGCTGAGGAGCTCCCCAGCGTCCTCTGGGCATAACGAACAACCCCTCGACGGTCTACCGGGGAAACTCCATTTGTTTTGGCTTATGGCATGGAGGCGGTCATTCCTTTGGAAGTTGGCATGTCCACACTCAGAAGCGAAAGTTTTGAGCCTGAGCTGAACGCCGAGGCCATTGCCTTGGAACTGGATCTAGTGGAAGAGCGTCGGGAGAAAGCTCTCATCTACGTGGCCGCCTATCAACAAGAACTTTTAAGGAATTACAACAAAACTGTGCACCCCAGATCGTTCAAAGTAGGTGATTGGGTCTTAAAGAAAGTCATGGGCAATACGCTAGTGCCAGGTGAAGGCAAACTAAAGGCAAACTAAAGGCAAATTGGGAAGGACCCTACAAGATAACCGGTCTGGCGAGCAAGGGGGCATACCACTTAGAGGATCTGGATGGTAGAACAATACCCCGGCCATGGAATGCGACCAACCTCAAACTGTATTATTTCTAGCTTTAGCTTTCTTTTTGTGCAAAGGATATTTTTGCCTTACACTTCAGAATGTAATTCTTTTTGTTAATATATAGAAATGTCTCTTCTTTGCTTTAGCATTCAGATTGTTGTTTTGATGTAAAAACCGAGATGATGTGCTCCGGTCAATAGAGTCTGATTTGCTCAGCTTAGAAGATAAAACCGAGATGTTTATTCTGGTTGGCAGAGTTGATGTTTTGTTCAACTCTCAGAATTTAACTAAGATGTTCATTCTGGTTGGAGGAGTTGATGTCTTGTTTAACTCAACTGAGATGTGTATTCCGGTTGAAAGAGTTGATGTTTTGTTCAACTTAGGTGTGTCCAACCGAGATGATTTATTTCGGTTGAAGGAGTTGATGTCTTGTTCAACTCAACCGAGATGTTTATTCCGGTTGAAAAAGTTGATGTTTTGTTCAACTTAGGTGTGTCCAACTGAAATGATTTATTCCGGTTGAAAGAGTTGATGTTTTGTTCAACTTACGTATGACCAACTGAGATGATTTATTCCGGTTGAAGGCGTTGATGTTTTGTTCACTTATGAGATTTAAGCCGAGATGTCTTTTTCGATTGTGCGAATTAGTTAAAGTGGATTGTCTTGCCGAGGTGCTTTGTTCGGCTGAAGTTATGAGGCAAGTATATCGCGCAAACACCTGATGAAATTCAAACTTTTTCATTGATGGAAAATAAGTACAAAAGGTGGGGCTGACAGCCCGGTTACATATGTAAAGCAAAAAGCACAGAAAAAAGAAAACTAAGCTAAGGGGGATAGATTGGTAAATTCATCCTCAGTTGTCTCCAAGTTGATTGTTGGAGATTGGTCTTGTACACCGGTCAAAGTCTGGCTGGGCTGTTCTTGTTCTTCGCGGTCCTCTCCCTCAACATCTGACTCCGCCCCTTCTTCGAGACCTTCCTCGGCCTCAGCTTGCAACGCGCTGAAGACGTCGTTGGCATATGGCACGAGATAGGTCGGTAGGAAGGCAGGCAGCGGACTGGCAAATACATCGGTATCAGGACCTTGACCGAGATGTTCACAGGCAGACTTCCAGCCGGCTTTGAAGTAAATGTCTTGAGTGGCGAAGACTTGCTTCTTGTAGTTGTCCTCGGCTTCGTTGAAGCCGGTGTTGTTGGCATCTTGGCAGTCCTTCTTCCTTGACTTCTTGAGGGCATCAAGCTCGGCCTGGAGCTCGTCCCGCTTCTTCTCGGCCTCGCCAAGCTGACCGAGCAACCTATTGTTGTCGGCGTTGGCGATTTCAAGCGAGGACTTTGCTCGGCCAAGCTTGGTCTGAAGACTTTGGACTTGGCTGGCGGTGTCATTCGCCTTTTGCCGTAGTCTATGGATGCGCTCCATGACCAAGTGTTGCTTTTGGATGGCCTGCAAAGAGAGAATTTGATCAGAGAAGAAACCGTGCAAACACTTGTAAAAATTTAAGTGCATAATTGAGATTCTTACCTTGGTCATGGACTTCACGGCTGATTTCACCAACCGGGTGTCAGGGACGTGGTCGCTGCCAACCACGTCGCTCGGTAGCAGCAGAGCTTTTGAGAGGTCGAAGGCGAGCAAGTGTTCCTTGTCGCCCTTGATAGAAGCATTTGCCAGGATGTCTTTTCCCCGGTGCTTCAGCTGCGATCGCTATGGCGGTGTTGGGTCAGCCGTGACGGCAGGCTGCTTGGTGGTTAGCTCGGCAACTAGCTCGGCAGATGGGTCTGTGCGAGGCCTTTTGCTTGCCCGGTGAGCTTCCTGTCTGGATTGCCCGGCGGCTGGTGATGCCAAGGCAACCACGGGGCCGCTGGATTGACCGGCAGCAGGGGAGCGGGTAACAATGCTCGGTATCTCGGTTGAGGTCGCTGTGAGCAAGTTTTTGATACGACTTCTTTTCGCCATCTCTTCGGCTTCTGTCAACCGGATTAGTGAAATGTCTGGCAGAGTTGGGTCTGGAGGAGGTGATAGAGCACGGAGAAAGTCTGTTACTTTACTCCGACGTGGAGCTAAATATCTGTAAGTGGGGTGTAGCCGAGCAGCTCGTTACAATCCCGGTGGTTGTAGCGGAGCACGGTCCGAATGGCCTCAACGTTGGGAAACTGGTAGTTGGCTTGCAAGGCTTGAATTGCTGCAAAAGAAATAGGAAAAGTTGTTCAAGTATAGAATATTGAAGAAAGGTAGATAACTGAGCAAATTAGCGCGGCTTACATGTGGAACTGAAGTTCTTGCTAATCGCCCAGCCCGGTGCGTCGGCTGGTTCATAGTTGCCGGACACCCAGAAAAATTCGTCGTTATGAAGGTCTTTATCTGGGATACCGGTCACTATTTTCTCTTTGCCCGGTTGGATTTTTAAGTAATAAGCGAGGCCATCCCCAGTGTGCCCAAGTGTGTATTGCCTCAATATCTCGGCTAAACCTAAGTTGGTGCCTAGCCGGTTGTTAAGCTCGTGGACGCTGTTGATAATGTTGTAAGTGTTCGTTGATACTTGTGTGGACGCAAGTTTAGTCCGGCGCAGGAACTCAGTCATCAATGGGTTGACCGGGAAGCGGAGGCCTCCTTCTATGATGGACAGCACGGTAAAGGGGCACTGGTCTAGTCTGTCCCAAGGTGTTGTGTCAGTTGGCGCAAGCTCAAGGTGGACGTCGGTCCGATACCGTGATTTTTCCTCGACGCGCCCAAGGAAATGAGTATCGACGAGGAAGCGGAATTTCCCCATGTGAAATCGCTAAGGTTAGCTCACCGAGGAGGTTTGGCACTGTCTGGTGTATTGATGGCTGCTCGGTCTTTGGGAGCCCCAATATTTAGGCAGTGGTCCCCTTGGACTTTGCAGGAAAAAGGATGGCAATGAATTGTAAGTGTGAGCGTGGTCGCGCAAAACGAGCTTGACTTTAGCACGGTCATGAGGAGTGCCAAACCACCTCGGTTGTAAAGGCTAACAAAGGAGCACGGTCGCCCAAGCGGACCAGATGTTAGCTCAATGAGCGCTGTGTCCTTTTGCTATCCCGGTTTTTACTAAGGTTGGGACAAACAGGTTATTTGCTCGGTCAGGTTGGCTTTTTGGATCAAATGAAGACCTGGAGCCTGGTCCGCCCCAGATCTTTAGTGTTGTTCAGGAAAAATGAAGAACACCGTTCACAGTTGGAGGTTTGGGATGGTTTTTAGTGCCTATGTCCTAAAAGCTACGTTTTAGTGCCCTAATGTGTGAAATATCGAAGGAAATAACAACAAAAGGGGAGTTAGAGGGCATACCTGTGAAGGGCAGTAGCTACTTCCTTGAACTCGAGCTCAGGAATGGCAGGTGAGAAATGGCAAAAGCTCTGGATCGGCAAGGAGGAGTGAGAATCAGTAAGGGTGAAATGAGGAGGAGAAAGGCATGTATATGGAGGAAGAAAGACCGCCCAAATTTGAATTCTAGGAAACGACTGGGTTGGCTACTCGAGGACCAATGGGGGATTGACACGTGTCCCCATTAATGGCAACGTTAGAGTTAAAGAGACAGGGAGATCAGATGAAGCATCGACCAGGCAAGACGAGAGACGTTGAGGTCAGATGAGACGTCGACCGAGCAAGACTAGGAACCGAGTGCGGAAGTTAGCTCGGTTGGTTTCTTGCAAATTATGAACCGAGGAAGAGATTATCCCGGTCAGAATGGGTAATCCCAGTCACACTTGCGCGGACGGAATTAAGGGGCAATTGAGAGAGAGATTTATGATATGGAATTGGGCCGAACAGATTTGGGCCCAACAAAGTTGGGCCGAGGTAGTTCGGTCCTGTCCTTGCAGGAATCTGCTCGGTTAAGGCAGGCCGAGGTCTGACCGAGCTACGCGGCATCATGGTATCAAAGCCGGTCAAGTGAGATGTTTGGCGGCGGCCAAGGTTAGACCGGGCTACTTGTGTTTGCTCGGCAGGAAGGTCGACGGCGGACAAGCATGAGCTTGACCGAGCTTGGCTATGTTGGGATGCAGCCAAGCCTGGTCCTCATTGGTTTTAGCTATGGGAATACTTAGGCTTGTTGCTATATATGGCCGAGATGGTGTTGACTGGTCACCGATCTCCCATAAGAGTGGGCAGGCAGTTGGGTTAGGTGATGTTCAGCAAGATTTGTGCTAACAGATGGGATAGCAGTGCCACGCGTTGAGAGATCACTAGGAGTAGATTTGGGGCGCAGAGGGTATATAAGCATATCTGCGCCCCCCATACGCGGACAGACGAACACTTTGTAAGAAACTCTTACACTCAAACACTCTCCTCTCTCTCCCTCTATCCCAAGGTGTGTGCTAACTTGATTGTCGGAGGGGTTTTCCGGCCACACACCGTCGGGTAGCTCACCGCCGTTGTACTTTCAGGTGATCGGACATAAACGGAGCTTGGAAGAAAGGAGTACAAGCTTGCTGGAATATTTCCATCTAATTCTTATTGATTTATTACTAGATAGTTTTTGATAAGGTTGACCTTATCATCCATAATGTAAAACAATCCTCAAATAATCCAATTATAGGAACGAAGGAAGAGTTAAACATATGTACCCTCCAATTTTTAAACCACCCCCCCCAAAAAAATATGCACCCATTGTAGAAGTTAAAATCTTTATCCACATTTTATTTGTTTATTATATATATATATATATATAATCAGTTATGTAGATGAATACATAAAAATAATATGAAGTACAACCCGATTAATGTTCAATTAAGATTGTATATTATTATTCAATAAATATGTAAATGCTGATATAAATTTTATATTATAACTTTGTTAAGTTTTGAACTCATAACTATAGGTTAGTAGAGATGTCTTGACTTTTAAAATGACAATGTCATGTTATTATAGTGCGAAAATTATGTATAAATATTTTGGTGAAATACAATTTAGAATTTTTCATATTGATTTTTATTATTATTAAATGTGAAATTTCATTTAACTTAAATTTATGAGTAAATTACAAATATACTCTTTGTGTGAGTGAATTTCCGATCACACTGCCCTCCTTAGTAATCCAAATTGTAGAACACGAGAATAGATGGCACCTCAGAATCTGCAGAAAAAGAAAAGGCTCAAGTGGTTCTTCCACCTGGAGGCACTCCGACGAACAAGTCAGTATCTCTCAAAGATAATACAAATGCTTAAATTACTGCTCAAGGCTCAAAATTGCGTACCTTAGACCCGCCGGGGGTGCCCTTCTTTTATAGCTTAACTCTCTTCCAGTCCCACTAGAAGTCTGGCTTCTATGGACTTCAATTCTGGATTTACCTTGGACTTTTCAAGAGATAAGGATAGACTCCTTGAGAGTATCACCTGTATCCATATTGTAGTCTTTCTTCATTCTAGGACTCCTGTCGCTTATCCGTTTATCCCGGATTCCTGTATTCTCGCAGATAACCTCGGCAACTCCGAGATAACCTTGGCGTAACTACCACGACAAGTGGCACCTCGGCTAACACTTCGGTGTCATCTCGGCCACATGTTGGTACTCAGAAAATACATCCCCACAACTGCCCCCTAGGTTCTATTACCTCGGCATTCTGAGATGATGGAACCTATATTTGAACTTCTTTCTCATACGTCGGCTTAGGAACTTTCTAGCCGATGTCATTCATTTCAGGCCGATACGTCTTTTCAAGAACAAGAATTTATATAAACTCTGCACGCGTATGAGCTGTCATACAACACTTCTTAACCGTTTCACTTACGTGTTTCGTTTCCATTGGCTCGTGCGATTACGCTGAAAAATCGCTCGCTGCGCTTTGCCGACGATATCGCGTTGCTCCAAGTGCAATAATTGCACTGCATTTTGCCGCCGTTTCAAATATTTGACAAAAGACCCTTCCTTCGTCTTTTTTCCTTTACTTTTACATTTTGATTGTCTTGCTTTTTCTTTCTCTTAACCTTCCCAAATCCGCCATTGCTCTTGCTCTAAGTTCTGCAACTGGTTTTATTCCTCCATTCCTGCGAAGCTTTTGCTACTGTTTCGACCGGCGTCCGTCCTCGGCGAATTTCATTCCGACCTCATTCTGTCTGGTAAGCAACTGACCCTCCTTTTCCTAGTCTTTGATTGTTCCTGGAATTTCCTGTTTTTACTGTTCTGCTCTAGCACTTAATTTTCAAATCATTCACCTGAATGCGTCTTATTTCTTGGTCTTGCACATGTCATGAACATTCGCACTGTTGCACCCCTGTTCTTGGTCTTCCACCCCTTGTGTTCTTGAATCTGAGACTTCATTTTTGTTTTCTGCTTTGTTGTGTCTTTTCCAGATCTGCGCCTTTGATCTTCGTCTTCATAGTTTTTTAGGTTTGGGATTTGCTTATAGAACCTTCAATCTTTAGGAAAAACTGAAACAAATTTTGCCAATACATACCTAGGTTTAAGCCGAGGTACTAAGAACCCTTTAAGAGTACCTTATTTATGTAGTCAAGCACCCTTATACCAAAATCATGGGTATGTGGAGAAATAGGGTTAACACCCCAACCAAACTAGAATTTTTTAGGCAAGAATTCTCCATCCCAGATGATGTCCATCTGAGACTAGCTGGGGAGAACGACTCCATTATGCCCGAAGATGATACCATGCCTTTTCCCATAGTAGCTTTCACTGAGTGTGGACTTCGGCTGCCACTTACTACCCTTTTTCGTGAGGTTTTTCATTTCTATAAGTTGAACCCTATGCAGCTTACCATTAATTCCTATCGAATAATTAACGGTATCATAGCCTTAGCCAAGCATGAAGATGTTAGAATCACTTTAGTCGACAGTCAGTACTGTTATACCATGTGCGCCCTTAATTTAAAAGAAAAAGGCTTTGTTTATTACCTCAAGCCGAGGTCCACCGAGTTCAAAATTATAGCCGACCTCCCAGACTCCAACAAGGGGGCTGGAGACGACTACCTTATTGCCACTGGAAATTGGGAGTTTGCCCCAGACGAAGATGTCCATTTATACTCTCTTGCTCGAACTGTTAAGGAGGACAAGGGTAAGAGCCCACTGTTAATGACTTGTTTCTTTTTAGGCCTTCAAAACTTTGTCTGTTTCTAACGGTAGTTTTCTTTTGCAGATCTGCATCAACCACCGAAAATTTTTCGCCAATTCTATGTCCCCAGTGAAGACTTAAAGAAACTTCTAGATCTTCCTGTAGCCAAAAAGAAGGCTCCTTTGTTGCTAAATTTCATCCCAACGTACAAGTCCGTTTTGCCCGACGTCCCCAAACGAAAGAAGAAAAGTCACTCTCCACCGTCTGTCACAACCTGCATCAAGGCCCACATCACTTAATGATCAAGGATCAACGTCTGACCCAGCGGATTTGCCATCTACCTTGGCACCATTCTTGGTACCCATTCCTGAACGAAAACGTCGGCGACGACTTGTCAAAACTGCCGAGATGGTTTATCCAAGGCCAGTCGCCCAAGACCTCCTGGCCGACTTACCAACTGATGCTGATGCCATTCCAGCTCAAACAGTGCCTTCGCCAAAACCAAAAAGAACTAAGAAAGCTCAGCCAAAGGACAAAGCAACTGAGGCCGAGGCTGAGGATGCCGTTCCTATCTCCAAGTTGGCTGAAAGCAAGAAGACCGCTTCTACTTCGGCCAAAAGGTCTGCTGAGACTTAACCCTCAGAGTGCCAAAAATCGAAAAAAGCCGAGGTCTTCTTCTACAAAAACTTCAAAGTCTAAGATACCAAGTGTCCCTTGGGCCCCCCAATTTACTTTGGAAGACAGGCCAATAATGGCGAATGAGAGTGCTGACGACATAATTGTCGTGGGCTCTCAAGATCGCTTCTGCTTTTGCCTGGTGATTTGGAGCGAAATGCTGGGAATAGTGAGTATGAGAACTACGCTTTAATGCTCCAACACTCAGTTCAAGTAAGTGCTTCAGTTTTAGTACTCGTCCTTTCCTTTTGTTTTATACTTTGAATCTTTTCCTAACACTTCTATTTTCTGTCAGGCTGTCCAATACGCCCATTCCTTTTCAATGCAGTCATTTGAAAATCGGGAAAAGTTGGTCGAGATGAAGAGGGAGTTTTCTGCTCTTCAGAAGATTAATAAGGGCCTTCAAGCCGAAATGAAAAAGTTAGAAGATTAAGCCGAGGCTGCTACCAAGGCCCAAACCTTGGCCGAAGAAAAAGCTGAAGTTGACGAGGCTATAAAGAATGTTGCTGAGGCGCAAAAGAAGGAAGCCGAGGAAAAAGCGGCCCAAGCCGAGAAGGAACTTCAGGAAGCCTTGGCTACAAAAAAAGCCGAAATCAAGGAAGCTGACGAAAAGGCTTACACCCAGGGTGTAGCCGATGTCACTGAAGATTACAAACTTCAAGTCAGGCAGGCATGCAATAGGGGATTTTCCCTGGGTTGGATGTCCCTGGTGAAAAAGCTTGATCTTCCTGCTGACTCGTCCTGGCGCAAGGCTGAGGCAATTCCTCTTCCCTTTCCTCCTCCTCCTCCTCCTCCAAGTCAGGCTGAGGAAGAAGCTGAATCTGAATCCGAGGCTGGAGATGAAGATGAAGGCAATGACGAGGCCCTAATAAGGAAGCCCAAGGATGCCAGTGAGACCAAGTCTCCTCCTGGGGGCGATCAAGTCCTGGACTTAACCCAGGATGAGGACATTGAACAAGTGCCCAAGGAAGCTGACATCGGTAGGCTATCCTCTGACCTTCTTTTGGCTGAGAGAAGTGTTGAAACGACTCTTGCTGAGATTGATGCCGAGATTGCGGCAGACAAGGAGGGCGAGGTTGTGGTGCAAAAAGATGCCGAGGTCGTTCTTCCAGAGACTACCGAGGTTTCAGCCCAACCAACTGTTGAAGAAGTTTGAATGTCTTCTGTTTTTCTTTTTTGTACTTTTGTTTTCTGAACAATGTAAGCTTTGTATATGGCCGATGTGCCTTTTTTCATTTTGATGCTAGATACAACTTTCTTCTACTGAGTGTTTGTACTTTTATATTCTTATGACTGCTTCTGCATGATTCTATACTTAGAATATTTTGCAAGTCTCTCCTCCTTTGTACAATCTCCTCGGGGATAAATACCTCGGGTATGTTTACCTGAAGATTTATCTCGGCTAGGACTTCACCTGTAAATTTTCCATAAACTTCAACAAGTATAAAGCATATAAACTTAATTTAACTTTATCTTGTAAATTGCTACAAATTTCAACAAGTGAAGATAAACAATTATATCGGCTTAACTTTAACTTGTAAATTACTACAAATTTCAACAAGTAAAGATAAGGAATTTATCTCAGCTTAACTTTAGCTTGTAAATTGCTACAAATTTCAACAAGTAAAGATAAGGAATTTATCTCAGCTTAACGTTAACTTGTAAATTGCTACAAATTTCAACAAGTAAAAATAAGGAATTTATCGGCTTAACTTTAACTTGTAAATTGCTACAAATTTCAACAAGTAAAGATAAGGAATTATATCGGCTTAACTTTAACTTGTAAATTGCTACAAATTTCAACAAGTAAAGATAAGGAATTATATCGGCTTAACTTTAACTTGTAAATTGTTACAAATTTCAACAAGTAAAGATAAGGAATTTATCTCAGCTTAACTTCGGTTAAGTATAATCTCTGTTTAGCTTCGGTTAAGCATTATCTCCGGCTTAACTTCGGCTAAACTTTACTGTCTTCTCTCTGCCCCCAATGTGAACCTAAGTTCCACTTGGGTTCTCATTATTCAAAAAACAACATTGTGCATAGTTTCATAAGTTGTTGAAAATTCTGCTAAGATTTTATTGATCATATCGGCAAAAAATCAAACAGGCATCCAATGATAGAAAAACTTTAAATTACAAGTGTTCCATGGTCTAGGCAATGCTTTGCCTTCATTATCTTCGAGCCGATATGCCCCATTTTCTAACACCGAAGTAATTCTGTAGGGTCCTTTCCAGTTTGGGCCAAGCTTGCCCTCTCTGAGATCCTTCTTATTGCCGACGACTTTTCTCAAGACTAGGTCGTTGACTTGAAAATCTCTTGGATTGACCTTCTTGTTGTAAGCTTTGGCAAGCTGTTGCTGGTATGCCGCAAGCTGAATTGCAGCTTTCTCTCTTCTTTCTTCTAGTAGATCTAGATCTCGGGCTAAGAGCATATCATTAGACCCGTTCTCAACTCCCTGTGTTCTGATCCCTGGGATGCCGATCTCCAATGGAATGACTGCTTCTGTGCCATAAGCCATGGCAAAGGGGGATTCCCCTGTTGATCTTCTCGACGTAGTGCGATATGCTCAGAGCACGTTGGGCAATTTGTCTACCCACTTTCCTTTTGCTGCCTGCAACCTCTTCTTTATCCCATCCAGGATTACTTTGTTGGATGCTTCGGCTTGCCCATTACTTTGGGGAAAGCTTGGTGTTGAAAAGTAATTCTTTATCTTGAACCTTGCACAAAAATTCTTGATGAGTTTGCTGTCAAATTGTGTTCCGTTGTCGGCGATGATTGCTCTTGGAATCCCAAATCTGGTGATGATGTTTTTCCAGATGAAGTTCTTCACATCCACATCTCGGATTTTGGTAAGGGGCTCTGCTTCTATCCACTTTGTGAAGTAGTCTGTTGCTACCAGTAGGTACTTCCGCTGCCCAGTTGCTTGGGGTAATTGTCCAACGAGATCCATGCCCCATTGGGCAAATGGCCAAGGGCTGGAAACCGGGTTCAGGTCAGCAGCTGGCTGATGTATCAAGGGTGCAAACCTCTGGCATTGTTCACACTTCTTCACATAGGCTTCTGCATCTTTTTGCATATAGGGCCACCAATACCCCTAGGTAATGGCCCTGTGAGCTAACGATCTGCCCCCTGCGTGGCTTCCACAAACTCCTTCATGAATTTCATATAAAAAGTCTTCGACCTGAAGAGGGTATACACACCTTAAAAGAGGTCCAGTGAAGGATCTTTTGTAGAGATGTCCTTCTGCTGTCAGACTGAATCTTGCCGACTTCAATCTGACCTTGTGTGCTTCCTTTCGATCTTCTGGCAGCTTTCCCTCTTTTAGGAATGCAATAATTGCATCCATCCAGCTTGGTCCCATGTCCACACATAATGCCTCTTGCATTGTGTTCGGTGGCTCTATGCTCGGGCCTGATAGGTAATCGATCATTATTGTCCTCATCTTTCCGGTTTGTATTGAACTTGCTAAATTGGCCAACGTGTCGACGTGGTTGTTATCGTCTCGGCTGACCTGAAGAAGTCGGCAGTTTTGAAACATGTTTGCCAGCCTGATGACTTCTTTTGCGTATGCCGACATCCTTTCATCTCGGCAAAGAACTCTCCAAAGAGTTTGATTTACTATAAGTTGTGAGTCACAAAAACTATTACCTCATCTCTTTGCCACCGGTCCAAAGAATCAATGCTTCATATTCTGCCTCACTGTTCGAGACTTTGAACCCAGTCGAATGGACTTCTCCAATATCTCTCCATCGGGGGATATTAACACTACTCCTGCCCCTGCCCCCTGCCGGTTTGAGCTCCCATCAACAAAAAGTTGAAAGGAGTCGCCGATGTAAATGCTGTAGGGTCTGAGTTTTTCCTTCCTTGGTTCTTTAGCCTTTGGCTGGGCTTCTCCTTCCTTGTTTGGACATCGTTCATCTCGGCTCAACGGAGCCCGATGTTCGATGTATTCTGGCGAGAACTCGGCCACGAAGTCGGCCAAGACTTGGCCCTTAATTGCTGTTCTCGGCCTGAACTCCAGGTCATATTGGCCCAAAACTACGGCCTATCTTGCTATTCTTCCAGTTAAGTCTCCTTGTTGCAACAAGGATTTTAGTGGGTGCTCTGTTAGGACCACTATCTTATGAGCCTGAAAATAATGGTTTAGCTTCTTTGAGGCCATTACTAAGGCCAGCATTAATTTCTCCAGTGGTAGATACCTTGTTTCTGCATCGGCCATGGTTTTACTTACATAGTAAATGTAATGACCTTCCGCTTCTCTTCTTCTTGGATTATCACAAAGCACTTCTTGCGTGCTCAAAGCGCTAAGTATAAAAACAGTTCCTCCCCAGATTGAGGTGTTGAGAGGACTGGAGCCGTGGTAAGATATTTCTTCAGGTCGGCCAAAGCGGCCTCACATTCTTCTGTCCCTAGAAAATCCGTGGCCTTTTTCACCAGATTGAAAAAAGGTTTACACTTGTCCGAACTTCGGCTTATGAACTTGTTTAGGGCTGCGGCCCTTCCAGTAAGCATTTGAGCCTGTTTTGCCGATGTCGGACTCTATAATTCCAGAATGGCCTTGATCTGATCTAGGCTGGCTTCAATTCCCCTTCTAGTCACTAGGTATCCCAAAAACTTACCGGATCCAACTCCAAACGCACATTTCGATGCGTTTAGTCGGAGCCGATATGTTTTGAGTATGTCAAAGACCTCTTTTAGGTCAGCAAGATGATCCTTTGGTTCCTTGGTCTTCACGACCATGTCATCAATGTAGACTTCTACTGTTCGGCCAATCAAATGTTTGAACATCCTGGTTACCAGCCTTTGGTAAGTTGCTCCTGCGTTCTTCAACCCAAAAGGCATGACTCTGTAACAATACAGACCTTTGGGAGTGATAAACGCTGTCTTCTTCTCATCCGGGGGGTACATGGCTATCTGGTGATACCCTCTATATGCATCCAAGAAGCTCATTCTTCCATGTCTAGATGTGGCGTCCACCAACTGGTCGATCTTTGGCAGAGGGAAGCTGTCTTTGGGACAAGCTTTGTTCAAGTTTGTAAAATCTACGCAGACCCTCCACTTGCCATTCTTCTTCTTTACTACCACGGTGTTTGATAACCATGTTGGATAATTGGCTTCTCTGATGGCCCTGGCCTCCAGAAGTCTGTCTACTTCTTCCTCCACTGCTTCGACGTGCATCAACGTCGGTCTTCTGGCTCGTTGTATTACAGGTTTGGCTGACCTGTCAACGTTGAGTCTGTGACATGTGACCTCGGGGTCAATGCCAGGCATTTCATAAGGTGTCCAGGCGAACACCTCAATATTTTTCCTCAGAAAGGCTTCCAGCTCCCTTTCCTCTTCTTCGGTTAATCCTGTGCCGAGAAGAAAGAAGTGCTCTTCATCGTCCTCCTGGACGAGGATTTTCTTCAGTGCTTCTTCACTTTTCTCGGTCGGCTCCTTGCCGACATCATCTAGGACCTTCATGTCCTCTTTTTCAACTTTTGCCTTCTTTGGTTTCCAAATGCTGCAGGTTAATTTCATTGCTGCCATGGAGCAATTTTTCGCCTGCAACTGATCTCCTTTGACTTCCTCAATCCCATGTTCTGTTGGGAACCGTAGCAGTTGATGCAATGTTGAGGGAACTGCCCCCATTGCATGCAACCACGGCCTCCCCAAGATGATGTTATAAGGTGAGAGCGTGTCAATCACAATGAATTCTGTCTTGATCTTCTTCGTGCCAGCCTGTACCTCCAAGCTTGTTGCGCCTAATGGCCATGTCGGCGATCCATTGAAGCCGACCATCGGGCCGTTTGACTGCTCTATGTCATTAGGGTGAAGGCCTAACTCCTTGTAACATCTGACATACATGATGTCGCAGGAGCTCCCTTGATCAATCAGGATGCGTTTTACTTGGCACTCCCCAACCTGGAGGGATACTACCAAGGCATCATTGTGCGGGTGCTGAACTATATCTAGGTCGGCTTCTGTGAAGGCTATCATCTGCCCTTGGCACTCTTCAGGCCGAGGTCTTTTTAGTCCGACTTGGTTGACGTGCTGCAGGTGTTTTACCCTCTGTGTCTTCCCCCGTATGTCGTTTTCATTCACCTTTGAGTGGATCACATTAACCACCCGAGGTCCACCTGCCTGTGGTTGCTGCGCTGGGGGAGGCGGGGCTGCTGGTGCTTGAGGCAATCGTGCCTGTTCTTCCCTTGTTTTGGCCTCATCCACAAGGTCTCTCAGATGGCCTTGCCTCACCAAATCTTCTAAGTGTGCTTTAAGGACTCTGCAACCTTGAGTTGGGTGCCCCTTCTCATTGTGGTAAGCACAACGTCTGCCAAGGTTTCTTCCCATAAATTCTTCTGGTGCCCTTACCGGCGCCCTGAAGTAGGGTTGATTTCGAATTTGATCAAGGACTTTGTGGATCGGAATTCGGAACACCATCGTCACTGCCTGCTTAGCCCTCAACTCTGTCTCCTGTTTGTTGGGTCCATTATTACCTTGGTCTCGCTTCGGCGAGCCGTTGCCTTTTTCTGGCTTTGTCTCCTTATTCCCCGACGTATCTTCCTCGGCTCTTGCATACTTCTCAATTCTCGCCATGAGCTCTTCCATGCTCTTTGGCAGGGTTTTTGCCAAAGACTTCCACAGTGGACAGTCATCCTTCAGGCCGTTCTTGAAAGACACGACCGCCACCTCCTGGTTGCATTCAGGTATTCGATTGAACACCTCATAGTACCTCTTTGCATAGGCCCTAAGGCTTTCATCTTTGCCGATCTTCAGAGCCATCAATGCATCCACCCTCAATGGCTGCAGTTTGTTTGTTATGAACCTGGCCACAAACATCTCGGCCAAACCTTCCCAAGTCTTCACGCTCCCCTTCGGTAATTTGTGGAACCAATCTGATGCAATCTCCCCGAAGGATGAAGGGAACACTTTGCAGAGTAACGGCTCGTTCCCACTGTATAATGCCATTGAATTAAAAAATAATCCAACATGGAAGTTAGGGTCTGACTTACCATCATATATCTAGAACCTCGACATACTGAATCTTCTTGGTGCGACGAATTTGTCCAATTCCATCGAGAATGGTGTCCTCGGCTTAACTGGGGAGGTTACTTCAGCTTCGGCATTCTCTTGCTTCCTCTTGAGGTAATCTCTCAAGTTTTCTTTACTTCTTCCTGCAGCCCGGCTGTCTTTGGACTTCAGCCTTTTCGGCGCACTACTCTCGGCCTCATGGTTGCCCCTTTTCGATCCTTCCCCGCAGGATGCATCGAAATACAATACTCGCCCCGGAATATGCCGATGTTCTTTGGGGTTTGCTTCCTTCTCGCGATATGTCCTTCGGGACTCTTCTCTTCTCTTCTCGGCTCTTCTCGGCCGACTTCCCTGGAGGATCTGTGAGAGTGCCTTCCACTCCTCGTGTGCTGAGGGGCTTCGGGGATTTCTTTCTGCCCCTTCTTCTGGGCGTTTGCTGCTGGCATTGGTGTGTCCTGTAGCGGGTATGGCAGCTGCATGACATTATTTTGCATCATGAAGTTGACGACCGATTGAAGGTCTGCCAACTTGTTTGCCATCTCCTTTACTTCTTCATCCCTTCTTAGACATCTGTCCTTCCAGATCTGGAGGTTGTCCTCGTTATAGTACTTGCCCTGGTCCGCTTTCTTTGATGTGTCGCCATCTTGGCCGACGCCTTTCTCTGCGTGATTCTGATCATGAGCTTCTTCGTTGTGGTCTCCTCCTTCAGCGTTAGGGTCGACGGGTCTTCCACTCCCAGTAGGAGTGTTGTCCCCAATCTTTTCCTTCTGTGTGTTACTGGCCATCTACTCTTCTTTCGTTCCCACAGACGGCGCCAAATTGTGTGAGTGAATTTCCGATCACACTGCCCTCCTTAGTAATCCAGCTGTAGAACACAAGCAGAATAGATGGCACCCTGTAATCTGCACAGAAAGAAAAGGCTCTGGCGGTGGTTCTTCCACCCGGGGGCACTCCGACGAACAAGTCAATATCTCTCAAAGATAATACAAATGCTTAAATTACTGCTCAAGGCTCAAAATTGCGTACCTTAGACCCGCCGGGGGTGCCCTTCTTTTATAGCTTAACTCTCTTCCAGTCCCACTAGAAGTCTGGCTTCTATGGACTTCAATTCTGGATTTACCTTGGACTCTTCAAGAGATAAGGATAGACTCCTTGAGAGTATCACCTGTATCCATATTGTAGTCTTTCTTCATTCTAGGACTCCTGTCCCTTATCCGTTTATCCCGGATTCCTGTATTCTCGCAGATAACCTCGGCAACTCCGAGATAACCTCGGCGTAACTACCACGACAAGTGGCACCTCGACTGACACTTCGGTGTCACCTCGGCCACGTGTTGGTACTCAGAAAATACATCCCCACACTCTTGAACTTTGCTTAAAATACGAATTGCCTCTTGTGATTTGAAAAATTACAAATATCTCATTTCAAAATTTTTTATTTAACAGAATTAATTGAAAAAGTGAAATTTCTAACTATTAACCTACACAATAATAAAATTATCTGAATTATTAATTGAAATAAAATTTTAACATTATTAAAAACTACTAATTAATATGATGATATATTAATAAAAAAACTTATTTGTTATGAAATTAGAAATCTTAGGGGACATAATGTAATTTTTAGAACCACATGGAGTAATTTATAATTTAAGTGAATTCTAGAGGGTGTGTTTGTAATTTATCCTAAATTTATTGTAGGAGTTATTAAATTCTTTTACAATACAATATACCTTTACTAAAGCCACGAAGGATAATATTGAACACTAAAAAAATTTATTGAATTATTAATTTTATTATAAAAATTAATTGTCATTAATTACACTATAAGGCCTTGTTTTGGATAAACTAAAAAAGTCAAAAAATTATTTAAAAAGTTAAAAAGTCTATACTATTCAAGGGTAATTTGTCGAGGAAGTCACTAGAGCAAAATTATTATTTTGCTATTTGAATTCAACTATCTAAAAAGTCAAAAAATTATAAGTAAAAAAGTCAAAAGAGTAAAATGGTCATTTTAATTTTACTACAATATTTTATTACACATTTTTTAATAAAAATTCAGAAAGTTATCCCAAACATACATTTTTTTCTTTATTGTTTTAACCAAAAAGTCAAAAAGTACACTTATATAACACATTCCAAACAACTATTTAATCAAAGTATATAAATCATATTAGCTTGCTTGGTTGTGTTTTTTCAAAAACACTTTTCAGAAAATTCTACTTTCTTATTTTTCGTATTTTTTGTTTTTACTGAATTTTTTTTAATATTTTAAGCAATTTTTTTTACTTTTTAGACATACGAAACCTAAATATACCTAAAAAGTAAAAAATTTGTGAAAAAAACATTTTAAAAATTCACTAAATACAAAAAACACAAAAAAATACGAGAATTCAGTACATTTTTTATATTTTTATGTATTTATTAATTTTTTTACTTTTTAGATACATCTAAGTAAGATGCATCTAAAAAAGTAAAAAAAAATGTTTAAAATTTTAAAAATATTCACTAAAAAAAAAAAAAATGAAAACCAAAAAACTGAATTTTCAAAAAATTTAATTCAAAAAACTCAAACCAAACACACTTACTCCTTAGTGTCTATAAAGCGAATTTGTTGCTTTGTGACTGGCTCTTTATGAAGATCTCACCTTATATTTCGATCGAAATTTGGGCTTATCTGTGGTGTGTGGTTGAGCTCTATTAGTGTCTTGGTGATGGATCATTTCCTATAACACTACAAGAAAATACACCTTTGGCGACTAAATTTTTAGTCACCAAAGGTCCTTTTTTAGTCGCAAAAGGTCAAATTTTCACTTTTCCCGACAAAAACTTTTAGTCGCCACTGTTGTCGCGAATTCATGGTCGTCAATGCCTTTGGCGACTAAAAACCTGTTAGTCGCCAATTCACAGGTCTTCAACGACGAAACAAATTGTCACCAAATGCAATTCCATTTTTTGAAATTATACATTTAGCGACTAAATTTTTAGTCGCCAATAGTGATTTTTTTTTATTATTTAAACATTTCCCGACTAAACTTTTTGTCGCCAAAAGGAATACCTTTCGGCGACCAACGCCTTTAGTCGCTAAAACCATATTTCACAAAAAAAAAAAAAATTGCCTCTACTGGATGTCCCAAGGTTTGAACCTGTGTTCTCAATACTTGCACCCCACTTTGCTCCCCCACTACACCACTCCTAGATCACATGAATATTATTGCAACAAATATTATTTATATACTATATTCACTGGTATTAATACAAATTGTATATATGAAAATAATTTTTTTTATTTAATATATTTTATGTAAAAAATAAAACATTTACAAAAAAAAATAGGGTAAGCACTTTTGGCGACTAAATCTGAATTTTAGTCGCCAATACCCTATTTTTTGGCTACTAATTTCTTTTCTGTCGCTAAAACAGTTATAACCCGCCTAAGGCTAGCACATTTGGCGACTAAACTCAATTTTGGTCGCCAAAACCTCTACTTTGGGCGACTAAAATGCATTTTAGTCGGCAATTCTTGACCTTTAGCTACTAATTTTTTTTTTTGTAGCCAAAAAACGTCACTTTCAGCAACTAAATTGTTTTTAGTCGGCAAAACTGCTATAATCAGCGACTAAACCTATTTTTTGTCGCCAAAACCATAACTTTTCGCTACTAAATTATTTTAGTCGCCAAAAACCGTGACTTTTAGCTACTAAACAAACTTTAGTCGCTAAAAACCCTATATTCGGCGACTAAACTTCCTTTTAGTCGCTAAAACCCTGCTTTTCGGTGACCAAACTCTTTTAGTCGCTAAAACCCTTATGTTCGGCGACTAATTCCATTTTAGTCGCCATTTCATGCACTTTCAGCGACGAATTTTTTTTTTTAGTCGCCATTTGTGTTTTTTGTTGTAGTGTAAGTTGGGTCCAATCAAATCGATAACCGATTATTCCTTGTCTGAACTCATGGATGTAGTGATAACATCTCAGAATATCTTTTAATTTGGTTGATGCAGCCATCTAATTCTTATTGATTTATTACTTAGATAGTTTTTGATAATAATCATCCATAATGTAAACACAATCATCAAATAATCCAATTATAGGAACGAAGGAAGAGTTAAACATATGCACTCTCCGGTTTTATTTTTATTTTTTTCAAAAAATAAAAATAAAAATATGCACCCATTGTAGAAGTTAAAATCTTTATCCACATTTTATTTATTTATTATATATATATAAAGTAAGTTATGCAGATAAATACATAAAAATAAGGGGTACTTACCAATCAGTCCTATTAACTAGACTTATTTACTTACAGGTCCTAACTAATAAATTTAACACTATAAAAATAAGAGATTGATAAATTTATCACTATAAATTTATTCATAAAAATAAAGAGACTGATAAATTTATCACTATAAATTTATTCATAAAAATAAAAGACTGATAAATTTATCTTTATCACTTAATAAATTTATCAATAGGACTTAATTGGTAATAAGTCTCAAAAGTAGGACCTATTGGTAGTTTATCCTAAAAATAATCTGAAGCACAACCCGATTAATGTTTAATTAAGATTGTATATTATTATTCAATAAATATGTAAATGCTGAATTTTACAAATATAAATTTTATATTATAACTTCGTTAAGTTTTGAACTCATGACTATAGGTTGGTTGAGATGTCTTGACTTTTAAAATGACAATGTTACATTATTATAGTGAGAAAATTATGTATAAATATTTTGGTGAAATATAATTTAGAATTTTTCATATTGATTTTTATTATTATTAAATGTGAGATTTCATTTAACTTAAATTTATGAGTAAATTACAAATATACTCTTAAATTTTGCTTAAAATACGAATTGCCTCCTGCAGTTTAAAAAATTACAAATATCTCCCTTTTGAATTTTTTATTTAACAGAATGAATTGAAAAAGTGAAATTTCTAACGGTTCACCTATACAATAATAAAATTATCTGAATTATTAATTGAAATAAAATTTTAACATTATTAAAATTGTTAATTAACATGATGATTTATTAATAAAAAGACTTATTTGTTATAAAATTAAAAATCTTGAGGAGCATAATGTAATTTCTAGAGCCACATAGGGTAATTTATAATTTAAGTAAATCTCAAAGGATGCGTTTGTAATTTACCCTAAATTTATTGTTGGAGTTATTAAATTCTTTTACAATACAATATACCCTTACTATAGCCATGAAGGATAATATTGAAAACTAAAAAAATTAATAGAATTATTAATTTTATTATAAAAATTAATTGTCATTAATTACACTGTATTTAATCGAAGTACATTAAAGAGTAATGCTAGGGATTATGAAAAAAAATATCATGAAGATGATCATGAAAGATTGTTCATCTTTGGATTATCCATACAATAAAACACTACACACTAATCAATGGATAAAAAATCTTTATGATGGATTTCATGGTATAAAGTGATCCTTAATACTAGGTCTGCACATTTTTCTCAACAATGTTAGGTATCATGAAAATAATCATGAAATCTTTGTGACTCTTGGATTACACTTAGAATAAAACACCACACACTAATTAAGGTAATTCAAGGATCATGAATTTTTCATAATCCCTAACTTTTCTCTATTTTTCTATTGGAATTAAAATCGAGGATATTCAATCTATTGTATGTCGTAGTGATTTGTCTTCCAAATGGTGCTAGGAATGGCAACGGGATGGGGCGGGGCGGGGCCGGGGATCGCCCTCCCCGTCCCTGATCCCCGATGGCAAAAATCCTCGCGTCCCCGGCCCCGATCCCCGACGGAAAAGTTATTACCGTCCTCATCCCCGTCCCGTAACGCGGATCGGTTTTCCCCGACCTCGATATTTCCCCGGCCAAAAAAAAAAAAAAAAACCACAAAAGCAAAATCAACATCAACATAGATCATGATGATCTAAATCCAACACACAGATCCAAAACACACTATTCAACAAATTCAACACACAGATCCAAAAAAAAATTATAGATCTACTAAACATTTATATATATATATATAAAGATCCTGTAAAAAACATTTAGATATGTTAAAAAAAAATTAGATCTGAATCCATATGTATAAAGATCTATATCTATAAAAAAAACATTTGGATATGTTAAAAAAAAAAAAAAAAAAGATCTGAATCCATATATATAAAGATCCTGATTTTTGAAAAAAAAATCATAGATCAGTTTGTTTCAGATCTATATCTATAAAAAAAACATTTAGATGTGCTTCAATCATTATAGATCTACTTCAATCATCATAGATCTGCTTGTTTCAGATGTTTCTTCATTGTGAGTGAGTGAGAGGGAGAGAGAGATGAGAGACGGTGAGCACGACAGAGATCAGAGACGGTGAGTGAGTGAGTACGAGGGAGAGAGAGATGGGAGGGAAGAGAGAGAGAGAGAGACTAGAGACAGTGGAGGAGAGGAAGACTCTTCCTGGAAGAGAGATGTGAGAAATGAAGAGAGAGAGAGAGTAGATCAAATGAATAAAGATGAGAATAAAAAAGTATATATCAAATGAATAAAGATAGAGATGAGAATAAAAAAGTATATATATAATACATATATCATCCGGGGGACAAACGGGGCGGGGCTCGGGGCTGGGACTGAAATATGTATCCCCGTCCCCGGCCCGAAAATCATCGGAGATTTATTTTTTATCACCATTCCCGGCTCATCGGAGGTATTTTTCGAGAAATAATCGTTATATTCGGAATCGGGGGGTTGGATTTCCATCGGACCGATTTCAGATTGCCATCCCTAAATGGTGCCTCAGAGCTAATGGGCTTGCCCATTAGATTGCTCGTGTTTATTGAGCAGATTTTCTGTGGACTGGATATCTCGGACTCCTTTGACCTTTATTGAATGTCTTTCTTTCAATTTTACGTAATTCGAGTTTTTCCATTTAAAAAAAGGAAAAGTAAACAGAACCGAAATAGAGGGCCAATACTGGGCCGGGCTGTGCTTCAAACGATATAGCCCAAAATCTTCTCCCTAGTTCCATGCCATGCCTTCGCAGTGGTGTGATACAATTATGCTTTTAAAACAAATAAAAATTAGTATGTCACCCGTATTATTCATGGGATAAAATAATATATTATTTAAAAATATAATAATTATATCTAATTTGTTTATATTATATTAAATAAAAGTTAATCAATTGAGATTTTTTTAATTGTTTAAAATTAAAAAAATCAAAAAATTAATATAAGTTATTGATTATAAAGTTTCTCACTAAAAATTTTATTTTACTTATATAAATAGAAGTATAAGATTCACTTTATGTGAGTAAAACAATTCATTTTTCCTTCTTTTCTCGATGTGGGATTATAAAATAAAAATTAAATGAAAGCTAGTCAATGGAGATTTTCTTAATTGTTTAAAAGTTAACAATTGTTTGAGAGAAAATTTTTATTTCGAATCAAGCAATTTTAGCTTTTTAATATTTAATTAGGTCAATCTTTAATTTATTTTGAATCAAACAAATTTAACTAATATATTTTGACAAAACCTCTAAAATCATAGTTAAACCAGCGAATCAGTCAAACCGAAAACAGTACACCCTATCGACTAGGTCAAAAGAGCAACCAACTTATACAAAAATTAATTAATTAAAAATTTTAAATTTTATTTTAATTTTAAAATTTAAACTGTCTTCAATTGAAACATACACAACATTACAATATTAAACGGGAGTATAAGATTTATATAGTGAAACAACTCATTTTTTCCTCCTTTTCCTGGTGTGAGTGATTAAAATAAAAGTTAATAATTGTTTGGATGAGAAGTTCAATTTTAACCAAACAATCTCAATCATTCAATTTTTAATAAGATCAATCTTAATTTATTTCAAATCAAACAAATCTAAGCAATATATTTTGATAAAATAGCTAAAACCGTTGTTAAATTAGTGAATCAGTCAAACCAAAAACGATTCAGCCTAATCGGCTAAGTCAAAAGACCAACCAATTTACAACAAAATTAATTAATTAAAACTTATAAATTTTATTTTAAAATTTAAACCATCTTGTACTGAAACATATACAACACTATAATATTAAATGAGAGTATAAGATTCACTTTATATAAGTAAAACAACTCACTTTTTGTTTATTTTCTCGATGTAATATTGTAATTATTTTAAATTTAAATATTATGAGAGTTTTAAAATCTCATACAAAATTATTTTTAAAATCAAAGTGTCTATGTGGAATTGTAAAATAAAAATTAAATGAAAGCTAACCAATAAAGATTTTCTTAATTGTTTAAAATTAAGAAAATCAAATAAAATTGGTATTAATCATAGGGTTTCTTACTAAAAATCTTGTTTTGCTTATATAAATTGGAGTATAAGATTCAATTTATATAAGTGATTTTTTCTTCTTTTTTTGATGTGAGATTGTAAAATAAAATTTAAATGTAAGTTAACAAATAGATATTTTCTTAATTGTTTAAAATTAAGAAAATAAAAAAAAATGGTATTGATTATAGGATTTCTCAATAAAAATTTTATTTTGCTTATATAAATGAAAGTATAAGATTTACTTTATATTAGTGTAACAATTCACTTTTTTCTTTCTTTTCCTGGTGTGGGATTGTAAAATAAAAGTTAAATGGATGTTAACAAATAGGAATTTTCAAAATTGTTTAAAATTAAGAAATTTCAATAATTTATAAAAATTGGAACATAAAATTCCTTTTATGTAAATGAAACAATTCAATTCCCCCCCTTCATTTGGGATTATAAAATAAAAAGTAAATGGAACCTAAACAATAAGAATTTTCTTAATTATTTAAAATTAAGAAAATTCAATAATTTTAAAATGAGGGTTTGGAGCTTCTAAAAAGCTTCTGTCTTAAAACTCCATTTATAAAATTCATTTTATATAAGTAAAACAACTCTTTTTTTTTTCTTTTCCTGATGTAAGATTGTAACACTTTATATAAGTGAAACAACTCAGTTTTTCGCTATTTTCTCAATATGAGATTGTAATTATTTTAAAATTAAATATTATGAGAGTTTCAAAATCTCATGCAAAATTATTTTTAAAATCAAAATTATGTGAGATTGTAAAATAAAAGTTAAATGGAAGTTAGGCAATGAGAATTTTCTTAATTATTTAAAATTAAGAAAAATAAAAAAATGAGTATGAGATATTTGATTATATGGTTTCTTACTAAAAATCTCATTTTGCTTATACAAATTGGAGCATAAGATTCATTTTACATAAGTGAAATAATTTACTTTTTTTTTTCTTCCCTAATGTGGAATTGTAAAATAAAGGGTAAATTACAAATACATCCCTTGAGATTTACTTAAATAATAAATTACTCCTATGGTTATAGAAATTACATCATACCACCTAAAATTTCTAATTTCATAACAAATAGGTCATTTTATTAATAAATCGTCAAGATAATTAACAGTTTTTAATAATGTTAAAATTTTATTTCAATTAATAATTCAAATAATTTTATTATTGTATAGGTGAACAGTTAGAAATATTACTTTTTCAACTAATTTTATTAAATAAAAAAAATTGACAATTGCCAAAATTTGATGGGTCGTTGAACACACAAAAAATAATCACTAAACTATACAAAATTCTATCAGAATAATGGCAAGTCCAGGTATCAATCCATAGGGACAAATGTGAAATTAGATTAATTCAATCACAAAATTCCTAAATTAATTTTGATTAAAAAGATAAGATTGATTTTATACCTAAACAGCAATTAAATAAAATTGAAGAATTATATTGACAATTAAAATTAGGGTTTGAGATATTAATTTTCAGGAAAAATCCTAGGGTAAAGAATTCACCACTAACCACATGAATGAGACTTAACATCAACCACCAATCACAATTCGGTTTGAACTACCCAATATTTCACAACTACAAGTTTGAAATATTGATCAAGAGGATTGTTGCATTCAATGTACAGGAACGAATCATCCCGAGTAGTATGAGTCGTTTAATCTAAACTATGTTAACAAAACGACCCGTCTCCTATAGCATGATTCGTCTCGTATTTTGAATACAAACACAAAGAATACTAATGTATGGAAAACATTAAGCAATCACAGAGAGTAAAATGCGTGCAGAGATGAACGAAACAATTATTAAAAACTTCTAAATCATCCACACATTCATTCAAACCAATTTACAATTAAAGCTCATGAAAAATTCCATTACATGGCTAGGATTTCATCAAAACCTTAGAAAAGACGACTAGCCACTCATGGAGAAGTGGAAAGAGGAAGAAGATGAGGAAGAAACCCCCATGGAAGTGTCCTTCAAGCTTTGATAGAATATCCCCTCTTTGGAACCCTAGCCTCTCTCTATTCTGAATTAAATTTTCGAACCCTAGGTTTGGTTAATTTTCTGTCTTTTATTCGGAGCAAAACAGACCAAAAATTCCGTGCATGCGTCCCTATGTGGGCCGCTCGTGTGCCTATATGGGCCGCACGTGCAGTTAAGCTTGGACGCACGTACGGTGGTTTGGCTGGCTCGGATTCTTCACTTCTTGCTCGAAGAATCTGCTTTCGCACCCTTTTTGATTGAATTTTCATATTTCCTGCCAAATCTGTACAAGTGCACGAAACACATCATCTCCACCACATAAATAAAATTAAAAGACTAAAAATGTAACTTAAGTGGCCTCAACGTGGTACGTTTCGGCCTACATCACACCCCCCAACTTACATTTTGCTAGTCCTCAAGCAAAACAAAAGAAATAAGAAAAGTAAAATAATCTCAGCCACTTTCGTAGAGAACACGATTACATTTAGCATATGCAACAAGCCTTTAGACCACAAGGTTACCCCAAGTGGACGAGTATAGTCCTGTGAGAGTTTTCAGAAATGATACCCACAAACATCAACATATTCATATCCGCTCAACAACAATTAACCACACTACTCTACACAACAACCAACTTATGTGCCACTATAGTGTGATATTAAAACATGATGAGTCATTGAAGGCATAGTGGACAAGTATGAAGAAATCTATTGAGCTTAAACCACAATTCAGCTAATACAAAAGTAGGGTCCCCTGTACTTGTGAATGCTAGTAGACACATCATTAGTACCCTCGGTGTAAAGTGCAATCTCCATATTAGTTAACTGTCCACTATAATAGCTCAGTGTAACTCATAATAACACTCAACATATACAGAAAAACTAAACTGTTGCAACCAATCTTCTCATTTTTTTTATTTTGAAAGAAGACTGTGCAATATCCTGATCCATTAAGCTTTTTAGTCAGCCCAAGTAACTAGCATTGGGCCAATGACTCCCAAACCAGACGGTTTTAGGGCACTAGGTGTAGAGACACCCCTACGGGCTTAATAACTCGAGCTGAAAAGGTTACGAATCCGAACTAGTCATTCTCCTTATTTTTCCTTAACTGTGCAATGTCTAGGTCCCTTAAGCTTTCTGATTAACCCATGTAGCAAGTATTGGGCCAATGACTCCCAAACTAGACAGTTTTAGGGCTCTAGGTGTAAAGACACCTCTACGGGCTTAATAACTCGAGTTAAAGAGGCTACAAACCCAAACAAGTCAAGTTTTTTTTTTTTTTTAACAAGAATGTTGGCTACTCATTTATTCTTTTTTGCAATCTCAACCATTATCAATGATGTACTCCAGGGATTATAATAAAGAGCTCACTGCTATGATAGTGTGTTCATGTGAATTAAGGCATACTCATGACAAGTGTACTAATACCACAAACAGAAACAACTATCCTAGTGCAAACATCACATGTGAGTATTTACCCAATAAACCCTTTTCATACAAGCCCACTATGTTCTCCAATTAACATATGCTCATGTCATTACCATACTGGCACAAAGTAAACATTAAGTGAAATGGTGCAATCAAGTGCAGCAAGTACAAACATGAATAGTTATTACAAATACCCTCACCCCCCAACTGGAATATAACATTGTCCTTAATGTAAGCAAGTAGACATTAGATAGTAAAATGAGAGAGAGGATCGTACCAGACAGCAGGGGCACACATCCAGCAAGGTGAGGACACTAGAACACACTTTTGGAAGTTTTTTTTTTTTTTTTTTTTTGGGTACAGTATAAAAGAGAAAGGAAAAGAAAATAAAACAAAATAAATAAGAAAAGAAAATAAAGGAAATATACAGAAATCACTGATGTGGATCTGGCGGTGGTGGTGGGAAATGCTGCTCAAATAGGGCATGCATCAGTGTCTGAGTCTCGAACGCCTCATCATGAACCCTAATGCCATGCTGATCGAACTGCCGATCAAACTAATCAAACCACTGATCAAACTGATCAAATCGTTGCCCACTCGAATCCCGGTATGCATAGAAGTCAGTGTGCAGAGAGGCAACTGACTGCTGATACCATCAAATGCCGCCTGTGAATAATCCCTGTAAGCCTGGTAGTCGGTCCAGAGATCAACCATAGATTGCTGAAGGGCGGCTTGATTATCCAAAGAAGCCTGATATTGCGCCCTCGTCATATGGAATGGTGGTGGTGCTGGCCCTGGTGCGGGGCGGGCTCGACTAGGGCATCATTAGGATTGACCGGGGCGTCGGGAAGGACTAGTGGAGGCGGCAGGCGAGCAGTGGTTTGGCGCCAGTGGGTTTTACCATAAAATGTAGGCGGCGGAAGCTGAACCTCGTTGGCCTGAAGTGGGTATGTGTCTTGGTCTTTGATGAGCACAGTGATGAGGTTGGTAAAAGGGAGGGCCCATATAGAACTGCCCCAGGTATTGCGTATTTTGACTTCATCAATGATTCGATGCATCTGATTGTAGATCAAGGTAAGGATGTCAATCCAGAACCCGAAGTCAAATCGATGTAAGGCACGAAGGAAGTCCCCTTGCCGCTCTTCCTTGTGGCCAATAGGAATGACATTCTTTTTCAATACCACATCGAGGAAGAGAAGGCGGTATGGAAAATTAGCCCGCCGAATGCTCGTACGGTTGTCATCCTCCTGACACCCCTCATAAAACTCAGTCACCAGTGCCGGGATGGTGAGTTCCCGAGTGAATATCGGGAACTGTTCTACATTGATAGGGTCCATGGAACAGTGGAGGACCTTGGCAATTGAAGCTGGAGTGACCACTAACTCCACTCCGTCAACAAGGGAGCAAAGTGCTCCCGGGGCCTCGTCACTGATGTACATATGTTGATAGAAGAGTCGCACAATGCGCGGGTATGCTGGTTCAGTGACGGTGCAGATTCCCAGGAGGCCCCGGTCTTCAAGTTGTTGAATACTCCACGTAGTGGTTTGATGGAGATGAAAGAAGTCCACATCAAAGGATGTATCACATGCAATTGGTTTGGTCGCCCAAGCATCGGTTGGCATATCCCTGAATGTAATGTTGGCATTGCGAGGCCGTTTGGGTGCTCGGCGAGATGATGAAGCCATATCTGCACAAAATAGTTCAACCAACACAACCAAAAATGTGGAACCGTTATATTAACACTTATCGGATATAGCATGTATGCATAAATCATTCAAAACTGCATCATCCTCACACCACAGAATTGATTAGTATTTATTTATTTACAAACTCACAGTGGAACTACAAATATGAAATAAATAAGAAAATTAAATTAAATTAAACAATCTAAGTTAGTGGAAGAGAAGAAAATAAAACAAACTGAAGTAAAATTCAGAAAATAAAATAAAATAAAATAAAAACTAAACTATTTAACAATAAAAAATAAAAATAAAAATAAAAATAAAAATTACTAACTAAACAAGCAAAATAAAAATAAAAAGAAAAATAAAAATAATCCACTAAGTAATTAAACTAACCAGAATCACGAACGAAACAATTTAAACTAAAGAAATAAAGCAAATAAAAAAAACTAAATTATGATTATTATTAGTACCATTATTGCTGATTTTTTTTTTTTTTTTTTGGGACCACACGTGCGCCGGAGAGGGCTGCACGTGCGGCTCTCATCTTCTTCCTACGCAGGTTTTTATTTTATTTTTTATTTTTAAGATGAACAAATTAAATAAATAAGGCTAAATTAGTATACTACATGGCTAAATAAATAAAATAAAATAATAGAAAGAATAAATAACTAATAACAAACATGGCTAAGCAGTATAAACCCCCCTCCCTTTTTTTTGGGTATGAAACATAGATCAAGATTTGAACAAAAAAATAAAATCAAAACTCTACTTCTCTACTCCTATGCCCACAAATCTAAACGAAAAGTAAATTTTACCTTCAAAAAAGAGAGAAAAAAGAGAAAAAGAATGGAGATTCGCCGGAAAAAATGATAGTTGCCAGAGATTCGTCGGACGGAGAAGGAAGTGATGTCGGCGGTGAGATGATGGTGGTGAGGAAGAAGAAAAAAGAAGAAAAGGGAAGAAAAAAGAAGAAGAAGAAGAAGAAGAAGAAGAAGAAGAAGATGGTGGGTTTGTGGGGCTACAAGAGAGAGAGATAGATAGATAAATAAAGATAGAGATGAGAGGTAGAGAGAGAGAAGTCTGAGAGTGATTGGGAGAGAGTGGATAGGTATTGTTTAGATCTAATTTTTTTTTTTTACGAAAATAAAATAAAAATAAAATAGAATAAAATAAATAAAAGAAGTATGGAATAAAGAAATCAGATTTTTTTTAATGAAATAAAATAAAAATAAAATAAATAAAAGAAGTGGAATAAAGAAATCAGATTTTTTTTTAAAGAAATAAAAAAAAAGAAAAATAAACATATTGGACTACTCGTGCGCCCATTTGGGCCGCATGAGCGCCTATTTTAGGCCGCTCCAGCGGCGTGTTTGGGCCGCTCTTGCGGCGTGAAGTAGTAGCCATTTTGGGTTGGGCCGCTCGTGCGGTGAGCCAAACCGTCGTACGGCCTTTTTTTTTTTTTGTTGGTCCTCTCGTGCGCCACATGCGGCCGCTCGAGTGCCCTATTTGGGCCGCTCTTGCAGCGATAATGGGCCGCTCTTGCGGCACTAGATAGTACCCTCTTGGACTTGGGTCGCTCGTGCGCCCAGCCATTCTGCTCGAGCGGTCTGGGTTGCCCCCTTTCTCCATTTTTTTTTTATAACAAGTACAACACATATTTTTTTTATTGTTTTTTTTATATTTTTAAAATTGAACAAGTATAACACTTATTATTATTATTATTATTTTTTATTTTTTAAAAACACAAAGAAAATAAACTATGAAAGCATGCTTTTTGACAAAGAGGTTAACTACAAAGCTTGCCACAAACCTCGAAGCGCAAGTTAGGAATGGTTTAATAGGACTAGGGTCACAAAACCATAAGCACCCTAGAACTAGTTTAAATACAACTGGAACCACAAAGCTATAAGCATTCCCGAGGGAACTTAAATAAGACAAAAACCCACAAATTTCTAAACATTTTGAATGTGGTTGAATACTTGATTTCCTATAAACCACAAAGCAGAAATCAAGGTCTTACCCAGGCTAGGGAGGGTCCCTTCCATCCACACGTATGCAATGACCTTTTTCTGCTACATTACAACAGTATAGTTTTACAAAAACAAAAAGCACTCGCAAGCATACATGCTTCAAGAAAATGGAAAACTAACTCCCAACACCTAACCAAAGGCACTAGAGTTATGGCATAAAGTTGCCACTTCAGAATCCCCTAGGTAATAAAACCTAGCGTAATTTATAGCCTTCAGGCTACTGACCAAAAACAACAATTAACAAATACAACATTTATATATATATATATATATATCTATATTTTCAAAAGATTAAAGAAAAGAACATAAAAACCAAGTACGGCCCAAAGTATACTTAACCATTTCTACCTTCAATTGACATCCGAAATAAATATAGCCCATAAGAAAATAACGGAATGCCCACTAAAGGTACAATCTTCACGCGAAAACCACGGGTACTACTTTTCTCCCTAATTGTGTTTGTAACTTTCCCTATTCTCCAACAGGGTGACAGACTAGGTTGATTCGGTATCCAGAATCGAGGCGCATAAAGCTACCTCAACCTATGGGGCTGCCATATAGTGTTTAAGCCGAGATAGTTTTGAAGCAATCTCCACACCCCTGGGTATTTAAACCAGACTCTAGTCTTGGAAATTCCAAACTTTTGTGTTCTAGGCTTTTCCATTCGAACTCTAGTTTCCACCGTCTCAGTTGGTCTCTTAAGAACTCACTACAAACACGATTAGGTGGCTATACCAGACCATTAGATGCCGTTCGGGCACGGCTAACACCAAAGGAATTACACCTTTGGAGGATTTAAAGTCTCCTAGACGCAAATAAAGCACAACAAGAACAAAGAAAAACAGAATAGCATAGAAGGAAAAGAAAAAAGAACCAAAAATCAATCTATCAATCATGGTAAAAATGGTCCATCAAAGCAACGGACTCAATCATTTCCCCATTCACAATCCCCTCTATATATAGTTTCAATCTTTGGCCATTCACTTTGAAAGTGTGGCCAGTCTTTGGATCTCGCACCTCAACGGCGCCATGAATAAATGCCTTAATAACCACAAATGGGCCATCCCATCTTGATTTTAGCTTACCCGGAAAGAGTCTCAACTTTGAATAAAAAAGCCACACTTTTTCGCCGGGTTCAAAGGATTTCCTATTAATGTGCTTGTCATGGAATTCTTCAGTCCGAGCTTTAAAAACTCTCGAACTCTCATATGCATTATTCCAGATTTCCTCTAGCTTATTGAGTTGCAGTTTCTGGTTGAGCCTAGCCGTGGCCATATCGAAGTTAAACTTCTTTATGGCCCACAATGCTTGGTACTCAAGTTCAACTGGAAGATGGCAAGCTTTGCCGAACACTGCTCTATATGGTGACATCCCAATACGTGTCTTATAAGCAGTGCGGTAAGCCCATAATGTATCAAGTAACCATTGTGACCAATCTTTCCTATCCGGCCTCATCATTTTCTCAATTATGTGCTTTACCTCCTTATTTGAGACTTCCACTTGGCCACTAGTTTGAGGGTGGTATGGAGTGCAAACTTTATGAGTGATAGAGTATTTCTTAACTACTGACTCAAAGAACTGGTTACAAAAATGTGTACCCTGATCACTTATTATGGCTCTAGGAAACCCAAAACGACTAAAGATGTTTTCATGCAAAAATTTGATTACCACTCTATGATCGTTTGTTCGGGTAGCTATTGCCTCCACCCACTTAGACACATAATCTATTACCAAGAGAATGTACTCAAACCCGAATGACGACGGGAAAGGGCCCATAAAATCAATCCCCCAAACATCAAATATTTCTACCACAAGAATGAGGGACATTGGCATCATGTCACACCGAGACATCGAACCCATTTGCTGACAGTGCAAACAAGTTCTACAAAATTAATGGGCATCTTTAAAAATTGTGGGCCAATAAAACTCGCTCTGTAAAATCTTGGCGACCGTTTTATGCCACTAAAATGACCGCCACATGCAGAAGAATGACAAAATGTAAGAATGCTATGCACTTCACTCTCCGGCACACACCGTCGAATCACTTGGTCGGAGCAATATTTAAACAACTCCGGATCCTCCCAAAAGTAATACCTGACCTGCGAGAAGAATCGGTCTTTGTCTTGCTTAGACCAATTCTGCGAAATTTGCCCAATGGCCAAGTAATTCACAATATGTGCAAACCACGGGGGGGTCGCTTGTGACAGCTCAAAGAGTTGTTCATCCGGAAGCGAATCATGCAAAATAAGAGGGTCATTAGTATACTCAAAAAGGATTCGGGAGAAGTGATCCGCCACAACATTCTCAGATCCCTTCTTATCTTGGATCTCTAGGTCAAATTCTTGGAGCAACAAAATTCATCTAATTAACCTAGGTTTAGTCTCTTTCTTTGATAGTAAATACAACAAAGCGGCATGATCAGTGAAGACTATGACCTTGGTACCTAGAAGATAAGACCGGAATTTATCTAAGGCAAAGACCACAGCTAGCAACTCTTTCTCGGTAGTAGTATAGTTCAATTGAGCATCCGAGAGAGTGCGACTAGCATAGTATATAGCAAATGATGCCTTATTGACCCATTGGCCCAACACAGCCTCGACGGCATAATCGGAGGCACCACACATGATTTCAAAGGAAAGCGACTAATCTGGTGATTTCATGATTGGGGCGATGGTTAGGGCCATTCTCAGTGCTTCAAATGCCTACAAGCATGCCTCATCAAAGATAAAAGGCGCGTCCTTAACAAGTAAACTACACAAAGGACGTGATATCTTACTAAAGTCTTTGATGAACGTACGGTAAAAACCTGCATGCCCTAAGAAAAATCTAATTTGACGTACGGAATTGGGTGGAGAAAGGCCTGCAATGAGGTCAACCTTAGCCTTGTCTACCTCTATACCTCGAGCAGACACAATGTGTCCCAACACTATACCCTCATGAACCATAAAATGGCTTTTTTCCCAACTCAAGATTAGGTTTGTCTCAGTACATCGTTCCAACACTCTAGTCAAGTTCCTAAGGCATTCCTCAAAAGACGATCCAAACACCGAAAAATCATCCATGAAAACCTCTAAAAAAATTTCCACCATATCGGAGAAAATGGCCATCATACACCGTTGAAAGGTCGCCGGTGCATTACATAGCTCGAAGGGCATGCGCCTGTAAGCAAAAGTGCCAAAAGGGCATGTAAATGTGGTCTTTTCCTAGTCAGGGGGGTACACCGGGACTTGATTATACCCCGAGTAGCCATCAAGAAAATAGAAACCCTGCCCCGCTAATCGCTCTAGGATTTGGTCAATGAAAGGTAAGGGAAAATGATCCTTTCTAGTCGAGGAATTTAGTCTCCTATAATCAATGCACATTCGCCACCCAGTAGTGGTTCGTATGGGGACTAACTCTCCTCTCTCATTCTCAACAACAGTGATGCCCGATTTCTTGGGCACCATTTGTGTGGGACTCACCCACTTGCTATCCGAGATGAGGTATGTAATACCCGCATCCAACAATTTCAATATCTCATTTTTCACTACCTCTTTCATATTAGGATTAAGTCTCCGTTGCATTTCACGAGAAGGTTTGGTGTCCTCCTCTAGGTGTATATAATGCATGCACACAGAGGGATCTATCCCTTTCAAATCAGCCATTGACCACCCTATAACACTCCGATGTGCCACGAGAACACTCATTAACTGACTTTCCTGTTCTGCAGTCAAGTCAGATGCAATGATGACTGGTAAAGTTTCCTGGGGCCCTAAAAATACATACTTGAGTGTGGCCGAGAGTGGCTTCAACTCAAGTGTAGGTGGTGTGACCAAAGATGGTATGGCAAGCTCTCTCGATAGAGGAGGAAGTGACTCAAACCGGGCTTTCCATGGAGGAAAATCCAGTATAAAAGAAGCATTAAGTAAGACATTCACCTCCTCAATTGACCCATCAATATCAAAATTTTCAAACCCAAAATGAGCTAGACAAGCCTCTAAAGGGTCCTCTACAAGAATGGAGGGCAAAACTTCCTCTACAACCTCATCCACAAATAAGCACTCCTCTCTCTCATTGGGTTGTTGGGATGCTTGGAAAACATTAAGTTTCACTTGCATGTTACCAAATGAAACTTCCATCACCCCGGTATGACAATTAATGCATGCATTGTCCGTAGCCAAGAAAGGTCAACCTAAGATTACCAGGATTTGTTTCATAGAACTAGCTACCGGTTTCATATCTAACACCAAAAAGTCAACAGGGAAGTAGAACCTATCAACCTTAACTAGCACATCCTCAACCATGCCACGTGGCACTTTGAGGGACAGGTCAGCCAATTAAAGAGTGACAGTAGTGGGCTTCAACTCGCCAAGCCCAAATTCCTCGTACACAGAGTACGGCAACAAATTGACACTAGCCCCTAAATCTAATAAGGCCCTATCAATGAAATGGTCCCCTATAATTCTTGTAATGGTTGGGGCACCCGGGTCCTTAAGCTTAGGAGGTGTGTCATTCAACAAGATGGAGCTTACTTGCTCTGTGAGTAAGACCTTTTGGGATACATGTGTCCTAGATTTACGCTTTTACGTACAAATGTCCTTCAGAAATTTGGCATAGGAGGGTACTTGCTTAATCGCCTCTAACAAGGGGAGGTTGATTTTTACTTGTTTAAAAACCTTCATCATTGCCTCCATAGATGTCGTCTTCTTATTAAAAGTGGACGATGTATCAAGTCATTGGGGAAAGGGTGCCTTAGGTACATATGGTGCCTTGGGCTCATGTGAAGTGTTAAGGACTAAGTCATCCATCTTAAGTGTTTCCCCCTCACCCTCGCTCTCATTAGGTGAACCACCGTGGTCACCCTTCTTAGCCCTAGTTGCATCAGACGCAACTAACTGAGGCTCTAACTCCCTACCACTTCTCAAAGCAACCACTGTTTGTACTTGCTCATGGTGCTTCCCATTCCCACTCGAACTCTCTGCCCCGTATTGTCTCTTAGGGTTGGCCACAGTTTGACTTGGTAATTTCCCCTCCTCTCTTCGATTCATGTTGTTAGCCATTTGACCCAATTGGGCCTCTAGCTTAGCAATAGAGTGAGTGTGGGAGTAAACTACCGGTGCTAACCCCTTAAGTTCTGAGAGAACTTCCAACACCTGAATCTCAAAGGTAGATTTATCCTGAGGAACAGGCGGGCGTTGTGGTTGCTAGTACGATTGTGGGGGTCGATAAGGTTGCGGTGGTCGGTAGGATGATTGGTTGGCAAAATTATTAAAATTTTGCCTTGGTGGTGGAGGATTGTAAGAAGTGCCTTGTCAAGGAGGTCTCCATGAAAAATTAGGGTGATTTCTCCATCCCGGATCGTATCTGTTGGAGTATGGATCATTACCCGGGTTGGAAAATCCTTGAGCCGCATTCACATGCTCTTGGACTAACTCCGGAAATTGTGATGCCGAAGGGCACTCACTCAAGTCATAAGCAGGGCTCACACATATAACACATGCTTTACGGAATTGAGGTTGATCTTGCTGGGTAGGGGCATGTCCCACAGCTAATAATTGGTCAATTTTGTGGGACAGTGCCTCTACTTGTTGGGCTAACTCTAGGTTTTGCCCGACCGCATAAATGCCCCCTCTTTTCGGGGCTCCAACTACGGTTGCCAGACTTGCCCGGCTGCGGAGGCATAATGAAGGGAATTATTACTTAGGTTCTCAAACAATTGCCATGCCTCGGCACCATTTTTAGACGTGAATATCCCACCATAGGATGAATCCACCATTTGGCGGTGCGGCTCAGTTAAGCCATAATAAAATGTTTGAACAAGTTGCCAATAAGGCACTTGGTGGTAGGGACACTGTTGGAGAAGGTCTCGAAGTCTTTCCCATGTCTCCTGGAATTGCTCGCCATCTATTTGAGCAAAGTTTGTGATGGCTCACCTAAGTTGGTTGGTTTTACTTATGGGAAGGTACTTCTCCAAGAACCGTTGCTGTAATTGGTCCCAAGTTGTGTTTGAATTAGCAGGTAAAGAATTTAGCCAGTGTTTAGCTTTATCCTGTAATGAGAATGGAAACAATTGCAACATTAAGGCCACATTTGTGAAATTCTGGATCCTCACGCAAATTTCCAGAAATTCATTCAAATGCTTATAAGGATCGTCATGAGTTAGTCCATGGAATGATGGGAGCATTTGTATGGTGCTGGACTTAATCTCATAATGAGCAGCAGTGGTGTTGGGTAATTGGATGCATGATGGTGATGTATATGCAGTGGGTGTGAAATAATTCTTAAGGGTCCGGTTAGGCACATTCGGGACATCAGGATCTCCCATCTCTAATGGCTTAATGTATGAATATGAATACTCAAGCCTAGGAACACGGGCAGAGGCCCTAAGTCTCCTAAGAGTCCTTTCTAGTTCAAAGTCCAAACTCCACAATTCAGGGCGACAAGAACGGCTCCTGTGCATATACTACCCACACACACACAAAAAGTTCAACTCTGTGCACTAAGTTACGAAAGCATAATGCCAAAGGAGAAATACTCACAGCGGTTCAATGAAAATGCTTTACTCGTCTTGTAGATGCTTGATGCGTAGATGTTGTCTCCAACCTCTATTTGAGCTTTGACTTTCGTTTTAGCACTTTGGTGCTTTGCTTGCGAGTGTTTGCTTCTGTTTACGCACTTTAGTGCTGCGATTTTTTAATTTTTTTTTTTTAAGCTCGGTTGCGCTCCGCTTGCACTTCGGTGATAGCTCCAATTTCAAACGCTCTGCACACTTAGCAACACAAAAGCAAAAAATCCTAAACTAAAAATTAAAATAAGAATATAACTTTAAATTAACTAATTTCGCCAGAAGTCCCTGGCAATGACGCCAAAATTTGATGGGCCGTTGAACACACCAAAAATAATCACTAAACTATACCAAATTCTATCAAAATAATGGCAAGTCCAGGTATCAATCCATAGGGACAAATGTGAAATTAGATTAATTGAATCGCAAAATTCCTAAATTAATTTTGATTAAAAAGATAAGATTGATTTTATACCTAAACAATAATTAAATAAAATTGAAGAATTATATTGACAATTAAAATTAGGGTTTGAGGTATTAATTTTCGGGAAAAATCTTAGGGTAGAGAATTCACCACTAATCACATGAATGAGACTTAACATCAACCAACAATCGTAATTCGGTTTGAACTACCCAATATTTCATAATTACAAGTTTGAAATATTGATCAAGAGGATTGTTGCATTCAATGTACAGGCACGAATCATCCCAAGTAGTACGAGTCGTTTGCTCTAAACTATGATAGCAAAACGACCCGTCTCCCATAGCATGACTCGTCTCGTACTTTGAATACAAACACAAAGAATACTAATATATGGAAAGTATTAAACAATCACAGAGAGTAAAATGCTTGAAGAGATGAACGAAACAATTATTAAAAACTTCTAAATCATCCATACATTCATTCAAACCAATTTACAATTAAAGCTCATGAAAAATTCCATTACTTGGCTAGGGTTTCATCAAAACCCTAGAAAAGATGACTAGCCACTCATGGAGGAGTGGAAAGAGGAAGAAGATGAGGAAGAAACCCCCATGGAAGTGTCCTTCAAGCTTTGGTAGAATATCCCCTCTTTGGTACCCTAGCCTCTCTCTATTCTGAATTAAATTTTCGAACCCTAGGTTTGGCTAATTTTTTGTCTTTTATTCGGAGCAAAACAGACCAAAAATTCTGTGCACGCGTCCCTAGGTGGACTGCTCGTGCGCCCATGTGGGCCGCACGTGCAGTTAAGCTTGCCATCTCCCGGTTGAACTTGAGCACCAAGCATTGTGGGCCATAAAGAAGTTTAACTTCGATATCGCCGCGACTGGGCTTAACCAGAAATTGCAACTCAATGAGCTGGAGGAAATTCGGAATGATGCATATGAGAGTTCGAGAGTTTTTAAAGCTCGGATTAAAGAATTCCATGACAAGCACAATAATAGAAAATCCTTTGAACTCGGCCAAAAAGTGTGGCTTTTTAATTCAAAATTGAGACTCTTTCCGGATAAGCTAAGATCAAGATGGGATGGCCCCTTTGTGGTTATTGAGACATTTATTCATGGCGCCATTGAGGTGCGAGATCCAAAGACTGGCCACACTTTCAAAGTGAATGGCCAAAGATTGAAACTATATATAGAAGGGATTGGGAATAGGGAAATGATTGAGTCCATTGCTTTGATGGACCCTTTTTATCATAATTGATAGATTGATTTCTTGTTCTTTTTATGCTATTCTGTTTTTCTTTGTTCTTGTTGTGTTTTATTTGTGTCTAGGAGAATTTACATCCTCTAAAGGTGTAATTCCTTTGGTGTTAGCCGTGCCCGAACAGCATCTGACAGTCTGGTATAGCCACCTAATCGTGTTTATAGTGAGTTCTTAGGAGACCAACTGAGACAGTGGAAACTACAGTTTGAATGGCAAAGCCTAGAAGACAAAGGTTTGGAATTTCCGAGACTAGAGTTTGGTTTAAATACCTAGGGGTGTGGAGATTGCTTCAAAACTACCCCGGCTTGAACTCTATATGGAAGCCCCATAGGTTGAGGTAGCTTTATGCGCCTTGATTCTGGATACCGAATCAACCTAGTCTATCACCTTGTTGGAGAATAGGGAAAGTTACAAATACAGTTAGGGAGAAAAGTAGTACCCGTGGTTTTCGCGTGAAGATTGTACCTTTAGTAGGCATTCCATTATTTTCTTATGGGCTATATTTATTTCAGATGTCAATTGAAGGTAGAAATGGTTAAGTATACTTTGGGCTGTACTTGATTTTTATGTTCTTTTCTTTAATCTTTTATAAATATAGATATATGTATATATATATATATAAAATGTTGTATTTGTTAATTGTTGTTTTTGGTCAGTAGCCCGAAAGCTATAAACTACGCTGGATTTTGTTACCTGGGGGATTCTGAAGTGGCAACTTTATGCCATAACTCTAGTGCCTTTGGTTAGGTGCTGGGAGTTAGTTTTCCATTTTCTTAAAGCATGTACGCTTGCGAGTGCTTATTGTTTTTGTTAAACTATGTTGTTGCAATGTAGCAAAAAAAGGTCATTGCATGCGTGTGGGTGGAAGGGACCCTCCCTAGCCTGGGTAAGACCTTGATTTCTGCTTTGTGGTTTATGGGAAATCAAGTATTCCACCACATTCAAAATGTTTAGAACTTTGTGGGTTTTTGTCTTATTTAAGTTCCCTCGGGAATGCTTATAGCTTTGTGGTTCCAGTTGTATTCAAGCTCGTTCTAGGGTGCTTATGGTTTTGTGGCCCTAGTCCTATTAAACCATTCCTAGCTTGTGATTTGAGGTTTGTGGCAAGCTTTGTATTTAACCTCTTTGCCAAAAAGCATGCTTTCATAGTTTATTTTCTTTATGTTTTTTTAAAAATAATAATAATAAAAAAAGTGTAATACTTGTTTAATTTTAAAAATAAAAGTAAAAATATAAAAAAGAACAATAAAAAAATTATGTGTTGTACTTGTTAAAAAAAAAGGAAGGGGAGAAATGGGGCAACCCAAACCACTCGAGCGGAATGGCTGGGCGCACGAGCGGCCCCAGTCCAAGAGGGTACTGTCTAGCGTCGCAAGAGCAGCCCAAATAGGGCGCTTGAGCAACCCCATGTGGCGCAAGAGTGGCCCAACAAAAAAAAAAGGCCGCACGAACGGCCCAACCCAAAATGGCTACTGCTTCACGCCGTAGGAACGACCCAAACACGCCGTTGGAGCGGCCTAAAATAGGCGCTCGTGCGGCCCAAATGAGCGCACAAGCGGTCCAATATGTTTATTTTTCTATTTTTTTTATTTCATTAAAAGAAAATTCTGATTTCTTTATTCCACTTCTTTTATTTATTTTATTTTATTTTATTCTATTTTATTTTTATTTTATTTCATTAAAAAAAATCAGATTTCTTTATTCCACACTTCTTTTATTTATTTTATTTTATTTTTATTTTATTGTCGTAAAAAAATAAAATAAAATAAATAAAATTAGATCTCAACAAAACCTGCTCACTCTCTCCCAATCACTCTTAGACTTCTCTCTCTCTCTACTTCTCATCTCTATCTTTATTTATCTATCTCTCTCTCTCATAGCCCCACAAACCCACCATTTTCTTCTTCTTCTTCCCTTTTCTTCTTCTTTCTTTTTCCTTACCACCATCATCTCATCGCCGGCATCACTTTTTTCTCTGTCCGACGAATCTCCGGCGACCACCATTTTTTCTGGCGAATCTCCATTCTTTTTCTCTTTTTCTCTCCTTTTTCAAGGTAAAATTTACTTTTTGTTTAGATTTGTGGGCATAGGAGTAGAGAAGTAGAGTTTTGATTTTATTCTTTTGTTCAAATCTTGATCTATGTTTCATACCAAAAAAAAAAAGGGGTTTTTTTTTTTTTTAATACTATTTAGCCATGTTTGTTGTTAGTTATTTATTCTTTCTATTATTTTATTTTATTTATTTAGCCATGTAGTATACTAATTTAACGTTGTTTATTTAGTTTGTTCATCTTAAAAATAAAAAAAACTGCGTAGGAAGAAGATGAGAGCTGCACATGCGGCCCTCTCCGGTGCACGTGCGGTCCCAAAAAAAAAAAACTTAGCAATAATAGTACTAATAATAATCATAATTTAGTTTTTTTTTATTTGCTATATTTCTTTAGTTTAAATTGTTTCGTTCGTGATTCTGGTTAGTTTAATTACTTAGTGGATTATTTTTATTTTTATTTTTATTTTGCTTGTTTAGTTAGTGATTTTTATTTTTATTTTTATTTTAATTGTTAAATAGTTTAGTTTTTATTTTATTTTATTTAATTTTTTGAATTTTACTTCAGTTTATTTTATTTTCTTCTCTTCCACTAACTTGGATTGTTTAATTTAATTTAATTTTCTTATTTATTTCATATTTGTAATTCCACTGTGAGTTTATAAATAAATAAATACTAATCAATTCGGTGGTGTGAGGATGATGCGGTTTTGAATGATTTATATGCATACATGCTATATCCTCCGATGAGTGTTAATATAATGGTTCCACATTTTTGGTTGTGTTGGTTGAACTATTTTGTGTAGATATGGCTTTATCATCCCGTCGAGCACCCAAACGGCCTCGCAATGTCAACATTGCATTCAGGGATACGCCAACCGATGCTTAGGCGACCAAACCAGTTGCATGTGATACATCTTTTGATGTGGACTTCTTTCGTCGCCATCAAACCACTGCGTGGAGTATTCAACAACTTGAAGACCGGGGCCTCCTGGGCATCTCAGACCACATCGAATCGCATACCCGCCAGACAGCGACTTTTCTATCAACATATGTACATCAGTGACGAGGCCCGGGAGCTCTTTGCTCCCTCGTTGACGGAGTGGAGTTAGTGGTCACTCCAGCTTCAATTGCCGAGGTTCTCCACTGTTCCATGGACCCTATCAATGCAGAACAGTTCCCGGTATTCACTCAGGAACTCACCATCCCGGCACTGGTGACTGAGTTTTATGAGGGGCGTCAGGAGAATAACAACTGTACGAGCATCCGGTGGGCTAATTTACCATACCGCCTTCTTTTCCTCGATGTGGTATTGAAAAAGAAAGTCATTCCTATTGACCACAAGGAAGAGCGGCAAGGGAACTTCCTCCGTGCCTTACATCGATTTGACTTCGGGTTTTGGATTGACATCCTACCTTGATCTATAATCAGATGCATCAAATCCTTGATGAAGTCAAAATACGCAATACCTGGGGCAGTTCTACATGGGCCCTCCCTTTTGCCAACCTCATCACTGCGCTCATCAAAGACCAAGACACATACCCACTTCAAGCCAACGAGGTTCAGCTTCTGCCGCCCACATTTTATGGTAAAACCCACTGGCGCCAAGTCACTGCTTGCCTGCCGCCTCCACTAGTCCTTCCCGAGGCCCCGGTTAGTCCTAATGATGCCCTAGTCGAGCCCGCTGTTGCACCAGCGCCATTCCATATGATGAGGGTGCAATCAGGCTCTTTTGGATAATCAAGCCGCCCTTCAGCAATCTATGGTTGATCTCCGGATAGACTACCTGGCTTACCAGGATTATTCATAGACGGCATTTAATGGGTATCAACAATCAGTTGCCTCTCTGCACACTGACTTCTATGCATACCGGGATTCGAGTGGGCAGCGATTTGATTAGTTTGATCAGCGGTTTGATCAATTTGATTAGCAGTTCGATCAACATGGCACTAGGGTTCATGATGAGGCGTTTGAGACTCAGACACTAATGCATGCCCTATTTGAGCATCATTTCCCACCACCACCGCCTGATCCACATCAGTGATTTTTGTATATTTCCTTTATTTTCTTTCCTTATTTATTTTGTTTTATTTTCTTTTCCTTTCTTTTTTATACTGTACCAAAAAAAAAAAAAAAACTTCCAAAAGTGTGTTCGAGTGTCCTTGCCTCGCTGGATGTGCGCCCCTGCTGTTTGGTATGATCCTCTCTCTTATTTTACTATCTAATGTCTACTTGCTTACATTGAGGACAATGTTATATTCCAGTTGGGGGGTGAAGGTATTTGTAATAACTATTCATGTTTGTACTTGCTGCACTTGATTGCACCATTTCACTTAATGTTTACTTTGTGCCAGTATGGTAATAATATGAGCATATGTTAATTGGGGAACGTAGTGGGCTTATATGAAAAGGGTTTATTGGGTAAACACTCACATGTGATGTTTGCACTAGGATAGTTGTTTGTGTTTGTGTATTAGTACACTTGTCATGAGTATGCCTTAATTCACATGAACACATTATCATAGCAGTGACCTCTTTATTGTAATCCCTGGTGTACATCATTAATAATGGTTGAGGTTGCAGAAAAGAATAAATGAGTAGCCAAGATTCTTGTTAAAAAAAAAAAACACTTAACTTATTTGGGTTTGTAGCCTTTTTAACTCGAGTTATTAAGCCCGTAGGGGTGTCTCTACACTTAGTGCCCTAAAACCGTCTGGTTTGGGAGTCATTGGCCCAATACTTGCTACATGGGTTAATTAGAAAGCTTAAGGGACCTAGACATTGCACAGTTAAGGAAAAATAAGGAAAATGACTAGTTCGGATTCGTAACATTTTCAGCTCGAGTTATTAAGCCCGTAGGGGTGTCTCTACACCTAGTGCCCTAAAATCGTCTGGTTTGGGAGTCATTGGCCCAATGCTTGTTACTTGGGTTGACTAAAAAGCTTAATGGATCAGGATATTGCACAGTCTTCTTTCAAAATAAAAAAAATGAGAAGCTTGGTTGCAACAGTTTAGTTTTTCTGTATATGTTGAGTGTTATTATGAGTTACACTGGGCTATTATAGTAGACAGTTAACTAATATGGAGATTGTACTTTACACCAAGGGTACTAATGATGTGTCTACTAGCATTCACAAGTACAGGGGACTCTACTTTTGTATTAACTGAATTGTGGTTTAAGCTCAATAGATTGCTTCATACTTGTCCACTATGCCTTCAATGACTCATTATGTTTTAATATCACACTGTAAGTTGGTTGTTGTGTAGAGTAGTGTGGTTAATTGTTGTTGAGCGGATATGAATATATTGATGTTTGTGGGTATCATTTCTGAAAACCCTCACGAGACTATACTCGTCCACTTGGGGTAACCTTGTGGTTTAAAGGCTTGTTGCATATACTAAATGCAATCGTATTCCCTACGAAAGTGGCTGAGATTATTTTACTTTTCTTATTTCTTTTGTTTTGCTTGAGGACTAGCAAAATGTAAGTTGGAGGGTGTAATGTAGACCGAAAGGTACCACATTGAGGCCATTTAAGTTACATTTTTAGTCTTTTAATTTTATTTATTTGGTGGAGATGATGTGTTTCGTGCACTTGTACAAATTTGGCAAGAAATATGAAAATTCAATCAAAAAGGGTGCGAATGCAGATTCTCCGAGCAAGAAGTGAAGAATCTGAGCCAGCCAGACCACCGCACGTGCGGTACACCACCACTGCAAGGACGCGCACCTAAATTTTTTGGTCTGTTTGCCTCCGAATAAAGGATAGAAAATTAGCCAAACCTAGGGTTTGAAAATTTAATTCAGATAGAGGGAGGCTAGGGCTCCAAAGAGGGGATATTCTACAAAAGCTTGAAGGACACTTCTATGGGGGTTTCTGTAACAACTCGGATTTTTAATTATTCTGTAGAATTTATACTAATATTATTTAATCACAGTTAGGAAAATATATAATTTATTACATATTATTATGTGTAATTTTGTAAAACAATATAATTAGTATAAGTTTAGGGGGTCAAAATATAAATAATAATAATATAGATAATATTAATAATAATAATAATAATGAGTGTGGTAGTAAAATAAATAATTAATTTTTTTGTTGGTATATGATAGAATGTAATTTAATTAGGAATTAATTTATTTATATAGTTATATTAAGAATCTGGGTCAAATTGTAAATACCTTATATATATTTAATAGATAAGTGATAATCTAAGTTTTAATGAAGGAGATTTGAATGAATTATAAAAAAGGATTGAGATCGCCACGTGTCGGCCACAAGGCATTTCTACTTCTCCATAAATTGGAAAGAACTGATCAGAAGCCTTAGAGTGATTGAAATCAGCGAGGAAAGAAAGAAAGAAAGAAAAAAGAAAAGAAAGAAGAAGAAAGAAAGAATAGTGGAAGTCGAGAGGGTCTTTGCCAGGGGAAATGAAGAGTGAGGTATTAAAATTAAGGTAAGTTATATTATACCTTGAGTCACCAAAATGTATTTTACTTATGTTTTGACTTACCATACTTATTTTATACAAGTTATGTTTTATAAACTATTATAAATTATATAAACATTTCAGGTATGTAGTTTAATTTCTAAACCCTATTTGTGAAGATGAAACCCATGGATATATTTATTTATATTTTAAAGAATATTTGACTATGACCTTATATACAATTATGTTTTGTAAGTATCACCACGGGAGTCTCACGCTTTGGGGGACTTAAATAACCATTGACCTTTGTTTGGTTACTTTGTGGTTCTCTGTTTGTCATGGATCCATTGACCTCTGTTCTGTGCGGAGCAAAATGCTGTGTGAAGATAAGTGCTACACTATTGTGGGAGCCACCTCTATAGTCCGTACGAGCCACCTCTTGAATCCGTACATCTGTTATGTGCGGAGCAAAGTGCTGTGCGGAGATAAGTGCTACACTATTGTGGGAGTCACCTCTATAGTCCGTACGAGCCACCTCTTGAATCCGTACCTCTGTTCTGACTTTCACTTTTGTGACCTCTGTTCTGTTTTGTTCAGTACCGTGGTTATAGTTATATACTTACATAATTTCTGTATTTTAGTTTCTGCCACTTAAATGATTTGTTTACTAAATTACCGTGGTTGTGATTATTTATTTACATAATCTCAGTTTTGCTACTTAAAGGATTATTTGTTCCGATTAAGTTATCTTAAATGTTTTGGCCTAACTAACTATCCATGGTTATTTCGTGTTCCTTATACTTTTGGTATAATATTTCTCACTCTGCCATGTGCTTATAGTTGTTTACCAATTTTCTGGAAACAATGCAATTCAGAAATAACTTTTGGAAAGTCTTAGATGCGATGCTGCGGAATAGACACATACAACACTTTTATGATATTTTTCTATGTAAAGATTGTCTTTTTTGGTCAATAAATTTTGTAATAAAAATAAAAACTCCAATGATTATTTTGGTACCGTTGCTTAAATATTACTTCTGCTCGCGTTTATTGATTTGTTTAAGATTTGGCCGGAGGTAACTTTAGTTACTGGCCATCACGATACTTAACCCTTAGGTACAGAGAGCGGGTCGTGACAAGTGGTATCAGAGTAATGGTTTATAAATAAATAAATAAAAAATCATCATTGGAGCATAGGACGCACATTTAAGAAGTAAGATAGCGGGTAATTAGTACCAAATTATTATATTTTGTTAGTCGATTTAATTATATTATAATTTTATATGATTATATATGTATAATAATTTTTTTTTTTAGTGTGCCTAATTTGTGAAGAATATTAGAGATAATTTATATTTGTTTTAGTAAAAGAAGAACAAGACAAGAAGGATGTCGGGCTCAAGCACCCACCAAAATTATAATATAATTAAATACATATAATTTTCAGTTCAGTATTCAAAAAAACAAATTTTATTTCGACTTTTAAAAGTGGGTTCAAATTTTAACGATACTAATTTTGAAACTATTTCCAATCAATGAAAAGTTTATCTCAAATTTTTCAACTCTTGCATATGATTCTGTCATTGTGTTCTCATTTTATTTATTTATTTATTTTTATCGTAAACGAAACGAGTGAAAATTTTTTAAAGTCACCCATTATTTCTCATTTTGGCCCAAATCAATTTTTGACAATTAGACAGTGAGTTGTTTTTTGTAAAGTTTTTTTTTGAAGTACTATTTTCTATCAGATTAATCATATAATATATATTTATCAGAGTGTGCAGTGGATAACTTACATATGACAAATTTCGAGGATGAAATTTTAAAAGGAGGGAAGATTGTAACAACTCGGATTTTTAATTATTCTGTAGAATTTATACTAATATTATTTAATCACAGTTAGGAAAATATATAATTTATTATATATTATTATGTGTAATTTTGTAAAACAATATAATTAGTATAAGTTTAGGGGTCAAAATATAAATAATAATAATAATATAGATAATAATAATAATAATAATGTGTATGGTAGTAAAATAAATAATTTATTTTTTGTTGGTATATGATAAAATGTAATTTAATTAGGAATTAATTTATTTATATAGTTATATTAAGAATCTGGGCTAAAATATAAATATCTTATATATATATATTTAATAGATAAGTGATAATCTAAGTTTTAATAAAGGAAATTTGAATGAATTATGAAAAAGGATTGAGATCGCCATGTGTCGGCCACAGGGCATTTCTACTTCTTCATAAATTGGGAAGAACTGATCGAAAGCCTTAGAGTGATTGAAATTAGTGAGGAAAGAAAGAAAGAAGAAAGAAGAAAGAAGAAAGAAAGAATAATGGAAGTCGAGAGGGTCTTTGCTAGGGGAAATGAAGAGTGAGGTATTAAAGTGAAGGTGCGCTATATTATACCTTAAGCCACCAAAATGTATTTTACTTATGTTTTGAGTTACCATACTTATTTTATACAAGTTATGTTTTATAAACTATTATAAATTATATAAATATTTCAGTTATGTGGTTTAATTTCTAAATCCTATTTGTGAAGATGAAACCCATGGATATGTTTGTTTATATTTTAAAGAATATTTGATTATGACCTTATATACAATTATGTTTTGTAAGTATCACCACGGGAGTCCCACGCCTTGGGGGACTTGAATAACCATTGGCCTTTGTTTGGTTACTTTGTGGTTCTCTGTTTGTCATGGATCCATTGACCTCTGTTCTGTGCGGAGCAAAATGCTGTGTGAAGATAAGTGCTACACTATTGTGGGAGCCACCTCTATAGTCCGTACGAGCCACCTCTTGAATCCGTACATCTGTTATGTGCGAAGCAAAGTGCTGTGCGGAGATAAGTGTTACACTATTGTGGGAGTCACCTCTATAGTCCGTACGAGCCACCTCTTGAATCCGTACCTCTGTTCTGACTGTCACTTCTGTGACCTCTGTTCTGTTCTGTTCAGTACCGTGGTTATGGTTATATACTTACATAATTTCTGTATTTTAGTTTCTGCCACTTAAATGATTTGTTTACTAAATTACCGTGGTTGTGGTTATTTATTTACATATTCTCAGTTTTGCTACTTAAAGGATTATTTGTTCCGACTAAGTTATCTTAAATGTTTTGGCCTAACTAACTATCCATGGTTATTTTGTGTTTCTTATACTCTTAGTATAATATTTCTCACTCTGCCATGTGCTTATAGTTGTTTACCAATTTTCTAGAAACAATGCAATTCAGAAATAACTTTTGGAAAGTCTTAAATGCGAGGCTACGGAATAGACACATACAATACTTTTATGATATTTTTCTATGTAAAGATTGGCCTTTTTGGTCAATAAATTTTGTAATAAAAATAAAATTCCAATGATTATTTTGGTACCCTTACTTAAATATTACTTCCGCTCGGGTTTATTGATTTGTTTAAGATTTGGCCGGAGGTAACTTTAGTTACTGGCCATCACGATACTTAACCCTTGGGTACAAGGAGCAGGTCGTGACAGTTTCTTCCTCATCTTCTTCCTCTTTCCACTCCTTCATGAGTGACTAGTCGTCTTTTCTAGGGTTTTGATAAAACTGTAGCTATGTAATGGAATTTTTCATGAGCTGTAATTGTAAATTGGTTTGAATGAATGTATGGATGATTTAGAAGTTTTTAATAATTGTTTCGTTCATCTCTTCAATCATTTTACTCTCTGTGATTGTTTAATGCTTTTCATACATTAGTATTCTTTGTGTTTGTATTCAAAGTATGAGACAAGTTATGCTATGAGAGACTGTAGACGTCCCCGAACGTCCTGTGAGGGAATCCCGCTTTGTTCATTAGGCTCACTACAGTTCAGGACTCAATGTCATGGTCCTGTATCTAATCTCGCAGAGTGCAATGCAAGACTGATGAATCATTAAAGAGTCCAAATCCAACAAATCATTTTGAAAAACAGATTTTTGAAAGAAGTGCCAAACATGGACTGCTTTGCCAGATATAGAGTTGTCACCTAAATATTTTATTTTGTGAAATTTAGGAAACCTTGACTCGTTTGCCTAAGGCCACGTGTCCGTCATCACCAAAGTTGTCTCGGCTCGGGAACTTGGGTACGATTGGGGAAGGTCACTGCGGAGCATTCTTCGGCCGATCAAAGATCGGCCTCTACTAACCATGATATCTAGTTTTGAAAACATTATGTGTTCTTATTCCAGTTATTAGCCTAGATTTACTACGTGATGCGCATAGCATACAAGTATAGATTAGATTGCCTGAATTGGATCAAAACATTTCATGTTTGTTTTTGAAAGCGGTTTGCTACTTGCAAGTAGGCTAAAATGTGGATTTGCCACCCTCAGGTGGGCTTAGAAAAAATGGTTTGCCACCATCTAGTGGGCTTAAAACTTGCAATCAATGAATTGTTCCAATTCAAATAATCCAACCTTCACCTACAGGCATTCAGGCAGTTATATCACATAAGCACATAGCCTCATGATAAGCATGCTATCATGGCAATCACTCACACGCATGCAAGGATGCTAAAGCATAAACACTTACCGAGTACTCTAAGCCAAAACAAAAGCTATGTTAGAAATCCATGCATGATCCTAACTATGCTGAAATGCCTAATGCAACACATGCAGGAATGCAACTATAATAGGCTCGGCTATTCTAAGATGGCATATGATGATGCTACAGCTAACACGTATTTAACTCGGAATTGAAATACAATGCAGTTAGTATGATGCGCCGAGCCCGGTGCATGCAAGACAAATGAATGGATGCAAACATGCGAGCATAAGTATGCCAATTGAAATATGCCATAATCTAGCCATCATAAGCTGGTAAATAAAAGGGAGAAAGACGTGGGGTTGGAAGACATACATCACACGTACGCACACTTATTACAAAATTGCCCTCGCTCGAAGGGTCCGAATAAATAATACAAACCGCCTAATTAACTAACTCACGAGCTAATTAATTATTACAAAACCGAATTAATAACTAGCTACAACTAATTATTACACAACTACTAACTAACAAGTAAGCAGTAAATGAATGCTATTCTAGCTCTGTTTGGAGAAGAGGAAGGTATGCATGCTCACTTCGATTCTTTGCCTCGAAACATCTTCCGGTTGCTCTTTAAAGGCTCTGTTTGTAAGGTGTCTTCCAGTGTTTGCTGTTGGAACTTACCAAAACACTACTGGGGAATTCACTAGTGGCCTGCCAGCCATGAAAGAAGAGATGCCGGCCAACAACAGGGCACTGCCGGCCAAGGGTGTGACATCGCCGCCATCAAGCAGAACTATCGGCCATCGGTGTGTCAGGACACCAAGCTGCAACAAAGCACAAAATAGAGAGAAGAGAGGGTCTCCCAAGGGTATGTATGCACTATACCACCCCATATCGCCTCAAAACATCAAGGGAAAGGCCTAGTCGGATCCACGACCATCAATTACGCATCCCGATGCATGATGGCCAACGATCCAACTTGTGCAAATCAATATGAAAATGAATGCACAAATAAAGCAAGTAAAGCCTAGAACTCTATCATGAATCATCAAGATCTTCGGCGACCGGGAATTGAGACACGTTCCGTCATTTGGAGTACGAAATGTCCCTCGTTTCTCGTGTTTGGGCTAACTCCTATCCCAAACGTAATGCAAAATGAGATGGCATGCACAATGCGACTAACATGCAACCTAGCATACACAATGCTGTGGACTAAAATGGCATACACAATGTGCGTGATGTAATATGGCATACACAATGCTCTAACATGCAGCCTAACATACGCAATGCTATGAAATGGCATACATAATGCTCGATGGACTTACACCAACATGAGTGGACCTCAGCCACACTCACATTAGTGGCCATATGATGAAAATGAGACAGCCTAAACACATGCAAACATGCACGATGCAAGGGACCGATCCTAAGGCATCAAATGCCACTCTACCAAAGCATGGCAATGGATGAAAGATGGCATACAAACATGCAATTTCTAGCTCTGAAATAATATGCTCAATGGTCCCGAATCATGGAAACATGTCACTCAATGCATGAAATAGGCCTCGAAACTCAAAACTAGGCAAATGCATTGAACCACAAGTATGCAAAGCAAACATTATTTGACCATAAGGCATGAAAACAAAGCCAAGACAGTCTTAAACATGCACCAAATCAGTTTCAAACATGGCCAAAAAGTGCTAACATGAAGGGCTAAAACAACATGCGACATAGGCTAGTAAGCATGGTTTACGTTACATGTATATGAAGCACAAGAGAGGTCACCAAACCAACCCAAAACAACAACATGGTATACTAAAATATGCCCAAATAATCACTGAAACTCAATCAACGCATGCAAAAATGATGGGCTCCTTTGGAGGGCCATGAGGTGGATTACTTAACACATACAAGATAGACATGTAAAATGGCAAAACCAACTCTGGAAATCAGTTATGAAAGCCCTAAAACTCACCAAAAAGGCCCTGAAATGGGTCAATGAAGCATACAATGAAAGGTCCCCTTGAAAGGCCTTAAGAAGGATTGTTCCACACATGCATGAGGGACACAAAATATGGAAAAATGGGCTCCGGAAAGAGTCAAGGAAGACCTTAAAACTCACCGAATAGGGTCTGAAACGTGACTTCGAAGCATGCAAGATGGAGCTCCTTTGGAAGGCCAAAAGGGCCAACAAACAAGACAAGGAGAGAGGGGGTCACCCTCCTCTGATTTTGGCTCTCAAAATAGTGTGCTAGCTATTGAAAATCCACTAGATTTCAGTGGCTAGAAGGCCAAACAAAACATGCAACAAAGGCCTAGATGCAATGCTCAAAACAAGAGGCAAACAAGCATACAAAGAAGTAAATGGCCTCAAACAGAAAAATGCCCTTAATCAAACACCAATAAGGGCTCAAAATAAGACTCTTTTCAGTTTATGACAAATCTCGAAAATGCTCACAAGTAGGGCTAAGATATGAAGCAAAATAAGCCTACAAAGAGGGAAAGAGCATACAATGAGGTATATGACCTCAAACAGAGAAGTGTCCTTAATCAAAATTTAAGAAGAGTTCAAAATAAGACACTTTTCAGTTTATGTCAAAGCCCAGAACTACTTGCAAATTAGGCTACGCAATGAAGCAAAATAATGCAAAAAAAGGGAAAATAGAGGCTTACCCTTGTAGAGCCGACCCTCAGCAACTTTTGGACCAAGGTAATGAGCCTTCAACCTCTGCAAATCAGTTCCAAGGTGCTTGGATGGATGATGGAGGTGTAGTGCTAGGAGGTGTAGTGCAAATGGCCAAGAATAATGGAGTTTTGGAGCTTGGAAGAGAGAGATATGGAGGGAAGTGTATGTATGCTCTAACCAAAAGGTTCAACCCTAGCAATGGAAGAGGAGAGAGAGGTGTAAAGAGGGAGGCTCTCAAAACTTGCTCAAGAAGTTCTAAGTCTTCTAACCCCCTTGAATATATGATATGTGGCCTCATATATAGCAAAAAATAAAGGTTTGGTTGAAAATATCTCAGCCAAGACAACTGTGCTAGCTAGAGATAAAATATATGTTGAAATCTACTTTCTGGCATCAGTGGCCGGCACCTTATCATTGTTGGCCGGTACCCTACCATTTTTGGTCGGCATGGGGCAGGCATTGGCCATTAATGGCCGGCACACTCAGAGAGGCCAAAGATAAAAATCACTTTAGTCCCCGACTTGAAGAAAGCCTAACTCCTTCATCTGGATGCCTTTTCAAGTCATTCTTGTGTGCAAATTGAAGCCCCAGAAGTAAGATTTCCAATGGTGGTAGCCTTGCATTAAAACTCCAACTGTGCTAAGAGATATCCCTCTTTTGGTGAAGCCGCGCAGTTTTGGTCCTACCCGGAGTCATGCCGAACTTCTCCCGAACTAATTCTCTTCTCTCCTTTCCCATTTTCTTCAACTCCAAACCCCTAAACAAGGTGTTTTGAAAGAATTTTCAAAGATTTCATCTCTCATTCATTCATTTCCACTCTGTCCTTGCTCGGTTTACCAAAAGGCGCGATATTTAACAAAATGCGAGCGTCGGGACATCGTAGGAACCTATTTTCAAAAAGGTTTTGAAAGAGAGGGTTTTAAGGTCTAAAATCTTTTGATCAAGATTGTTTTGGTCCAAAAAGGGGTATGAAGTTGAGATTTGACTCTCTCCTTGCTGATGAAACTGAATCTTTCCCCTGCACACCTTTCTCCACCATGTAAACCATCAGTCGCGTCAAAGTCTTAAGGGCGGTCAAAAATGGGGTGTCTACAGAGACGGGTCGTTTTGCTAACATAGTTTAGAGCAAACGACTCGTACTACTCGAGATGATTCGTGCCTGTACATTGAATGCAACAACCCTTTTGATCAATATTTCAAACTTGTAGTTGTGAAATATTGGATAGTTCAAACCGAATTGCGATTGGTGGTTGATGTTAAGTCTCATTCATATGGTTAGTGGTGAATTCTCTACCCTAAGATATTTCTCGAAAATGAATATCTCAAACTCTAATTTTAATTGTCAATATAATTCTTCAATTTTATTTAATTGCTGTTTAGGTATAAAATCAATCTTATCTTTTTAATCAAAATTAATTTAGGAATTTTGCGATTGAATTAATCTAATTTCACATTTGTTCCTGTGGATTGATACCTGGACTTGCCATTATTCTGATAGAATTTGGTATAATTTAGTGATTATTTTTGGTGTGTTCAATGACCCATCAGAGGTATTTGTAATTTTCTAAGCCACATGAGTAATTTGTATTTTAATCAAATATCAGGGAGTGTATTTGTAATTTACCCTAAAAAAAGGTAAATAAAAGTTAGTCAACGAGAATTTTCTTAATTATTTAAAATTAAGAAAATTCAATAATTTTAGAATAAAGATTTGGAGCTCTTAAAAGGTTTCTTCCTAAAAATCCCATTTTTCTTATATAATATATATATATATATATAGATAGATAAATAGTGAAACAAATTTTATTTTTCCTTCTTCTCCTGATACGAGATTATAAAATAAATCATAAACTAATTAAAATTTTATTTTTATATGGTTAAATGGAAGTTAGCCAATAGAAATTTTTTTAATTGTTTAAAATTAATAAAATTAATTTGAAAAATCGCGATTAAACTAGTGAATCGGTTAAATCCAAAATGGTTCAGCCTATTGGGTTAGGTCAAATGACTAACAAACTTATAAAAAAATTAATTAATTAAAAATTAAAAATTATATTTTAATTTAAAATTTAAACTGTCTTGAATTGAAATATACACAATACTATACTATTAAAATTCACCTTACATAAGTGAAACAACTCACTTCTTTTTCCTTTTTTTTCCCGATGTGGGATTATAAAATAAAAGTTAACAATTATTTGGACGGAAAATTTATTTCTAATTAAGCAAATCTCAGTATTTCAATCTTTAATCAAATCAATTTTTAGTTTATTTTGAATTGAACAAAATTTAATCAATATATTTTGATAAAACTGCTAAAATCGCGATTAAACCAATAAATCAATCAAATTAAAAATGATTTAGCTTAATTAGCTAAGTCATAATTAATTAATTAATTAATTAAACATTTTAAAATTTAAACTATATTAAATTGAAATATGTACAACACTACAATATTAAATGGGATGAGAGTGCAAGATTAATTTTATATGAGTAAAATAACTTTTTTTTTTTTTTCTTATTTTCCTGATTTGGGATTATCAAGTAAAAGTTAGCCAATAGAGATTTTTTTAATTGTTTAAAATTAAGAAAACCAAGAAAATTAGTATGAGATATTGAAACTCTCACATGACTCCTTACTAAATGGGATGGAAGTATAAGATTCTCTTTATATAAGTAAAACAACTTATTTTTTTCCTTCGTTTTTCGATGTGGGATTATCAAATAAAAATTAGAAAGTTTATTTCTAATAAAACAATCTTAGCCTTTAAATCTTTAATCAGATCAATTTTTAGTTTATTTTGAATCAAACAAAGTTAATCAATATATTTTGATAAAACCGCTAAAATCGCGATTAAACCAACAAATCGATTAAATCAAAAATTATTTAGCCTAATCGGTTAGGCCATAATTAATTGATTAAAACTTTTAAAATTTAAACTATATTGAATTAAAACATACACAACACTACAAGATTAAATGAGATGAGAGTATAAGATTCATTTGTATGAGTAAAATAACTCATTTTTTTCCATTTTTTTCTCGATGTGAGATTATCGAATAAAAGTTAGCCAATAGAGATTTTATTAATTGTTTAAAATTAAGAAAATCAAGAAAATTAGTATGAGATATTGAAACTCTCATAAGGCTCATTAGTAAATGGGATGGGAGCATAAGATTCTCTTTATATGAGTAAAATAACTCATTTTTTCCCCTTATTTTCTCGATGTGAAATTATCAAATAAAAGCTAACCAATAGAGATTTTTTTAATTATTTAAAATTAAGAAAATCACAAAAATTAGAATGAGATACTGAAACTCCTACAAGACTCCTCACTAAAAACATCATTTTTCTTTGCATTGGAATTATAAAAAGAAAAAAAAATTCATGTAGACATTTTTATTATATTTTCACTTCCATTAGGAGTACCAATATAATCTATTAATCAAATATCAGTTTTTAAATATTTTATTTTTCATTTTATTTTTTGTTTTTTAGTGAAATTTTTAATATTTTAATAAATATTTTATTATTTTAATATATTTCAAACATAAAATATTTGTGAAGAAATATAAAAAATATTTATAAATATAAAAAAATATATTAAATTTTTGTATTTGTTTTTGTATTTAATGATTTTTTTTTATGAAAAAATCACAAATAATTTATTTTTTATATGTATGTAAATTGAGGAAATTAAAAAGGTAATAAAAATTAGTTTATTTTATAAAAAAATATGAAAATAGAATTATTATTATTATTTTTTTTTAAGAAATCAAAACCAAATAGAGTTTTTTGGGTGAATAAAAACCAAATAGAGTGATTACCATTTAAGGGCATTTCTAAAATTGGGGAGAAAATGAAAATGTAGAGCGTGAATCAGGGGTTTAAGTCCACCCAAAAATGAAAAAAAGGGTTTTAGCGAGTCCGAATCCAATGTTGATGCAGCTTCAATTGCGTACCGGAACATCCAATGAATATTGATCTTAGAACAATAAAACCCTCGTAAATATCTCAATTACGTCAAATCAAAGTTTTTGATTGGTTAGAATAGTGTCTAACTGACCGCACCGAAATATTTCTCGGTCTTTCAAGTCGTCCCCTGCAGTCGTCTATAAAATTGGCCTCTCCACGTCTAATGAGGCAACACCAACCAATAAAACACCGCCACGTTTTATCACAAGACAAATCCACCGTTAGATCATCCACGCTGGCAATACCGGGCCAATCAGGAGTGTTTGGCACCGTGGACAATGGACACGATAGATCAGAGCCCAAGTTCTGAGTATAAATTGAATGAGAAATGGAAATCCAGATCGCAGAGTAGTCGAGAGGCCAATCCGTGAAGACGATTCATCACTCATAGCTCAAGTTTTTCAACGATGAGGAAGTGGACGATACCTTCCGTTCTGTTGCTCCTTTGTCTTCTCTCTCTTCTGCCAGATCAAGGTACGTTAGGGTTTCTTCTTTCGCCATTAATGAATCTTCTCGAAGAGAGAGCGAGAGAGAGAATTCCAGACTGTGTGTGTACTGTATAGTGTGGATCTCGCTTTGTGTTATATGGATCTTGCATATTGCGAAGAAATTACTTCGTATTTCTTGTGTTTCTTACTGTGAATCGACCTTGTTCTGGTCTTTGCATCTCCAGGTAGGAAGTTACATGCGAATGCAGAAGATGATTCCGATGAACTGGTAAATCCACCGAAGGTTGAAGAGAAGATCGGTGCTGTTCCAAATGGTTTATCTACCGATTCTGATGTGGCTAAGAGGTTTGTAAATTGTGTGTTGAATTTCTTGTATATACTGTTCTTATTAGCTTGACTTGGAACTTGTAACGTGTTTTGTAACTATGTGGTTCAGGGAAGCTGAGTCGATGTCGAAGAGATCACTCCGCAGTAATGCAGAGAAGTTTGAATTTCAGGCTGAGGTGTCTCGGCTTATGGACATTATTATCAACTCACTTTACAGCAATAAAGATATTTTCTTGAGGGAGTTAATCTCCAATGCTTCTGATGTAAGTATTTTTTTGCTCGTAAATTTCACTGGTTATTAAATTTATTATGACTATTTGTGGTATTGGATTTAATTGTTATCCTGTTTCAATTCAGGCACTGGATAAGATTAGGTTCCTGTCACTCACAGATAAGGAGATCTTGGGTGAAGGTGATAATGCTAAGCTTGACATTGAGGTTAGTGATTTATGCTTTGACTATGATATTTGTGGTCTCAATTCTCACTGAGAATGTGAAACTTTCGTTTCTTAAGAAATATAGTTTGTTGAAGTTGTTTCATGTAAAGACTGTATAGTATGACTTGCTTACACCAATCACCCAACAAGCATGCGCGCGCGCACCCACATACCCCGAAAAAAGAGAGACTATAACTTATTCTTTAAGCTTATAATGTGATAGATGCAGATTAAATTAAACAAAGAAAGAAGATTTATAAAGTGACTTTTTCTTTAAGCTTATAATATGATAAATGCAGATTAAATTAAACAAAGAAAAAAAGATCATATCCATTCGTGATCGAGGTATAGGTATGACAAAGGAGGATTTGATCAAGAACTTGGGAACAATAGCTAAATCTGGAACTTCAGGTATTTTATTTTATTTTATTTTATCAATAAGGCTGAGTGTTTTACTGGTACAATGTGAACTTCTTTCTTGTGGGGAGTTAATAATTAATGGTCTGTAATTGAATTTATTCTATTATACAGCTTTTGTGGAGAAAATGCAGACAAGTGGAGACCTTAATCTCATTGGGCAGTTTGGTGTTGGGTTCTACTCTGTTTATCTTGTTGCTGACTACGTTGAAGTCATCAGCAAACATAATGAAGATAAACAGTATCCCTCTGAATTCATATCCTTTTTCTAGTGAACTTGAGTAGTTGTTCTTACAGTTGAAAATTTAACAAATGTAACTGTGGATGTATCTAATTTGCTGGCTTTCAGGTATGTTTGGGAATCAAAGGCTGATGGAGCATTTGCAATTTCTGAGGATACATGGAATGAACCACTTGGCCGTGGAACTGAAATCAGATTGCATCTCAGAGAAGAAGCTGGAGAATATCTGGAGGAGAGCAAACTAAAGGTTGGGAAACTGAACATGCTCTCAATAATTTTGTATGGTTATTTTATTGGTCAACATATTACCTCAGGAGACTATTGGATTGTAGGAGAACCTTATTCTCCATTTTTATAAGTTGAGGTCTTGAAACCTACAAACACCACCCACCCCACACACACACACACACACACACACACAAAACATATTTAAAAAAAAAAAAAAAAAAAAAAAAAACCAAAAATTATATTCTTAGGTGTCATTTGATAACACTTACGTTTTCAGTTTTTTGTTCATATTTACAAAAATTTTAAAAATTCTAATAAAATTTTTAATTTATAAATCAGTGGTTACAGTTTATAAATTTGGCCAAAAAGTGAAAACACAAAAAATATGTTTTCGTTTTGAGTTTTTTTTTTTTTACCACCTAACACTAGTCCCCATCCGCCACTATTTTTCGCCACCGTCTTCCGCCGCCACCACCACCCATCCACCTACCCCCCACCACCACCCACCTGCCACCCACTCGCCACCACAACTCACTTGCCATCTACCCACCACCCGTCACTACCATCCATCGCCTGCCACCTATTTGCTACCACCGCCTGGCACCCCCACCCGCCACTTACTTGTCACCGCCACTCACCACCCACCTGTCACCAGCCACCCACCACCACTAGCCACCTGCCACCCACTCGATACCACCACCCACCACCACCCACCTGCCGTCATCACCACCCACCACCACTCACTCTCTATCACCTACCACCCGCCATCGTCACCCACCCACCTACCACCACCACTACCTGTCACCACCCACCACCATCCGCCACACCTGCCACCACCACCCGCCACACCTGCCACCACCCACTCGCCACCACTCACCACCATCACCCACTCACCATCACCACCCACCACTCACCCGCTACCACCCACCACCACTCGCCATCCGCCACCCACTTGCCACCACCACCCACTACCACTACCCACTCGCTACCACCTGCCACCGTCAACTACCCACCCACCAGCCACCGCCACTTGCCACCGTCAGCCACCCACCCACTTGCCCCCCCTCCACCAGCTACCCACCACCCACCGTCACCATTTTCCACCATCGTCTTCCGCCGCCACTTGCCATTTCTCACTCTTTTTAATATTTTAAAACATTTTGTCAATTACCAAATGCGTTTGGAGTTTATGTTTTTTTAAAAATAAACAAAAATCAATTTATAAAATTTTTGTAAATATAAATTGAAAATGTAAACGTTACCAAACACACTCTTAAAAAACTTATTTTCCAAGTACAAGCATTTTATATATTGTTTATCAAATTTAAGCACTTTGCCAACAAGTGCCCTAGAACAAGAAAAAGACAAAATAAATGTAGAACCCAATACACTTTATAACACTTTTCACTTATTTTTAAATACTTTTTACCCTTTTTGCTTTTTTCAATATACTTTTTGCACTAATCCCAACATTAAACAATATATAGGGGTACTTTTTAGCATTTGCCTTAAACTTGTCTTCCAAACCTAGATTGTCTTTAGAGTTTTGAGTCAAAAGCATGACTTGAAGGCATGTTTCCAAAGCACTAATAAAAAAACAACGAAGGCAACATTTTTTTTTTATCAGCATGGACAGCACTGCCATGGTTGCTGCAACCCACTTGCAGCACTGCAGTGGTATAATCTTCTTTAGTTGTATGTGTCACAGGGATTGCATTAGGTACACAAATGAAACCTATCCTGTCTGTTTTTGTTACTGCATCTATCTCTAAATTCAGCTTGCATAACTACTTATTTGAGCAAGGGCAACCGGGCTTTCTATTTTTTACTAGTTTATCAACTGTGTGAATTTTCATTGTTATTGGTCCTTGGCTGGACCTTAGGTTTATGTCTCATTCATGGGATAAACTGTCATACCCTGGTTCCATGACTTCAATTGGTGTGTCACCAGCTACTGGAATCTTGCATTTTCTCCCAGTAATGTACCCCGATCTCATTGTGTTTTGAGAGTGTGTGATATGACTCCGCCCATTGTTCACATCTCTATGTCCAATAAATCATTGCAGAGCATGAATGTTCAAATCTATTTAAAGTGAAAACAATTTTCTTGATGCACTAGTTGTGATGAATTGGTTTCTAGACAGTTGATCCATCAGCTTAAAACTTTTCTGCATAAAATTATCTTAATTTATCCTTGGAATGGAAGATTGTTATTATGCTGTGAATTGCGTTGGAACTGGTTGGCTATTAGAGTTTATATGATCAATTGGTTGTGGACCTGTAGGTGGCTCTAAGTTGTTACTAGAAAACATGAGTGGAAGAAAACCATAGGTGATTCTTATTATTTTTTTTTATCTAGGCTTTTAATTTCTTTGCCATGGATCTCTGTGATTGTAGGAATTGGTGAAGAGGTATTCTGAGTTCATCAACTTTCCCATATACCTCTGGGCAACTAAAGAGGTTGATGTGGAGGTTCCTGCAGATGAAGATGAATCAAGTGATGAAGAGGAAACATGTATGCACGATTTATCTAGTTTTGAAATATTTTTAGTCAAGATTACATATGGTATTATAACTTAGGGCTGGTTTTCTCATCTTCATCTCCAATATTGATAACAGCTGAAAGCAGTTCCGAGGAAGAAAAGGAAGATGAAGAGAAAGAGGAAGACGAAGAAGGTGATAAAAAACCCAAGACAAAAAAAGTCAAGGAAACAACTTCTGAATGGGAGCTTTTGAATGATGTGAAAGCTATATGGTTACGGAATCCAAAGGAGGTGACAGATGAAGAGTACACGAAATTCTACCATTCTTTAGCCAAGGTAAAATTTTCACATCCCATGTTGGAGGAAATTTAAAAATGATGGAGAAACTTAGAAACTTTCCCATGTTCTCTTTTTATCTATTCTGAGCCTTTTTCCCCCCCAACAGGACTTGAGTGATGAGAAGCCCCTAGCATGGAGTCACTTTACCGCTGAAGGAGATGTAGAGTTTAAGGCTGTACTATTTGTGCCTCCAAAGGCTCCTCATGATTTGTATGAAAGCTACTATAACGCGAATAAATCAAATTTGAAGTTGTACGTCAGACGGGTCTTCATCTCAGATGAATTTGATGAGCTTTTGCCCAAGTATCTAAACTTCTTGAAGGTAATTAAGATATTTTGCAAAATTGTTTTCTTGTACACTATACTATATACTGTGCCTTTGGCTTGTGGTTAATAATATTGTTGTTTTGACTAGGGTCTTGTTGATTCTGACACCTTACCCCTGAATGTCTCACGAGAAATGCTTCAACAACACAGCAGCTTGAAAACAATCAAGAAGAAACTAATCCGGAAGGCCCTTGATATGATCCGCAGGATTGCTGAAGAGGATCCTGATGAAACTAATGACAAAAACAAGAAAGGTAGAACCTTCTTTTAGAATTACCTGAAGGAATGCTGTGTATCTATCAATTCTATTAGCTGTGTGAGCAAGTAGCTTACCTTAATTAAAATGATATAACTTGATCATTAGTTGTTGTTGTGGTTTTTTTTCCCTTGCCTAACTGCAATTGTCAATCATGCTGCAGATATTGAGGAATCCGGTGACAACGATGAGAAGAAAGGTCAATATACAAAGTTCTGGAATGAGTTTGGCAAGTCAATTAAACTTGGTATTATTGAGGATGCGACTAACAGAAATCGCTTGGCAAAACTTCTCAGATTTGAGAGGTATTTAACTTTTTCTATGAAGTCCTCGAAGTTGCTTGGTTATATTTATACAAGGCTGGCCATTGGAATGTAACTTGTGAATGTTTTATTTCCATGTGTTCCTGTTTATAGTACGAAGTCTGGTGGCAAATTAACTTCACTAGACCAGTACATTTCAAGGATGAAAAAGGGGCAGAAGGACATCTTTTACATTACTGGAACCACCAAGGAGCAATTGGAGAAATCTCCATTCCTTGAGAGGCTTACCAAGAAAAATTACGAGGTATTGTTGCATTTTATGACGTTTTAGCTTCTTGGAGATCTTTGGAATTTTGTCTATGTAATTTTTTGGGGTACTGTTTTTCTTTATTGTTAATTAATATTTTGCCTTTTCATTTTCATTGTCTGGGATAATCTATTTCAGGTTATTTACTTCACGGATCCTGTGGATGAGTACCTGATGCAATACCTGATGGATTATGAAGAGTACAAGTTCCAGAATGTGTCCAAGGAGGGCCTAAAGCTGGGTAAGGATTCCAAAGACAAGGAATTGAAGGAGTCATTCAAGGAGTTGACCAAATGGTGGAAGGGTGCTCTTGCTGTTGAGAATGTGGATGATGTGAAGCTAAGCAACCGTCTTGCTGACACCCCTTGTGTGGTTGTGACATCAAAGTATGGCTGGAGTGCAAATATGGAGAGGATTATGCAATCACAAACTCTATCCGATGCCAACAAGCAGGCGTATATGCGAGGCAAGAGGGTGCTTGAGATCAACCCAAGGCATCCAATTATCAAGGAGCTTCGGGAGAGAGTTGTAAAGGACCCTGAGGTACTTACATTTGAATTTGTTTTCACATATGCTGTGTACATTTGAATGCAACCTAAAATTTAGAGGGTTTAGGCCCATATAGAAACCTACTATGAATATTTTTTAGAGGGGAACAAAAGCTTTTGAATAATGAGTGTTTTTGAATAATGAGTGTTGTTGAGGGGGAGGCCTTGGGGGAATGGATTTGCCTAGTATGAGTTTTTTGTTAATGGGGGAGCAAAAACTCTAGTTTAGAGGCTCGCGTTGACTGTGAACTTATATATAATGGAAGTTTTTGCTGATGACTTACTGACTTGGGTAGAGGACTGATGATTGAATTGGTCAAACCATGGAGCCGAGCTTGAGTCCACAAGCAGCTCATTTCATTTGCATTTGCAGCCCTATGGATCATTAAAGGGATCTCAATAGCAACTGTGATTGCTCTGCTGAAAAACCTTTTCCCACATATAATGATTAATGGTTGATTTATTTGCTTTCAGGATGCAAGTGTAAAGCATACAGCACAGCTCATGTACCAAACAGCACTGATGGAGAGTGGCTTCGTTAATAATGACCCGAAGGACTTTGCTTCCCGTATCTACGACTCAGTGAAGGCTAGTCTAAACATCAGTCCCGATACAGCTGTTGAGGAGGAAGATGATGTGGAAGAACCCGAGGCTGAATCTGAGACAAGGGAAGAAGCAGCAGCAGATTCTGATTCCAAGGCTGATGAAGCTGATGATGACTCCGATTCTGGTTTCAAGGATGAGTTGTAGAGAGATTGTTTGAAAGAATTGAGTCGGTGTTCTCATGTCAGGACGGAGTGTTTTTCTGTTTTTCCAGTCTTCATTGAGAGAGAATCACTGCATACTGCATGTAGGCTCACTCGTGGCGATGCAGGAGTGTCAAATCATAGATAGCTTTAAAAACATAACCACTAGAATTTTTGGCAGCTGCATTTTTCTTTTATTAAAAGTTAAAATGGACCGTTGTCTTTGTACTTTGTATGCGAAGCAGATTAATGAATCTCATCTTTCGTTACTTGATATCAAAATAATTTTGTGGTTTGGGAAAAAAATTGATAGAACCATAACATTAAGAAGAATTTAAGAATAACTTTGACTAAAAAATAATTTATATATTGAAAGTCTTAGAAAATTTTGAATTTGAAAAAAAGGAAAAAGGTGAGTTATTTGTAATGTGGGTGAGATTGGAGGAAAAAAGAGAATTATTGAGACTTGCTATAGATAGATTTGGGGATGAAAACAAGATAAATTTGAGAAAAATAAAATAAAATTGAGACATAGAAATTGCCTTGGATAAAAAATTGGGTTAATTATGATAACTCTAAACTATTTTAAGGGTGTTCAGGTCAAAAGTTTAATTTTAAATTTTTATTGCTCGAAGATTGAGAAATTTTATTTTCATATACTTACTTATTTCAGTGCACACAGTTTGTAATTTGAATATTAATTATTATTTTCATTTCACATACTAAATATTTTAATTATATCCTTAACTTATATCTTGTATAGACACTACTTCAATTCTCGTAGATCTATAATCAAGAGTAAATTCTGATCAAGAGGAAATTGAAGTTCTAACAAAAAGTAACTTTGAACCCAAAAGAATTTAATCTTCATTATTTTCTTTAACCTCTGTTATCAAACCAATCTTTTTATTTTCCAAACAAGCCCTAATATTGATTAGTTGAATAAAATCTCATGTGGGTCTTTGCTATTAAGATGTTCAATTTGTATTTTTTTGCTATAAAGATGTTCAATTTGTATTTTTGCTAACGATTTGGTAGTTCAAATATAATGAAAATGTTAGATTTAGCTAATTAAGGTTGCAATATATTTTCCCCAATGGTAGTTATATAATGAAAATGTTGGATTTTGCTTCATTAGTTCCTTCTCAGTTAAGGTTTGGTTTTTAGGGTTTAGTTCATAAGAGTTTATTGTAAAATGTTAGATTTAGCCAATTAAAAAAGGGATTTTTTTTTTTATTTAAAAAAGAGAGTTTAATATGTAATGAAAATTCCTCCACACAACCAATAATTTTTAATTATTTTATAATGCTTTTATTTTTGGTTGGATGTATAAATATGTGATCTTAATATGTTTGGTTGACTAGAAAACTAATGCTGTAACGCTCTCAAAATAATACATATTCCCATCATCTAACAGTTTTATATACATGATAAATAAATCACATTTCCATACATACATCAAAGTTAATATTACAAAAGGGTGTTTCATATAGGTTCCAAACTATTTACAACATAACAAAATACCTACGGGCTTACATCTTTCCAAGTACTAACTTGGTTACAAAAGAAGAGTACTAACTCTTTTCATATAAAGCCCTTGGCTTGAATTTACATTTAACTCAAAGGATATAATAACAAAAGAAGCCTTCAGCCTTTAAACCACTCAAGCTATGTCCTTGGAGGCGGCATGTCCCCTGTACCTAAAAATGGTGTCCCAAGTAGGGTGAGCCAATGTCCAGTAGAGATATGCTAAACATACTATGAGAAATATTTAAAACATTAGTATTCGATAAATGTTTAACATATGTAACCCAACATACATCCTTTCCATAACCAGACAACATTCACAAATGTATTTCAATCCATTTCCATTCCTTTATCCAAATCAATTCTTTAACATGGTACATTATTTATCCAAACAATTCAAATGAGACTACAACTCATATTATCAACTCTTCAATCATCAACATCATTCAGATGTATATAAGGTTTCGGGATTCTTACCCTGGACACTCCGGCCAACTTAGTTATTAATGGAGTCCATCCCCTATCTCCTCCCAAACAATGGAATACATCCCCTATCTCCTCCCAAACAATGGAGTACATCCCCTATCTTCTCCCAAGCACATATACATATACAATGTATTTAAACAAATTGTAATATACAATGACCAATTCAATCACATATTCAATGTTTATTCCGAACCGTCATATTCAATGACATATTCCAATCGATTAGTTTCAATTTCCCTAATCATCATGCAGTGTCTACAACAATTAAGACCATCCTCCACCGATAGCTCAAAACAGTTATTTCTAAACAGATAAATAAATCTATCAAATAAATAATTTATTACATTTTCTATCGGTGAGTGATTTATCAATCCAACAACACCATTCCATCTCATATTTTTCCTAATTTTCATAATTTCTAATTCAATTTCATATTTTCATAATTAATTTCATTAATTACACAACTGACCTATTTAGGTCCAATTAGGGCATTATTCCCCTCTTTCTCAAATATCAACCCTAAGGCTCAATTTCATTATTTATACCCAAATAACCCCATTTCAAGACCTCACATACACAATGGAGCCTAAAAGTAGAAAACCCCTCTTTCAAACATTTCAAATCTCAAACCCTAACATCCCAAAATTTTCACATCACACCATTTATACAAAATGACTAACATTTATGTTAAAGCTTATAAAAATGAGTAGATTATCCCTACCTCAAATGGAGAAGCTCAAAGGAGAAGGAAGAGAAAACTCAAGATGCTCCAAACTTGAATTTCTTCGGATCAAAGTGAAGCCCACGCAATGCTCTAGCTTTCTTACAAAGAGACTAGGATAGAAAACCCCTAGAACATGGAGTATTTGTAAAGAGAGTGTGTGTATAGAGAGAGAGGGTGCCAGATTTAGGGTTTGGAGAGAAATGAGGATGAAAAAGTGATGTTGAATCACGCTGCTGCGAACTGCTATATACAGGGCCCGCTTGAGCAAATGAGTGGTCGCTCGAGTGACCAGACACAAAAGAACCTCGCTCGAGCGCAAGAAGCCTCGCTTGAGCGAAGAATGCCATCCCTCAGGTCTAAAAGAGACGTAGACGCAAGCTCGAGCGCAAGACAGCTCGTTTGAGTGAAGAGACACACCAGACCAGGCTCGCTCGAGCGGAAGAAAGCTTGCTTGAGCAGAAGCTACGTCTTAAAAGAAACTTGAAGACCTTTAATCCTCACTCGAGCGCAAGAACTCTCGCTCGAGCGAAGAAGCAAATACCCAGACCTCGCTCAAGCGCAAAAAGCCTCGCTCGAGCGAAGAAGCCAAATTCTGGGTAACAACCATTTGTTCTAACTCACAACCAACATGTTTCAAACTCACCTAACACATCCCAAAACTCAAATACAGAGAATCAAAGGATGAAAACGAGATACAGACAACAACATACAACCAATAGACTCGAGTTTGGAATACAACAAACGACAGGAAAAATCGGGGTCGCTATAACCTTCCCCTCTTAAAGAATTTTGTCCCCGAAATTGCATATATAAGTTTCAAATTTGTGATTATTCAATTCTCAACATGATTACAATTCAACTTTCACCACCTTGACCCATTCACCGGTTATTCCATCTCTTCTCAAGAGAACAATTTACAACATAACTCAACATGCATTATCGACATGCATTCATTTGAAATTCAACTAACTTCAATACACATATTCCATATTTCCATAGCATATTCAATGTTGTTAGGACCCTTTGTTGTCAAATTCCATGGATCAAAACCAAGGTTGTAACTTGTTTTAATTTTCCAGTTTTTCCTGTTTTTGGTCTTCCCGCTCGAGCGGGGAAAGTGATGCTCGAGCGGGGTTCGCACACTCACAGCATTTCTGTCAAGCCTGCAAATATACTGGATGGTGTGATTTGACGCTCGAGCGTGGACACTTCCGCTCAAGCGTGGACCTTATATGAATCACGGAATATGTCGTCTCCGCTCGAGCGGGAAATCCCACACTCGAGCGGACCACTCGATCTCAGGCTCTATATATTCATGTATTGGGACTAGTTTAGGATTACTTCTCATAGATCTTGTTTAAGGTTTTTTACGGTTTTGTTTGAGGTTTTCTTTTAGAGATTTTTGTGAGTTTTCCTTGATAAATTTGAATGAGTTTTCAACTCATGAATTGAGAAGCGCATATCAAGGAGATTGTTCATAAACATACAAGAGAGTTCTCTTCAGTGGATTCCGAAGATTCAAATGTGGAGTTTCAAAGGAGTTTGATTCTATACATAGTCGTTTATTCGACAAACGAAGTTGTGGATTCAACTTTAGATCAATCAGTTCCGAGACGAAGGTGTGGTGAAAGAGTTACAGAAGGTGTGAAGACAAATTGACTGAGTTGGGTAATTTGTGTATTATCTTTATAATCTTTCTTTCTTCAGTAGTGGATTGATTAGTGCCGTTTCGATCGTGATTTTTGATTACAATTGAAGGTTCTTCAATTGTGATTTTTCCACGTAAAAATCGTTTGTGTCGATTTACTGTTTATTCATAAAACAACAATCTAAATCTAAGTACTTGTTGATTTAGATTGAGTGTTTTAAATTTTTGGGAATTAGAATATTTTAAATCCTGATCTAATCACGAATCAGTAAGGATTTTCAATTGGTATTAGTGCGGGTCACTCTTTGTTTTTATCAAAACTATAGGAGTGTGATTTTGTGTGACTAGTATTATGGATTCTATTCGTGAAGGTAACTCGACTCATAGACCTCCTTTACTCGACGGTACAAACTATTCTTATTGGAAAGCTCGTATAAGAGCGTTTTTAAAATCCATCGATGAGAAAGTTTGGCACTGCGTGATCTATGGGTGGAGTGAACCTATTGTTACCATTGATGGTGTTGATATTCCTAAACCCCTTGATAAATGGGACACAACTGATTACCAAAACTCGAGTTGGAACAGTAAGGCTTTCAATTCCCTGTTTTGCTCCGTCACACCTGAAGAATTTCGTCGTATCTACACGTGTGAGGTAGCAAAAGAGGCTTGGGACATTCTTGAAACGATTCATGAAGGTACTACTTTTGTCAAAAGATCAAAACTTCAACGTCTCACCTTCGCCTTTGAAACCCTTTTTATGCGCGATGATGAGACGTTTGATGATTTCTATGCAAAACTTAGTGATCGTGAATTCCTATTTCACACTCGGGGAAAAAATACCGGAAGCTAAAGTTGTTGGAAAAATTTTGAGATCCTTACCCGAGAGGTTCCAATCAAAAGTGACAGCTATTGAGGAGGCTCAGAATGTTGATACCCTTAAGCTTGATCAATTGGTTGGAAACTTGCAGACTTATGAAGCCCACCAGATTTCAAAGAAAAAACAAAAAGATAGTGTGGCTTTCACTAGTGCTCATGAGACTGCAAAAATTCCGGAGACTGAATTTGATTTAGAGTCTGAGATGACGGCTATGCTTACTAAACAGTTTAAAAAAATTTTGAAGAAAAAGAAGCCTAATCTCAGAGACCCTAGTTCAAAAGACAAAAGTAATGAAAAACTCAAAACTTTTCCACCAAAATTTACTTCAAAAACTGAAAAGAAGATTGTAAAGGGGCAAGGGGTCAAGTGCTATGAATGTTAAGGGTTTGGTCATATTGCCCTTGAATGCCCTTCGAAAAAGAACCGAAAGAAGGTCTACTTGGGATGATGAAAGCGGGTCGGAGCAAGAACCAGAAGAACCTGAATCCGGTGAAGACGGGGATAGTGCTTTCATGGCATTTTGGTCCTCTTTCGCTTAACCTCTTCCAAAGCCATCGGAATTAGCTTGTGGCCAAAACCTGCATAATGCTCCCACCTTTGATGAGTGTAACTACCTGTATTGGAAGATCAGAATGAGAGCTTTTCTGAGAGCTTTTGACCCAGAAGGTTGGCAAGCCATTGAAGAAGATACAGAAAGTGTAGACAGTCCGGGCAATCAGAGAGCCCTGATTACTATTTGTGGAGCAATTTCTGATGAAGAACAGTAACGAGTTGTTCACTGCACAAAGGCTAAAAATGCATGGGAAATTCTGAGCCAATTTCATGAAAGAAGAGATTCACCTTCCCCACCATCCAGCAACTTCCCTGTCTTAGTTACTAGATTGGATGAGGTCAAGGAGAATGAAGAACAAAAAAAGGATGATGAAACATCTGAAGACAATGATGAGATCAATGGCGATGAACTACAACAAGCTTACGAAAAGCTGTACGATGAATCTCTGAATTTGTCCAAAATCAACGACAAACTCTCTCTCAAGCTCAAAACATGTGAGAGTGAGAATGTTAGGCTAAACGGAGAACTTGTAGCAGTAAAACAGAATGTCATCAAGATCTCAAGTGACAGGCAAGACTTATATGGAAAACTTTTATCTTGTGAAACTGAAAGGAATGAACTTCTGAAAGTGTATTCCACATATGAAGAAAAGCTTGAAAGCTTTGAAATGTCACAAGCTGCATTGGAAGAGATAGTTTGCTAGAAAGATGAAGAACTTCGTATTGTTAGAGCAACAATTGCCATATGGAACAAAGGTTCCAAATCTCTAGAAGACATCCTTGGGTCTCAACAAATGGGTTGTGACAAAAGTGGGCTAGGCTATGGTGCGATAGCTCACAAAGGACAGGCCTCTACCTCACATAACCTGAAGACTCAAGCAAAGGAAAAGTTGAAGGTAGACCAGGATGATTCCTCTCTTCATCTACCGAAAATGGGTACGATCAACAAAAGGGAGGTAAAACCTGTTTTTATTTATCATCACTGTGGTTGGTATGGCTACATTCGTCCTTATTGCTTTGAATTGTTTGGTAAGGTGTCTCAAAAGGGTAGAAATTCGAATACTTTTTGGGTTAGGAGACAACCTTACATGTCTAGGCGGAATACCAAGATTCATGAGGGTGTTCACAACGCCAAGATATTGACCAAGACTAAAAAGATTTGGGTGAGAAAAGATGATTTGACTTGTTTAGTTGTTCACACTGCTTTAAAAGCACGTGACTCATACATGTGGTATCTTGATAGTGGGTGCTCTCGTCATATGTCCGGTAACAAATCCTACTTCACCTCCCTTGAAAAATATGAAGGAGGAATTGTTACTTTTGGAGATGGCGGCACTTCTAAAGTCATTGGTAAGGGCTCTATAAGTGTTGCTGGTCTTCCCAAGCTGGATAATGCTCTACTTGTTGATGGTCTTAAAGCAAATCTTTTGAGCATTAGTCAAATGTGTGATTCCCATCATGAAGTATTGTTTTCAAAAAATAAATGTGAAATTTTGGATAAAAAGGGAAATACTGTCTTACATGGGGTTCGTACATCTGAGATTGTTACTACTAATGATCTCACTTATCACTCTGCCATCATAAGTAACATTGATTTGTGGCATCAAAGATTAGGTTACATGAATTTCAAAGACCTAACTAAGATAGCCAACAAAGAGCTTGTGAGAGGAGTACCTAAACTGGGTAAGAATTTGAGCTATATGTGTGGACCATGTCAACTTGGAAAGCAAACCCGTGCCCCTCATAAAAAGGTGAACAACTTTACAACCAAACGTCCTCTTGAATTGGTTCACATGGATTTAATGGATCCTATTCGCACTGAAAGCATTGGAGGTAAAAGATATATTTTTTTAACTGTTGATGATTTTACTCGATTTTCATGGGTAAATTTTTTAAGGGAAAAATCTGATACGTTTGATGCTTTCCAGACTTTAGTTCTTAAAATCCAAAATGAATAGGGTGTTTCCATTGGGCGTATCATAAGAATCCGAACCGATCATGGTCGTGAATTTGAAAATAGTTTGTTTTCGGATTTTTGCGATATGCATGGAATTAAGCATGAATTTTCTGCACCCATTACTCCACAACAAAATGGAGTAGTTGAGAGGAAAAATAGAGTTGTTCAAGAAATGGCTAGGGTCATGCTCCTTTGTAAGAGTCTTCCTCCAAAGTTTTGGACTGAAGCTCTAAATACTGCTGTTTATGTCATAAATCACGTGTATTTAAGGCCCGGTACTTTACAAACTCCATATGAATTGTGGAACGGATTGAAACCTAATGTAAAATACTTCAAAACCTTTGGGAGTAAGTGTTATATCTTCAAAGATAGAAAACCTTTGGGCAAATTTGACTCTCGAAGTGATGAAGGTATTTTTCTAGGATATTTAACCACTAGTAGGGCTTTTCGAGTCTATAACCTGCGAACTTCTTCTTTAATGGAATCTATCAATGTGGTTATAGATGATACAGGTTCCCCTACTCCAGCAACAAATGAGGATGACAATGGTGAGTCTCCAATCTTGGATACTGAACAACAAATTCAAAGAGAAGCTGAGGTCCAATCACAAGAAATTGTTACAGCACCATCCTCACAGGTAAGTTCAAGTCCAAAGAGTGCTCAAAGGGACATCACTCCTGTTGCTTCTATCACTACAAGTCCTGAGTTCAAATCATTAGTAAGGGTGAAACTGAATCATCCAGCACAACAGGTGATTAGAAGTGTATCGGATCGAATGAAAACCTAAAGACAGATTCGGGATGAGGTATCACATATGTGTTATGTTTCATTAATTGAACCTAAGAATTTTAAAGAGGCCTTGCTAGATGATAATTGGGTCAATGCTATGTATGAAGAATTAGATCAATTTGAATGTAACAATGTTTGGACTCTAGTTTCCAGACCTAGAGACATGAATGTGATAGGCACCAAGTGAATCTTTAAAAATAAATCTGATGAGAATGGTACTATTGTTGGGAATAAAGCCAGGTTGGTTGCTCAAGGCTACACATAAGTAGAGGGTGTTGACTATGATGAGACGTTTGCCCCAGTTGCACGTATCGAATCTATTCGTATTTTACTTGGTGTCACTTGTTATCTTGGTTTCAAATTGTTTCAAATGGATGTGAAAAGTGCCTTTCTGAATGGGTACTTAAAAGAAGAGGCACATGCTGAGCAACCAAAAGGGTTTGAGGACCCTAAATGTCCAAATCATGTCCACAAGTTAGACAAGGCTTTGTATGGATTGAAACAAGCTCCTCGGGCTTGGTATGATGGACTTACCACATTTCTTCTTGATAATGACTTTCAAAGGGGTAGTGTGGATAAGACCTTATTTGTGAAACATACTAAGTCTCATATTCTTGTTGCTTAGATTTATGTTGATGATATTGTGTTTGGATCCACTGCTGATCATCTTGTTAAATATTTTTCGGATTGCATGACACATGAGTTTGAGATGAGCATGATGGGAGAATTGTCCTATTTTTTGGGTCTTCAAATTAAATAGTCTTCTTTAGGTATGTTTGTTTCTCAGTCTAAGTATGCCAAAAATCTTGTGTCAAAGTTTGGTCTTAAGTTTGCCAAACATGCACGCACTCCCATAAGCACCAGTCTTCACCTCTCCAAAGATTCCTCTGGTATTGATGTAGATCCTACCCTTTATAGGAGTATGATAGGGAGTTTTCTGTATCTCATAGCCAGTCGTCCTGATATTTCTTTCAGTGTCGGTGTTTGTGCCCGTTACCAAGCCAGTCCTAAAGAGTCTCACCTTCTTGCGGTCAAACGCATCATCAAATATGTTAATGGGACATTGAGGTATGGGGTTTGGTTTTCTACTGATATTACAGCTGAAATTACTGATTTTTCTGATGCCGACTGGGCAGGGTGTGCTGATGATAGAAAAAGTACATCCGGGGGGTGTTTTTACCTTGGAAATAATCTGGTTTCTTGGTATAGTAAAAAGTAAAATGCCATCTCCCTTTCGACTGCTGAGGCTAAGTACATTGCTACAGGGAGTTGTTGTGCACAAATGCTGTGGATGAAGCAAATGCTTCATGATTATGGGATAGTACAGAACACTCTCACTCTTTTCTGTGATAACACAACTGCCATAAACATTTCAAAAAATCCTGTCCAACACTCTCGTACCAAATACATTGACATCCATCATCATTTTATTCGAGAGTTAGTGGAAGAAGGCCTTGTTGTTCTGGAACATGTACCTACTGAGCATCAAAAAGCTGATATTTTTACAAAACCCCTTGATTTTCTTCGATTTGAGTTCCTTAGAAAGACCTTGGGTGTAGTGCTCAGTAACTAGGTTGTTTCATATTTTTTTTTTGGTGAGTGTGAGTGGTTGGCTTACTGTACTTGGATGTGATAATCCCATTGTCATTGAGTCCTGATATCTTTGCATCAAAAATTTATATGAACACTGCTTATGTTGCTTACAAGATCTCATTATTCTTTGTTCATAGCTCATTCTGAATGCCCATACTCATTTACTTCATGATCTCATTCTGTACACATCCTTGAGATAAATTGTTGCAGGGGTTTTCGCACAAGTAATCAAAGTTCTCTATGGACCACTAACAGTATTTCTTGTACTTTTTCAGAGGAATTGACCTATACTAGTATATCATGGGTGATGTTGAGTCTTTTAACCATCTACCATTTTTTTCACTTCCATGGTTTCTCCCTCAGTTCATTAAAATCCGGGCATTAGGAAAAGGCTACCTCAGAGGTACCGACCAGGCCATCCTTTTTGATTTCATTCTTCTCTGGTTTGGTCTCTATAATCTTGAGCGTGCATGCCATCAGTGAGTGCCCACAAGAAAGAAAAGTTCAAAAAAAAAAAAAAAAAAAAACAAATTTAAAAAAAAAAAAATTGACTGAGGGGGAGCCTCCGCATTTACTCAACAAATACCCCATGATTCCTAGTGGTTTGACTTTTCTCTGTGATGGTCAGTTACTCTTGTCGGAGGTCCAGCCATCCGATCACTACGAGGATTAACTATAGCTTTGTTGTTCTCAAGGATTGCACACACACACATTCTATTTGTGAGCTCTCATGTGTGTTTTTGAGTTATGCACTCTTGTGAAGCTTATGGCTTTGATTACATTTTATCTGTTTTGTTCATAACCTAGTGCTTCAAATTTTTTCTACAAGTTTTCAGGACTCATGATTGATGGACTCTTTTATCCTAGTGGTACAGTCGTCCACTTGGACTTCCTGTTTGTTACAGGTCATTCTAGTTGTTTTTTGTTTTAATAGTTTAAAAAAAAAAAAAAAATTGTTTTGTCTCCTCTCGAGCGGACATTCCCACGCTCGAGCGTGGTTTTGAGCCTTGCAGCATTTTGCACTTTTCTTTACAGTTCTGCGAGGGGTGAATTGGCACTCGATCGTCTGTTTTCGCGCTCGAGCGGGTCTCCTCTTGCTTTGGCTCACGCTCGAGCGTTAAAACCCACACTCGAGCGGACTAGTTTTGTATAAATCTCCCTCCTTTGACCCTTCGGATCATTTTGTGCACATTGGTCTTTCTCTCCTAGGGCATCCTTTGTGGTACTTCTCCATTGTTCCTCATTGGTGATTTCTTGGTGCTCTCAGTGTGTGTGCACACCTCAAGTATGACTTACCTCTCATTCTCTTCTGTTTTTGTGTCGGATTTTTGTCCCTTTGATCTATTCGTATTAGGTTTTTACTTGAGTTGGTTTTACAATGTGTAGATGGGTCTATTTTGTTTTAGTTCATCATGTTTAGGGTTAGTCAATGTTGATTTTGATTGTTTCACCGTGGTTTCGTTTCTCTCTCTTCCATCTAGGGTTTTAGCTTTGGGCTTTTTGCTAGTTTTTGTTTGTTCCCATTTGGGGATTTTTTTTTTGTTACATGTCTTGCTCTCTGATATTGTGATTTTATTTATTGCATTGCCCTAAGGTTATGAGTTCCCCTGTTTTGATTTACTGTGTTGGCCTACTGTGTATTGATGGTTGCCTTGTTTACCATGCTTTATACTTGCCATATTTGATTCCTATTTTCCTACATTGTTGCACCCTAATCTTATTTCCTTGCCTCAAATTGCTATATACACCTGTGGTACTAATGTTTTGTGTTGTTTTTTTTTGGTTTTGGGTTGGGGGTTGTCTGTGGTGTTTCTCTGTTTTGTCTCTTTGTCTTGGTTTAGTCATGTCCACTTTCAAAAGACGAAAGTCTACTGCCTCTCGCCCTCCATATGACACTGAGCGCTTTCCATCGGCTGAAAAAGCCAAGCTGTACCGCGAACCTTATACCACCCGCTCCATTCATCTTAAACGTAATGTTCAACCCTCCACATTTGAGTCCATCCCTATCCGTTCACTGTTCGATCCCTTGGGTAGGGATAATGTTCTATTATTTTCTGGTTCTCAAAACCTCTCTTGGGTGCGAGAGTTCTATTGTAATATGGATAGTCTTGACAATATTAGGCCGTCTTTCAAGACTTCGGTTAGGTCTAAATCCATTACAGTTACCACCGACCTTATTTGAGAGGTGTTAGGGATTATTGAGAGATTTCTTATTTTCTATCCTTTTCCAGTACGCCCCACTTGTGACTTTGATGAGGTTGCCCACACCCTTTGTGGTTTCCCCCGTTCTTGGCCCTCTGGTTCATTGATTAAACAAAATAAGCTTCTCTCACAATTTAGATTGCTCAATCTTATTGTGCGTGCCAAAATCATTGTTACCATACATAGCTCCGAGATTAACCAGGATCAAGGTTTTGTTCTTCAGTGCCTGTTTCAAAATCGTTCTATAGATCTTGCCACACTGATCATTCAAAAGATAATTGCTGCTTTTGAGCGCAACAATCTTGGTTTACCCTATGGCTGCCTTATAAACCGGTTTCTCGCCAAGCTTGAGGTCCCTGCTTTCGATGAGGATGAGTTTGCTTCACCTTCCCGGCCATTTACCAAAAAGACTGTCTCCCAGAGTCAGTCTCACATTAGGGGGGTTTCTCCTGGTTCAGGTAGATCTGGTGCAGGTACTAGTGATGCTGCAGCCATGGCCGAAGAGGCTGAGTATGATGCTGTTGCTGCTGGCAAAGATCTTGGTGAGGGGGAGCAGGTTCCTCCAGTTCGTACGATTCGTGGTCAGCTTCAGTCCTTTGAGAGATCAGTTGTTTCCCGGTTTGACCATCTCGAGGGAAGGATGGATATCTTCGAGGCCAGGCTTATAGATCTTGAGACCACTTCCGATACCCAGTTCAGTGCCTTGGAGGCGTCTTCCCAGCGCATTGAGGAGTCTGTGGCTCAGTCTTCTGCTCAGTTGGCTCAGATTTTGTCTTTGCTTCAGATGTCATCCCCGCCTCTTACTTCATGATCTTTGCTGTTATGCTCTGTTTCTCTTATTTTTTTGATCCCTCCCGGACAAAAAAAGGGGAGTGGTAATGATTTTCAGTTTGTGTACAGTTGGTACAGTCGTTATATTTTTGCTTATATCCTTCTTTGGTACGGTTGGATCACTATTTGGTTTTGTGGTGGTTATACTTGTTATTTGTTTTATGGATTGGATAGTATACTTGGATGGATTTATATTTTGTCATTTAATATCGTTCCACAGGTTTTGGTTGGCTTTTGTGGTTGTTTGTCTTTTAGGGTGATTGTTCAAAAGCTTGGATTTTAGTTTTTTATGGATGTTCATGACGGCTCATAGTTATTGGTGGTGTTAGTCTTGTTTTTGTGTTTTTGTTAGGAAAATTGTTTTAGAATGGTTTTGTCTGGGATTTGACAAAGGGGAGATTGTTAGGACCCTTTGTTGTCAAATTCCATGGATCAAAACCAAGGTTGTAACTTGTTTTAATTTTCCAGTTTTTCCTGTTTTTGGTCTTCCCGCTCACCGCTCGAGCGGGGTTCGCACACTCACAGCATTTTTGTTAAGCCTGCAAATATACTGGATGGTGTGATTTGACGCTCGAGCGTGGAAACTTCCGCTCGAGTGTGGACCTTATATGAATCACGGAATATGTCGTCTCCGCTCGAGCGGACCACTGGATCTCAGGCTCTATATATTCGCGTATTGGGACTAGTTTAGGATTACTTCACCTAGATCTTGTTTAAGGTTTTTTAGGGTTTTGTTTGAGGTTTTCTTCTGGAGATTTTTGTGAGTTTTCCTTGATAAATTTGAATGAGTATTCAACTCATGAATTGAGAAGCGCACATCAAGGAGATTGTTCGTATACATACAAGAGAGTTCTTTTCGGTGGATTCCGAAGATTCAAATGTGGAGTTTCAAAGGAGTTTGATTCTGTACGTAGTCGTTTATTCGACAAACGAAGTTGTGGATTCAACTTCAGATCAATCAGTTCTGAGACGAAGGCGTGGTGAAAGAGTTACAGAAGGTGTGAAGACAAATTGACTGAGTTGGGTAATTTGTGTATTATCTTTGTAATCTTTCTTTCTTCAGTAGTGGATTGATTAGTGGCGTTTCGCCCGTGGTTTTTGATTACAATTGAAGGTTCTTCAATTGTGGTTTTTTCACGTAAAAATCATTTGTGTCGATTTACTGTTTATTCATAAAACAACAATCTAAATCACTTTCGTAAGTACTTATTTATTTAGATTGAGTGTTTTAAATTTTTGGGAATTGGAATATTTTAAATCCTGATCTAATCACGAATCACTAAGGATTTTCAAATGTTAATAACATATTCGTATTTCTAAAACACATTCAACATATGCAATGTTAAATTAAACTCGTATTTCCTGAGATATATTCAACAACTACAATACTTCTATAATCCAAAACATATACAATGTTCTTAGAATTTGTCAACAAAACAAAATTCTCAACATAAGCTCAAACATCAACAAATAGGTCTGGATATTTCTTTCGGACCTCCAATTCACGTTTCCAAGTGGCTTCTTTAACCCTGTGATATTTCCACAAGACCTTCACCAAGGGAATCGTCTTGCCTCGCAAGACTTGGTCCCGTCTATCCAAGACCTGCACCGGTCTCTCCTTATACAAGGCATCCTCATTTATTTCTAAGTCGGTCCAATCCAACACATGTGACGGATCCAGCTCATATTTCCGAAGCATACTAACATGAAATACGTCATGCACTCCGGACAACTGCGGTGGCAATGCTAGACGGTAGGCAATCTCCCCTATCCTCTCAAGCATTTCAAAAGGGCCAATAAACCGAGGGGACAACTTCCCACTCTTCCCAAATCTCATTAAACCCCGTCTAGGTGATATCTTTAGAAAGACATGATCACCCATCTCAAATGCCAAAGGCCTCATTCGATGGTTGGCATAACTCTTTTGGTGACTCTGGGCTGTAACCAACCTCTTACGGATAAGTTCAACTTTTTCCGTCGTTTCCCATACCAACTCCGGGCCCAACAAAGGTACATCACCCACCTCGGCCCAACGCACTGGAGACCTACACGGTCGGCGATACAAGGCCTCAAACGGTGTCATGCCACTACTCGATTAGAAAATATTGTTGTAGGCAAACTCCACTAATGGTAGGTGTCTTTCCTACGACCCCTTAAAGTCAAGGACACAGCCTTGAAGCATATCCTCAAGGATTTGAATAGTACGCTTGGACTGCCCATCAATCTGAGGATGGTAAGCTGTGCTAAAAGTCAATCTAATGCCCAAGGCACTCTGCAAACTCTGCCACAACCTAGCAGTAAAGCGTGGATCTCTATCTGAGACAATCGACACTAGGACCTCGTGCAACCTCACTATGTCCTGAATATACAAGTCGGCAAGATGATCTATCGAATCTCTCACGCACATAGGAATAAACTGCGCCAACTTAGTCAACCGGTCAACCACCACCCAAATGGCGTCACTACCTCGTTGAGTCATCGGAAGACCCACAACAAAATCCATTGTGACGTGCTCCCATTTCCACTCGGCTATAGGCAAGGGTTACAACAAACCCGCTGGCCTCTGATGCTCGGCCTTCACTTGTTGACAAGTATGACACTTTGACACAAACACCGCCACATCTTTCTTCATCTCCCTTCACCAGAACTGGCGACTCAGATCATGATACATCTTTGTGCCTCCCGGATGCACCGCAAGGCGTGAATGGTGAAACTTTCGGAGTACTTCCTCTTGACAAGACTCCGGCATAAAAAAGCGGTCTCGATACTTCACACTCAGGTCGGGATATACAGTCAAACCCTTCTCTACCCTCCCACTAGAGATCTTCTCTCGGAGGGATTCTACCTAAAAGTCACCCTTATGTGCCTTCAACACTCGATTCACAAGTGTAGGTTGTGCCATTACAAAAAACAAAGTCACAGACTCAACAGACTCACCCAGAAGCAAGTCAAATTCCCCAAGAGCACCCAATATTTCCCATTCCTAGATAGCAATATAAGCTACATTGCCAATGGACTTCCTACTTAGGGCATTGGCCACAACATTGGCCTTCCCCGGATGATAATGCCACTCGAAGTCATAATCTTCTATAAACTCCATCCATCTTCTCTGCCTCAAATTCAAATCCTTCTATGTAAACAGATACTTCAGATTCTTATGATCCGAAAACACCTCGAATCTCTCACCATAAAGATAGTGCCTCCAAATCTTCAAGGCGAAAATCACAATTGTTAACTCTAAGTCGTGAGTAGGTAATTCCTCTTGTGTGTTTTCAACTGCTGCGAGCCATAGGCTATTACTTTTCCTTCTTGCATCAATACACAACCCAAACCCTCTCTTGAGGCATCAAAATACACTGCATAACCCAAACCCCTCTCCGGAATAATCAAGACTAGAGCGGTGGTAAGTCTAATTTTAAGCTCTTGGAACGACTATTCACAAGTCTCACTCCATACAAATTTGACCCATTTCCGCGTCAATTTAGTCAAAGGCGAAGCTAACCTGGAGAAATCCTTCACAAACCGGCAGTAATAATCGGCCAATCCCAGAAAACTGCGGATCTCAAAGATACTCTTAGGCTGTGCCCAATCTTACACTGCCTCTATCTTGGATGAATCTACGGTCACCCCTTCCCCGGATACCACATGGCCTAAGAACTTAACATCTTTTAGCCAGAACTCACACTTCCCAAACTTAGCATACAACTTATCGGCTCTAAGCAACTCGAGCACCACTCGCAAGTGTTCTTCGTGCTTCTCCTTAGAAGGTGAATAGATTAGAATGTCGTCCATGAAAACGACCACAAAGCGATCTAAGAACTCTCGGAAGATCCGGTTCACCAAGTTTATAAACACAGCCGGTGCATTAGTGAGCCTAAAAGGCATCACCAGAAACTCATAATGGCCATACCGCGTACGGAATGCCGTCTTCGGGATATCTTCCTCCCTAACCCTCAACTGAGGGTAACCCGATCTCAAGTCTATCTTGGAGAAACAATGGGATCCTTTCAACTGGTCAAACAAATCTTCTATACTAGGCATAAGGTATTTATTATTAATTGTAGCCTGATTCAATTTTTGGTAATCGATGCAAAGTCTCAAAGGCCCATCTTTCTTTTTAGCAAAGAGGGCTAGTGCTCCCCACAGTGAAGTACTAGAGCGAATAAAGCCCTTACATAGAACCTCCTGGAGTTGAATCTTCAACTCACTTAACTCAACTACGGCAAAACGGTACGGTGCCATGGAAATCGGTGCCGTGCCAGGCACTAAGTCAATAGAGAACTCGATCTCTCGATGGGGTGGTAAACTAACAAGATCCTCGGGAAAGACGTCCGAGTACTCACAAACCACTCTGGGCAACTCGGTCCGGGTCTTATCACACTAACTACTCATACAGCTAGCGAGAAGACAACTAAGCTCACTTCGCCCTTGCGGATCATACACCGGTGGTAAGACTCTACCAACCTGATCTCCCAAGAAATAAAAACAGTCCCCGTTCAGGATACATACAGTAACCTTCTAACGGTAGCAATCTATAACAGCTCGGTATGACGATAACCAGTCCATACCCAAAATCACATCAAACCCCGACATATCCATTACCATAAAAGAAAATGGAAGTCGGCGATCGACGACCTCTATATCACAGCCCCTACACCCTTGTTTCAAAACCAACTCACCCCCAATAGGTGATACTACACAAATAGTAGAAGCTAACTGTGCCAACTCCAATCCCAAAACAGATGCAAAAGCAAAAGAAATAAAGGAATGGGATGCACCCGTATCAATCAATACATTAGCAATCGAGTTGCAAAATAAAAAGGTACCTCTCACTACTGATGGAGCCAGATTAGATCCGTGCTATAACAAAGATATACGCTACCAGAGGTCTCTCGATCCACTGCCACCTCTCGAGCATAAGATCACAGATAGATCGAAATGAAGAGGTTTCGATTGGCCTCGAGGCTCGAATCGACTGGGCTGGTTGATAACTCTGTGTTTGTCTCAAACCAGACACACCAGATGTGCCACCCAACTGCAGACAAAACCTTTTTAGATGCCCCGCTTACCTACACTGATAATAAGCGAACGGCTGGCCTCTGTCCTGACTCTGGCCCTGAGAACGAGCCAAAGATGATGCCACACGCTGCCCTCCTCCCCTCTGCGGGCAAGCTAGAGACTTGTGGTCTAGCTGGCCACATTTGTAATAGGTGATGTCTTCCTGACTGCTTCTTCTAGAACCTGAACTCGGTACCGGGAAGGTAGACCTCGAATGTACTCCCTGGGACTACTGAGGGTTAGAACCCCTCTGCCTCTTACCGTCCCTCTAGCCATCCTGACTCCTTCTAGAGCCCCTCATCCTCTCATTCTCAGCATGCATGATAGTCTAAAGATGGGCTACAGCCTGCACAAGGCGCCCATACTCCCTAATCATGGACTCGGCCACTCGAAACATGAGTCCGGTCCTCAATTTTTTCTCGAACTCCAGATAGCGGCGTTCCTCAGTCGCCACTAACTCAAGTGCAAACCTAGACAAACTAATGAATGTAGCTTCAATCTCGGCCACTGGTGTGTTCAGCTGCTTAAGTTAACAAAACTGGTCCCTCAATTTCTCCCTAACAGTGGGAGGCAAAAACTTCTCCTGGAAGGCGTCAACAAAAGCCTCCCAAGTCCCTCCAATACGCCCTTGAACAAACTTCCACCATTGACCCGCGCCTTCCTTCAACTGGAAGGACGCCAAGGTCACCCTCAAACCTCCGTCTTCAATGCCAAGCATCTCAAACGTCTTCGTCATCTGCTCAAGGCACTCATCAACCTTCAGTGGCTCCTTAGGATCCCCCAAAAACTCATTCGAATTCGATCGGAAGAACTCCTTCTTCAAAAAGGACGGCCCTACCTCAGCTATATGGGCTGGACTTGATTCTCAGCCTTGAGAATATCCATGGATTCCCTCAAAGCTCCTGCCATCTTGCGAGCTAAGGCGCCCATGGCCTGCTGACCTACTGGCTCGGCCACGTTGGCCTGACCAACTTCTTCCTCTTGCACTGGAATCTCATCCGGTATAGGCATCTCCTGCTTCCTAGGCCTACCACGCTTACTACCACGTCCTCGTCCTAACATCCTAATAAAGGTAACAAAGACATTAGCACATTCACAAATGTGCCGAAGCTATTTCACTCGCGTCCTAATACGATGGACAATTGTAATTCACTTCATATAGGCACTTTAATCACATAAACACTTACGAATTTCATTTCTGGATAATGACCCTCCCATGGTGTTGCTAGAGTTCCAGTTAGAAACGACAGTGATCAAGTGCCTTTTCAATAGGACTCCCAGAAACCCATAGACCCGATCAACATCTTAGAAACTAAATTTCATACCCATATAGTCACATAAGCATGTTATCATATAAACACATAACATCATACATAAGTCTCTAACAAGCGAGACAAACCCATTCTGGTACTAACCACTTCCCCCGTACCTAAAGTATTCAAACCCAGTACGCTCTAATACCAAGTTGTAACGCCCTCAAAATAATACATAATCCCATCATCTAACAGTTCTATATACATGATAAATAAATCACATTTCCATACATACATCAGAGTTAATATTACAAAAGGGTGTTTCATATAGGTTCCAAACTGTTTACAACATAACAAAATGCCCTACGGGTTTACATCTTTCCAAGTACTAACTTGGTTACAAAAGAAGAGTACTAACTCTTTTCATATAAAGCCCTTGGCTTGAATTTACATTTAACTCAAAAGATATAATAACAAAAGAAGCCTTCAGCCTCTAAACCACCTAAGCTATGCCCTTGGAGGCGGCATGTTCTCTGTACCTGAAAATGGTGTCCCAAGTAGGGTGAGCCAATGCCCAATAGAGATATGCTAAACATACTATGAGAAATATTTAAAACATTAGCATCCGATAAATGTTTAACATATGTAACCCACCATACATCCTTTTTATAACCAGGTAACATTCACAAATGTATTTCAATCCATTTCCATTCCTTTATCCAAATCAATTCTTTAACATGGTACATTATTTATCCAAACAATTTAAATGAGACTACAACTCATATTATCAACTTTTCAATCATCAACATCATTCAGATGTATATAAGGTTTTGGAACTTTTACCCTGGACACTCCAGCAAACTTAGTTATCAATGGAGTCCATCACTTATCTCCTCCCACATAATGGAGTACATCCCCTATCTCATCCCAAACAATGGAGTACATCCCCTATCTCCTCCCAAGCACATATACATATACAATGTATTTAAACAAATTGTCATATACAATGACCAATTCAATCACATATTCAATGTTTATACCGAACCGTCATATTCAATGACATATTCCAATTGATTAGTTTCAATTTCCCTAATCATCATGCATTGTCTACAACAATTAAGACTATTCTCCACGGATAGCTCAAAACAGTTATTTCTAAACAGATAAATAAATCTATCAAATAGATAATTTATTACATTTTTTATCAGTGAGTGATTTATCAATCCAATAACAACATTCTATCTCATATTTTTTCCAATTTTCATAATTTCCAATTCAATTTCATATTTCCATAATTAATTTCATTAATTACACAACTGACCTATTTAGGTCCAATTAGGGCATTATTTTCCTCTTTCTCAAATATCAACCCTAAGGCTCAATTTCATCATTTATACCCAAACAACCCCATTTCAAGACCTCACATACACAATGGAGCCTAAAAATAGAAAACCCATCTTTCAAACATTTCAAATCTCCAACCCTAATTTCTCAAACTAGAGGGGTATACCGTATAGATCTAGTTTGATACTACCTCAGATTTGTCATCCTTTGCCCCATCTTATCTCTCTGGTGACAAGATCTTGCCGAAATCTACTAAATTAGCTTTTTGTTGTTGTTGTTGATAATGATAATGATGATGAAGAAATAGATAATTTTTTTTGTTTTGTTTTTGTGTTGAATAGATGAAGAGAGAGAGAGAGAGAGAGAGAGAGAGATATATATATATATATATATGACGATATAGTTTTTTTTTTTTTGGATTGCAATATATATATGTGTTGGTGTATGTATATCTGTGAGTGTATGTATGTATATTTGTGAGTATGTATATGTATGAGACAGATTTGGAAAAAAATTGATGTTGATGATAATGATTGCAACAGATAAACAAAAAAGTTAACACATATTTTCAACATATAGAAAAAAATTGAACAAATAGATAGAATTTAGAGAAAAAATTGAATAGATAGATATAATTTAGGAGAAAAAATTGACCAGATAGCCAAAAATTTTGGATAGATAGAATTTAGAAAAGAAAAATTAAACAGATAAATGTAAAATTGAAAAAAATTGAACAGATAATTTTTTTTTTTGAACAGGTAGGGAATTTTTTTGAAGAGAGAGGGAAAAAATTTGATTAGATGGTCAACAAAAGTCAATAGATAAAAAAAAATCAAGGTGTAAAATTGGAAACAAAGGTCTTCCAAAACCAACAAAAGAGCTTCTCACCAAATTATTTCGCAAAAGTTAGACCTCTTACCATTAAAAAATATTTACTGGACCTAATACTTTAGACATTCTCTAAATTAAATTTATCACTAATTTTCTCTTATCTTGAACAATTTTGGTAAATGAATAATAAATAATTAACCCTTGATTTTTTTTTTTTTTTTGTTGAGAGACATGATTTAGGCTGTCGGGTATTTCACGATCCGCTATGTTAAAAGCCCAATCTACTCTCAGTCCCAGGCCGACACCTAGAAGGCCATTGGTCAGAATAAGAACGTCATAGAAAAATTTCCAACTTGACTTTTAAAAAATAAAGACAATATTAATTCAAGCACATTATTCTAATAAAAAATATATAATAAGAGAGATTTTCGTTTTATGGGTTATTAGTTATGCAATTAAGTCTATTTTCTCAATAATGGCATTCCATTTTTTGGGGTCTATTTATTGTGCCAATGCGAATTAAATATTCTTTTTTAGCAATGATCCACAACAAGACATTAGCAAAAAAACATAATCCAACTAGCTAAGTTAAAATATTGTGTGTTTTTTAAGTACATTTCTCAAAGGACCGTTAAATTAACAAAATAAAATTATTAAAATAAATAAATAAATAAATAAATGTAAAAATATCTTGATTTGTTTGGGCACTAGACTAATCTAAAGACTCCGCATTGTGGTAGTTTGAACACTGAGTTTATGCTCATCAATCGAGAAACAAAAATAATTTAAAATTTTAAAAAAGAGCTTTAATATAGTGGATCCCATTTATAATGTGATGTGTATTTTTTTTCTTGCCAGGTAAATAAAGTTCAAATCAAAACTCTCCTTCTAAAACTCTGCATCACTTACAGTTTAAGCACTAAATTTTAAAAGCTAATTAACACCATGATTGCTCATCATTTCTTGTAGAACATTGTCCGTATGTGTGCTAGTCAGAGTTGTAGAGAGAGTAGCATTTGAAACTTTTGACACAATTGGAGATTCTTAATTTTGTTAATTTACGGCACACAACTACAACACAACATTCAATTCAACAACCGCACATGACAAGCTTTTAATTGCAGCCGTCCATGAATAAACAAACATAAGAGCACTCACCCCAAAAGAAGTAGATTTGATTCTTTTACTCTTAGGTCTGGTCTAGTCTAGTCTAGTATAGTGTTACAAAGGAAAAACAAATTATAAACAAACAAAAGGAGAAGGTTCTATATATATATATATATGTCTTGCTTTTCAACTGTAATTTTCATATTTTTATGAATAAAGTCGTCAAAAAAAGAAAAGAAAAAAAAAAGGTTCACACATTTCATTTTCTTTACTTTGTATAATTCTATTAATCAGAAAAAAAAATCCCCTGAAATGTGTCTAGCATGTTTCATATCACACAAAATTTAAATCACAACACAAATTCTAAGCATTTTCTCCCCCTTTCATAACATTTCTCATTGAGGAGAGTCTTCACTTCAATCATGTAAGAGTATTAGATTGTTGGGGTCATCAATTTGATAATTTGATTTGTTCATTTTGAGGCCTATGTGTGTAGATTATCTGTAAAAAAATTTTTAAAAAAAAGAAAAGATTAATATGATAATTGTACGCACATTATTTCATCATATTTGTATTTTAAAAAATTATTTTTCATCTATTCCTAAAAAATCAAACAAACCTGATGACTTCATGTGACTACATAATCAAATCAATTTAATTGGTCCAGTTTACAATATAGACTGAAAATGCGCAACCACAATTGCAAAGTTATCCTTCTTGTTTTTTTGTGTCTTCGCTTTTAAGTGAAGCAAAATTGCAAAACTAGTTCAATGCCTTTGTTAAAAGGAGAGTATTTTGGCCACAACAAAGTGCCAATTTTCGTGTGGACAGCCACGTAGATATCTTCATGAACGTCTAAAGACAATGCCAACCCAAAATTGTACTAAATAGAATCTAGCTATATATAAAACCTCCCAAAAATCAGCAAAATTCTATATAGGTTTTGTTTGTGAAGAACAAGACAATTGCAGTCTCTAAAACCAAAATCTAAGTTTTTACACAAACCAAATATAAAATCAGACACAAAAAAATAAATAAATGAATAAGATTGTTGAGAAATGAGCTCCACAAATGATCTTATAAAATCTTATTTATTCATATATTTTCTATATTTGATTTTGTGTTTGATTTCTGCATTTGTAACGTTGTTAGAAACCAGAAAGCGCAGTTGGCACCGAAAGAGAAAGCTGCTAATAATTAATGGGTAATCTGATCACATCAGAGCTGGAAAATTAAGCCTAATAATACAAACATCCCATGTTCATGTCATGTGTTCTTTGTTGCTTCCTTAAACTTTAGTGCACTGATTGGTCTTTCTAGCACCTTTTCACTCAATAAAAATTAATTGTACAGTAACAGAAGATTTATTAATCAGCCTTATTAAATTACTTTTTTATAATCACTTTTTTTTTATTTTAAATTTTTTATTTTATTTTATTATTAAATTATAAGCAGATCAACCTATGTATAGGTGAAGTAAGTTTGTTCGTTACTAATGCGTTGCAAGTGATGTGCCTCCTTCTTAATCAACAAGTTTGTCATTTAGTGATTTGATATATATTTATTAATGTAGACTAAATTATTTTATATCTAACAATAAGAAAATCTAAAATTTCTCAGAAACTTATAGACAAAGCTTTTATAAGTTCTCTTCTTGCAGTGTTGAATTTTACTCGCTCATGACTGAATGATTAGGAGTTGTTTGGGATGACCTAAATAAGTGTATTTTTTATCTTTTTATGAAAAGATGTGTAGAAAAGTAGAAAGGTAATGTGATGAAAAAAAGATAAAAAGATGGATTATTTTGTAATTGCCAAACTTGGCCTTAGTCTAATAAATGGTGTTCACCTAGGATTCTTTGTAATAATTTTGGCCCCGTTTGTTTTCAGAGATATAATGGAGGGGATTGATAGTGAGGAGATTAATAATGAGGGGATTGTTAGTGAGGGGATTAAGTAAAATTGTGTTTGTTTTGATGATAGTTGTTAGTGTAGAGATTGTTAAATTATTTTTATATAAAATAAATATAAAATAATAAAACAAATACAAAAAATACAAAAACATTAAACATTAATGTTTTAAAAAAAATGCCCAACATGTAAAAAATTTTAAAAAAATAAAAATAAAATAAAAAATTTTCAGAAAAAAATAAAACAAATAAAATAATGATTTTTACTTAACAAAAAATATAAAAAATTAAACATTAATGTTAAAAAAAAATGCCCGAGATGTAAAACATAAAATAAATAAATAAAATTTCTAGTCTGCCGGACTATTTTTCTAATATCAAGTTCTGGACGCCCATCCGAATCCCCTTGGGGAGGTCTATCCTAATCCGGAGCTTATTATCAATCCCCTCTCTATCTCTCAAACCAAACACAATATTAGTGGGTCCTACTTCACTACCAATCCAATCACCCCTCTAACTCTCCAAACAAACAGGGCTTTTGTGTACAAAAATCTTATCTATACTATATATTAAGCAAAAGTGGGTTTTTAACCCAAAGGCCTGTGGGAGCTCTAATCTCCTAATCCTAATTTTTTAATTTTTTGATTTTAAAAAAAAAAACTCAGTATTTATTGATTTCTTCCAATCCAACCTCAGCATTTATTGACTTTTCCCAACCCACAATCCCTTTTGACTTCTCTCATAATTATTGCAACATCCTTTTCAATTTCTCCCATAAATTATGGTTCCACACAAAAATAAAAAATAAAAAAGATATAACATCTAAATTTGAATTATGATTTAATAATATAATTATGTATTTTTTTTATGTATGTCTATCAAAATTTTAAATCACTTAATGGGACAAATTAATCAATTTTTCAAAATTATTGATTTTTAATTTCCAAAATAGATTAAAAAAAACTATTGACTGATTTATTTATTTAATAACAAAAATATTTCATAATCTCTCTCTCCTAATCCCTCTCACAAATTTTCATAAAAAAATATTAAAATTTGTATTCATTTTCTCTTCCCAAAAAAATCAGATAGGAGATTCAATCTCCTAATCCTAATTTTCTAATTTTTTGATTTAAAAAAAAAAATCTCAGCATTTATTGACTTCTCTCAACCCAACCTCAGCATTTATTGGCTTTTCTCAACCCACAATCCCTTTTGACTTCTCTCATAAATATTGCAACACTCTTTTCAATTTCTCCCATACATTATGGTTACACACAAAAATTAAAAAAAAAAAGATAAGAATTTAACTATAGATCTCAAAAAGATATAACATCTAAATTTGAATTGTGATTTAATAATATAATTATGTATTTTTTTTATGTATATCTATCAAAATTTTAAATTACTTAATGGGACAAATTAATCAATTTTTCAAAATTATTTATTTTTAATTTACAAAATAGATTAAAAAAAACTATTGACTGATTTATTTATTTAATAACAAAAATATTTCATAATCTCTCCCTCATAATCTCTCTCACAAATTTTCAAAAAAAAATATTAAAACTTGCATTTATTTTCTCTTTACCAAAAAATCAAATAATATTTTCTATTAAAGTTGTAGATATCTACCTATATTTTATATATATTATATTATAACATAACAAAAAAAAAACTAAAAAACTAAAAAAATAATCAATAAAACCCATATGTCTATCACATATCTAACTCACATCATAATTTACCTAAATAATAATAATTAAAAATAAATGGAAACCACAGATAAATTAAATTTTTTTAAAAAAAAGATACCCACAACTCCATCTTAAATAAATTGAAAAAAAAAATACCCAAATAGAAACCACACAAAAATAAAAATAAAAATAAAAAGATGTATCTATCTATCTATCTATCTATCTATCTATATCTATACTATATATTAAGCAAAAGGGGGTTTTTAACCCCCCAAGACCTATGGAAGCTTCAATATCTCAATCTGAATTTTTTAAATTTTTTATTTAAAAAAAAATTCAGCATTTATTGATTTGGTCAAAATCCCTTGATTAGCATTTATTAACTTTTTTTCAATCCACATATCTTTCCACATGCCTGCAATTATTGATTTGGTCAAAATCGATTTAAAATCCCTTTATACAAATAATTATAGATACAATTATTCTTTTCAACTTCTCCCATACACTATGGTTAGTGATAAGAAAAAAAATCTTTAAAAACATAATTTATATATTAAGAAAAATCTAAAACAAATATAAATATCTATAATTATCCCGTGCATAGCACGGGTGATAGGCTAGTAATAATAGTTGCAATAGCGGTTTAAGGTTGCCATTATTATTGCAAAATTGTTACACAAAATTTAATCAGTGGTCTCTAGTACTTGCAAGAGATTTTTTGACTAATGGCAGCATTGCAATCCTCAATCACAAAATGTGTTACCCTTTGTTTGGTGTTTATTTTCGTCAAAAAAATTTTGAATAAAAAAAAAATTGCGAAAACTCAACCAAAGTGAAAACTTGAAACTTTGTCTCGTGTCTAATTATCCAATCCAGATCACATTGGTCATTTTCATAGAACTACAATTGGCTTGCTCAAAATCAGATGATAGTAAACATCCAACCAAGTGTGAAATGATTTTTCCACATTGACTTTTAAACCAATTTGTTGTTGTCTAAATAACCATCAACTAACTTGGCTATATATTGTCTTGTTTATTTATTTATTTATTTTTTGGAGAGGAATAGGTGAAGAGAAAGTTAAAATAAATAATCGATATGTATTTTGACAAAAACTAATACTGGACCTTCCAAATATGAATGCGCAGTGGTGATCAATTGAAGTCGGTTAAGGAAAAAGAAAAATTAAACCATGACAATACTTACATTCAAATATCAAAACGGGCAAAGAATTAATAGGCCATCTATCACATTCTTATTTAAGATAAGTAATGATTATGTAGTCCTTTAGTATCCGGTGACTTTGTCCATGTGATACTTCCAACAAAGTAATGAGACAATGTTGACTCACTTATATTAAGTAATTGACAGACGATAAATAATTTAGTATATTTTTGATTTTTTATTTATTGAGAATATTATATAAATAATGTTACATGACATTTCACAACTGCCTAATAATTTTCTGATTGAAAAGTCAATTTTTTTTATGGCTCGTGATGTTGAGGAAATTAAAAAAAAACAGTTATAAAAAAAAAAGAAAAACAGTTACTAAAAAGGGAAATTAGGGGCATTAGGGGCACTTTTTTTAGTGCTAAAAAACATTTTCCTTTTTTTATATTGCACAGAATCTAATCATGGAAACTAGATACAACTCTTACCCATGTATGAGATCCTCACATTTGATAAAATTTATCTCATCTGAAAGAATTATATTTGATTATTTGATCCGACTTTATACGCCTAAAATTTTGGTGAAAGGTGGCATTAGAGGTTAATGATAATGGCATATGGGGCCTCGGGGGCAGACACCATAATTCTGAGCTCCACCGCAGACCCGAAATGATAACATTAACTACACTACACACCATGCTTGCATTTCCAGTAAAGTGGCTATATGGCCTTTCTTACATACCCCACCAACTCACCAACCATTCATTATGCAAAGTTTCACCTTAAAGCAATCTCTACTTTCTCTGATTCTTCTAATTCAATCAAACACAACTCCTTTATATATCATTATATTTGTTTTTATAATTATTTTTAACCAATAAATTATTTGTAGATATCCATATACACAGTAAAACAAAATCGAGATATCAAATCGATAATACATAGTGGGTCGTTTTACATATCAAAAATAAATATTAAACCGTATCAAAATTCTTTAAAATAATAGTAAGTCCAGTTATCGATCTACAAAGACAAATGTAAAATTAAACTAATTTAATTGTTAAATTTCTAATTTAACTTTTGATTAAAAAGATGATAATTCATAAACTAATAATAACTAAAATAAACTAAGAACTTAACTTAGCAAATAAAAGTGAAACAATGGGATTACTGATTTTTAGGAAAATTAATTCACCACTAGTTACATAAATAAGGCCTCAATTGGAAAATTAATTATGTCCGGTTTGAACCAAATAATACTTCGCAACTACAAGTTCAAAGCATTGATCAAGATAATTATCATGTTTAATGTATAGGCACGAACTATCTCAAGTAGTACGGGTCGTTCGCTTTAAACTAGAATAGCAATACGACTCGTCCCTTGTAGTATGGCTTGTCTCAAACCTTGAATATGAAAACAAAGAAAACTGTTGCATGGAAAGCATTCCACAATCATAGGAAAAAGAATACTTGAAGAAATAATGAAAAATTATATTTAAAAATTTCTTGAATACCACACAACTTGTTCAAACCATTACATAATCAAAAATAAAAAAGAAACCCTATTTACTTGGCTAGGGTTTCATCAAAACCCTAAGAATAGAAGAACTAGCCATTCATGAAAGAGTGAGAAGAGGTAGAGGAAGAGAAAACCACCGTGAGAGATATTTTTGAAGCTTGAAACCCTTCTCTTCAAACCCTAGCCCTCCTATCCTTTGGAAAATTTCAGAACCCTAATCTAGCTTTTTTTTTTGCCTTTTATATCTCCAGCTTTTCCAAAACAGGTTCAAAACATAGGGCACATTTTCCAAGGTACGACTTGCACGTACGGGAAACGCCACCGCACGTGCGATTTTCTTGGGCCCTGTTTGGTTGCGATGGATGAGGCGCACATGCGGGAAGCATTTTTCTAGTTAAAATGCTGTGTTTTTGCTCATTTTGTGCTCCAACTGCATCCAACCTGATTGGCATAAAACAGACATAAAATATACAATTTGACTGACAAATAAGGTTAAGAGATCCTAATTACCGGCCTCAAGTTTGTACAATTCGGCCTCGATCACATCTCCAAACTTACAACTTGCTAGTCCTCAAACAAGGAATAAAGAAAAAAAATCTAGCTACATTTTCTTTCGTGAAAAGAACGATTGCATTTAGCATATGCAACAAGTCTTTAAATCACAAAGTTACCCCAAGTGGACGAATATAATCTCATGAAGGTTTCCAGATAGAAATAATGCCCATAAACATTAACATAATCGCATCTGCCCAACAACAATTAACCATACTACTTTACTCAAGAATTAACTTATGTGCTAGTATAGTACAATATTAAGACATGATGAGTCATTGAAGGCATAGTGGACAAGCATGAATGAATCTATTGAGCAAAAATCACAATTCAGTAGTACAAAAGTTGAGTTCCTTGTACTTGTGAATACTAGTAAAATACATCATCAATACCCTCGGTATAAAGTACAATCCCTATATTAGTTAATTGTTCACTATAATAATCCAATGTAACTCACAATAACATCTAATATGTACAGAAAAATTAAACTTTTGCGACTAAGATTCTCACAATTATTATTATTACTTTTTTTGAAAGACTGTGTAATGTCTTGATTCATTAAGCTTTCTAATCACCCATGTAACAAGCAGTGGGCCAATGACTTCCAAACCCGACGGTTTTAGGGCACTAGGTGTGAAGAAACCCTTACAGGCTTAATAACTCGAGCTGAAAAAGCTACGGCTCCGAACAAGTCATTTTTCTTATGTCTCCTTAACTGTGAAATGTCTAGGTTCCTTAAACTTTCTAATTAATCCATGTAGTAAGTATTAGGCCAATGACTCTCAAACCAAACGGTTTTAGGGACTAAGTGTAGAGACACCTATATGGGTTGAATAATTTGAGTTAAAAAGGTTATGAATCCAAACAAGTCAAGTTCTTATTCTTTTTTTTTTTTTGAAAATCAAGGCTACTCATTTTTTTTTTTTGTGCAACACTGACAATTATTAATGATGTACATTAGGAATTATAATAGAGAGCTCACTGTTATGATAGTGTGTTCATGTGAATCATGACATACCCATGACAAGTCTATTAATACAACAAATACAAACAACTATCCTAGTGCAAACATTATATGCGAGTATTTACCCTATAAACCTTTTTCATGCAAGTCTACTATGTTTCCCAATTAACATATACTTATATCACCATCTTACTAATAACAAGTCAACACCAAGTGAAGCGTTGCAATTAAGTGAAGCAAGTATAAACATGAATTATGAATTATGAGCCAAGTAGAAGTATACAAAAGAAAACACATAAAAAATAAACACTAAACCGTACCAAATTTCTTAGAATAATGGTAAGTCCATGTATCGATCCACAGGAAAAAATGTGAAATTAAACTAATTTAATTGTTAAATTCCTAATTTAACTTTTAATTAAAAAGATGATGATTTATAAACTAATAATAACTAAAATAAACTAAGAACTTAACCTAGCAATTAAAAGTGAAATAACAGGATTATTGATTTTTGAGAAAAATCTAGGGTAATGAATTTACTACTAGTTACATAAATAAGGTCTTAATTTGAAAATCAATTATGTCCGGTTCGAACCAAATAATATTTTGCAACTACAAGTTCGAAGCATTGATCAAGATAATTATCACGTTCAATGTATAGGCACGAAATGAGTCATTCGCTCTAAACTAGGGTAGCAATATGACTCGTCCCTTGTAGTATGACTTGTCTCATACCTTGAATATGAAAACAAAGAAAACCGTTACATGGAAATCATTCAACAATCACAGAAAAAGAATACTTAAAGAAATAATAAAAAATATATTTAAAATTTCTTGAATACCATACAATTTGTTTAAATCATTACATAATCAAAAATAAAAAAAGAAAACCCTATTTTCTTAGCTAAGGTTTCATTAAAATCCTAGGAATAGAAGAACTAGCCACTCATGGAGGAATGAGAAGAGGTAGAGAAACATAAAACCACCATGAGAGATATTCTTGAAGCTTGAAACCTTTGTCTTCAAATCCTATCCTCTTTTATCCTTTGGAAAATTTCAGAACCCTAATCCAGCCTTTTTTTTCTGCCTTTTATATCTCCAACTTTTCCAAAATAGGTTTAAAACATCGGTCACATTTTTTGAGGTATGGCCACATATGCAAGAAATGTCACCGCAAGTGTAGGGGTGTAATTTTGGCCCGGCCTGGCCCATCCGGGGTCGGGTCGAGCCGAGTCTATGTCGGGCCTTGTAGGCTTCTGCCAAAAAATCGGGTTGGGCTGAATTGGCCCATGAGCCAGAAAACTAGGCCCAAGCCCAAACTCAGGCCCAGGGGTATTCGGACTTTGGGTGGGCCAGTGGGCTGAGCCTCGGGCCAGGCCCTTGTGCTTGGGCTTTGGGTGGGCCTAAACAATTTTTTTTTAATTTTTTCTACCAAAATTTTATTATTTTCCATTAAAAATAACACTGGGCCTCGGGCCGGGTTTTTGGGCTGGCCTTGAGCGAGTCGATGGGCCGGGCTTCAAAATGATGGCCTAAGGCCTCGAGTTGGGCTTGGGCCTGGGCCTAAACGGGTTTTAACGGGCCGGGCCCACCTTGGGGCCGCGGGTGGGCTTCGGGCCGCCCGTAGGCTATGGGCCAAAATTACACCCCTACGCATGTGCGGTGAGGGTTTTGCATGTGTGGGAATGGGCCTTTGCACGTGCGATTTTCTTGTGCCCTATTTGGCTGCAATGGATGGGCCGCACGTACAGGAATGATCCTCCGCATGTGCGGAAAGTATTTTTCTAGTTAAAATGCTATGTTTTTGCTCATTTTGTGCATCAACCGCATCCTACTTGATTGGCATTAAATAGACATAAAATATACAATTTGACTGTCAAGTAAGATTAAGGAATTCTAATTATTGACCTCAATGTTGTACAATTTGGCCTCGATTACTTCATAACATTTGTCTTGTCAAAAACTCTTCCATTGAATCTTTTGCGTTGCCTTACATATCTTTGAAAACTTCAAGAAACGAAAAGGTAGTAAAAGATGACAATGGTGTATATATTAATCTATTGATTAAAAGCTTCAAATTAATGTCTGTACATATGAGTTGGAAAATTGCTCTTTAATTACAATCTGGATTTCCATCGGGATTCCTTGTGATGTTAATCTCAATTCTCAAGTCACCATTAATGCCGCAGTGTGTGGATGAAGAGAGAGTTGCAGAGAGATAAATCAATTAAAAGCAATGGAAACGTAGGATTAGCAGGGTGATTATGCTTGCAATCAATGTAGAACCCATGCTAAAACTGTTAATGGTCTTTGATGAACTTCCAATTACAAAATTGGGCAACCATGAATTGTTGTCCAATGTTGGGTTATTTCCTGATCCGAATCCAGACCCATCTGTTGCTCCTGTTGTCGCGGGTGATCCGCTTGCTGTTCCTCTAGGTATTGGTGGTGATGAATCTCTTGAAGATTTTTGGCTGCAAAAATGAAAGTCGAAATGATTAGACATGTCACAGATGTAATAATCTACAAAGAATCATATGAATAGAAGAAAAATAAAAAAGTTTGTAGAAGATATGATAAGATGACAACCAAAGTGCTATGGTATTTTTCTCATTGGTTTATTGCCTTTAATTTTTTTCTTGTTTTCGTTTCACAAATCCATAAATTCTATGAGGAGGCGTAACCTTGTTACGATAAATTCCTTTTAATCAAGATAAGAAAGTGAGCGAATTTTTTTTTTTTTTTTAACAAGAAAGTTGGCTGATACTTGTGTGATTTTGTGACAATTAATTGTGATTATTAGTAGGGTAATTATTCAATAATCTCGGAGTATAAACATGTAATATTCTATAGCATTGTAATTGGTGGAGAAAGTGGATAGGTAGGGTATTGTGTTGGTTGATTGGGGAATACGAGGGGTATATTAAACGATAATTGGTTAAGGAGTACAGACACGTAATACTTCAAGAACATTAAATAATTTCCCTTATTAGTATCCCGGTTTTTGTGCTATTATATTCAATTCTGCTTGTAAAACTTATTATTATTATTAGAAATGTTAGGGATTATGAAATTTTTTTTATGAAAATAATCATGAAAAATTTGTGACTCTTAGATTACCTTAATTAATGTGTGGTACTTTATTCTAAGTGTAATCCAAAGGTCACAAGCCTTTCATGATCATTTTCATGAAAGACTTTTCATGATACCTAGCATTGTTGTATTATTATTATTGAGCTTTCTTAGAGAAGCTAATCTTCAATTTTATGCATTTCTCATAATGCAATGGTGAATTGTCTAATACCTATTGATAGAAAAAAGAAAGGAAAGATGAAACACCAGATTTAAAAAAAGGAGATGCTCTAAGTATAAAGTGCATCAAAAAAATTTTGATTTCATTTTTATTTTATTGGAGAGAACAAATTCTTTTGTTGACACTCTCCCATTAGCAACAATGTGGTTGAATATTCACTTTGAGCAAAAGAAGAGCTAATATTGAAAGAGAATGTTGAGAAAACATAATTACTAGATAATAGAAGAAAATGGAAATATAATAAAGGAAACAATTAATCTAAGCGGAAACAAGTCAAAATAATTGTAGTTTTATATAGGTGTACTAGCAGGAGCAAAAGCGATTTGTGTGGTATGTCACAATTGTTATTTGCATAAAAGTAGGAGAAGTTTATCATGTTGAATTTGAGCATCTCATCTCAATTGCCAATGTTGTTGTTTAAAGTGGGAATATATATATATTTTTTAAATTTAAAAACGAAAAAAGAAAGTTGAAATAAACAAAGAATAATGTTTGAGGGCCCTAAAAAAGGTGGCTTAAATGGTTCAAATTGAGTAAAACGACGTAGTTTTGTGTTGTGTTGTGCCCAAAACGACGCAATTTTGGACAATTTGAGCAATTTGAGCCACTGAATTTAGGGCTCTCTACCAGTGTTGATAAACAAATGAAATGGACTTTAAATTACCTTGGAGAGGAAGGACAGAATGTAATGGTATAATCACCGCCGGTGCACGTAAAAGTACTCGTGGCATCATCATAAGCGTAGCTATACGATCTCGGACACGCCGATTTAAACATCTCCGAATAAACCGATGGCCTACACGTGGCGGGTGTACCAAACGCGCCGCTGCAACAATATTCCGGATTCCCAAACGCCTCACACGCGCTCTTACACGCTTCCCCATCCCCGACCCGAAGCTCCGTCGGGCACTGCTGATTCAAGTCGGTCACACATCCCGTTGATCCGCATGCACCCGACCCGGCACTAGCTTCCACAATCATTGGCAAATTGTACCCATCAACTAAACTTACGTCGTAGAAGTCCTGGTCACCCGACCCGATTGTGAACTCAGCTAGAGTTGCGGGTGGGGCTGCACCGGCACCGTTGCACTCCGCCTGGTTCGACCCGCAGTCACCGGTGGAGCAGTTTCCTTGACCCGTATTGGCATCGAAATTACAGCCGGTTCTGCCCCAGAAGCGACCTGACCAACCCGGTGGAGCTTGGAAGGATCGTGACCCGCCTGAGTGGAGTTCGAACCCGGTACTATCTAATCTGGTGTTGCCTAGAATTCCAGGCCATACTGTGTAGTCGCACCTGTTTATTAGTGTAAATGTAGCCCCTGAAATGCCTGAAATCAAAAGGGTATCCATTAATACATGCAAGTTCTTCATTGCATTACATTACATTATTATATTATAATCTATGATTTTAAATAACAGTATGCATGAAATATTGACTATAGAATTATATATCGATCAATATTAGACAACATTAATCCATATAATGTTGAATTTACCTTTGGAGATCACAAGCAAAATGAGGATGAGAAACAGAGGGGAAGAGGATGAGAAGATCAGATCCATTTGAAGAGAGAGAAAAGGAAGCTATATATGTCTGCTAATGTATGATGAATGTAATAGGAACTAATATGAAAATATGGGTTTGAATTTGGACTTGTGATTAGATCCTCCTATGGTGATAGAGACACTGCTGAGTGGGAATTGGGTTGTGGAAGGACAAATGGCAGGTATGAGAACGAGTGGGAATTGGGTTGATATTCGTTGCTCATATATATATAACCCCAAAACGTAGAGAGTTTGGTTTGGGTAGGGACGAGGAGTATGGGGGTGTTTGGGAAAGATTTTTTTGTGATTTTTATTTTTTTATTTTTTTTTACTAAAAGATAAAGTAGTTACAAAATCAATATATACATATATATATATATATATATACAATATAGGATTGTGGTCTTTATTTAACTAATCACTTCGCTTGGTTTTACTTTTTTTAAAAAATTTTACTCTCTTATTTTTTATATTTTTTTATTTTTATTGAATTTTTTTAATATTTTAAGTAATTTTTTTAATTTAGTCATACCTAACTTAGATGTATTTAAAAAGTAAAAAAATTGTGAACTTTTTTTTAAAAAAATTCACTAAATATCAAAAATACAAAAAAATACTAAAATTCAGTACATTCTTGTATTTTATGTATTTATTAATTTTTTAAAATATTTTTTCACAATTTTTTTTTTATTTTTTAAATATATTTAAGTAAGGTGCATCTAAAAAAGTAAAAAAAAAAATGTTTAAAATTCAAAAATATTCACTAAAAATAAAAAAATACAAAAATCAAAAAATTCAATTTTCAAAAAACCTAATTTAAAAAATTCAAACTAAACATACTGAATATTTTTTTTTCATATGAGCGATTTTGTTTCGACTGTGGAAAAACAAACAAACAATGAATATGATGTACAAAAATAGATAAAATAACGTAGTGTAAAATAACAAAATAATAAAGATGATAAGACTTGAATTCAAAATAATAATAAAATAAAATATATATAGTTTAATATAATAACAAAGATGGAAAGACAAAACAAAAAAGAATAATAAGATGCATATTGTGTAAGATAAGGAAAATAATGAGAATGGCAAGACTTGAAATTGAAATTTTATGGAAGTATAGTTTTGAATAATTAATCAAAATCTAACCTAAAAAGTAGAGCTATTAAGAAAAAAGTTAACGATATGTAACAAATCAAGAGAAGAATTAGAATAAAATCCACAGTTATATAATGCCAAAAATGACGTAATTTTTTAATAGCAAAAGTGAAATTTTTTTGGAAACGACCCATTCGTCCTAGGGCTGTGAATTGTGATTCTTTAACTTTACGAAAGGGGTTTTTTCATCCCACTTTGATGAGTTTCTACTCATCCAAGCTGCTACCAAGAAAATAAAATTAAAATAAAACTTAAATTATATTTGAAAAAAAACCTCAAAGGGAAGGTTAAAAAAAAAAAGACTTAAAAGCTAACAATTAACAATTTTAAAAAAAAAAATTTGCTTATACTTTTTAGGTGTGTTTGATTGGACAAACTGGATAAGGGGATTAGAATCCATCAGACTTGGGTCGTGAGATTGTGAATCTCTGGAGTATTTGGTTGGATTGGATATGTATCCTCTGTTTATTTTTTTTATGGGATTAGATGTCTGAAAATGTCTATTTTTTAGTGAATCCAACGTTTGATTAGACGGACTTGATAGGATAAATGAACAAAAAAACTATTTTAATCATTTTTCAATTGTTTACTAAGTACTAGCAATATTAAACATATCTTTAATATTTTAATTATTTTTAGTTAGATTAAATAAAAATTTATTTTATTTTATTTTTTACACAATTAAATAAATTTATTTTTTAAAAATTAAATAAAATAAATAAATAAAATATCAATAAAAACATACGTTATTTTTTAATTAAAATTTTAAATAAATTTGTTTTTAAAAATAATAATAATTAAACAATGAAATTAAATAAAACATCTATTAACATTTAAATAATGAAATTAAATAAAATATAAACAAAATTTTAAAATAAAACATCAATAAAAAATTATTTAAAAAAATCAATAAATAAAACATCAATAAAAAGTTAAATAAAATTATTTTATTTTTAAATTGAGACAAATAGGGATGGCAATGGGGGTTAATGGGATGGATATTAATTCCCCATCCCCATTCCCCTATAATAAATTTTTCTCATTCCCCATTCCCTATTCCCCATGGGTACCACCCTCCCCATTTCTTAATGGGTATGGATTTTCCCCAACCTACTTTAATCCCCATTTTTTTAATATATATTTAATGTTAACAATTTTTTTATTTTTTTATTTTTTTAAGGTTCACAACAAAAACTAAATATACCTTCAATCTTTTTTTTTTCTTTTTAATATATTTAATGTTAACAACTTTGTTTTTATTTTTATTTTTTTATTTTTTATTTTTTATTTTAAGGTTCACAACAAAAGCTAAATATACCTTCAATTTTTTTTCTTTCTTTTTTAATATATTTAATGTTAACAACTTTTATTTTTTTAAAGGTTCTCAACAAAAGCTAAATATACATTCAATCTTATTTTATTTGATTTGGTTCAACAACAAAATCAAATACGCATTAATTAATGGAGAAATTACTCATAAATCCCACTTTGATAAATGTTACTCTAGTTAGTCCTGAATGTTTTTTATTAAACCATTTAGTCCTGTTTATGATTTTCCTCCTTTCCGAACATCAACTATATCATCACCATCAACAAACATCAACTACATCACCAACATCACTAAACAACATCATAAAAAATTAACATCATAAAAACATCAACATCATCAAGTACATCGTAAAACATCATCAAAACAACATCCTAAAACATCACAACATCATCAAAAATAACATCGTAACAGGACTGGGGGTGTGCTTTCAAGAACTCACGACGGCTCGCAAAATTCACGTGGTTGAATAATCCAGCACAAAATTCAGCGTTACTTCCAGACAAACCACTATTATTACTATGAAGATCAGACCCATCAATGAAATTTGATGAATTAACACCAATTTCAACCACTCGCCGCCGGTGAAATACAATTGAATGACTTGAACCCCCATAGGAACCACGTGTTGACGATTGCCTTAGGATTGGGTTCCTTAATATATCTCCCCGATTATAAAAGAAGAAAATCAGTACCAAAGCACAAAACCCATTGAAGATTCCACGAAATTGACCTTGCCTCTTACCATGTACACCACTCAACTCTATCATTTTTAATCTTCCTCCAATACAGATTCTCGCAAATTATTACAAAAGCACCACTTCCAAGCTTATTAACCCCCCCTCCCCCCCAAAAAAATACTAGGATTTCGACGGATAAACAACAACGAAACCCTAAAATGTGAATTGGATGTAGATTTGAAGAAAGTGTTCGTACTGACCTATGAGATTGAAGGAAAACGAGGGAATTCGACCGTGAAATTGCAGAGGCATAAAATTAGGGTTTCGAAATTGGTACCTTTGAATCAAGATCCGAGGAATATTGACTTGATTGAGGTCTAACCTCGTGTGTTCTCTTCTGCTAAATTTTCGAACCCATCTCCCTCTCTCTATTTCTCACTGAGCCGATCTGAGATGTGGGTTTTGGAGATGTGTTTCGAATCAGATCTGAGTTTCGATCTAAGATGTTTTTGATGTTATGATGATGTTTGAACAAAAAAATTGTTACGATAATGTTTGATCAAAAAAAAATTTGTTATGATGATAATGTTTGATCAGAAAAAATTATTTATTCGTTATTTTTTATGTTTGATGTTATGTTAATCGTTATTTAAATAAATTTGATGTTTGATGTTTGACGAATAATGTTTGATGTTTGACGAATAATCCTAATGTTTAATGGTTGTGTTTGATGTTTGATGGTTGTGTTTGATGTTTGATGAATAATGTTTGTTGTTTGATGAATAATCTTAATGTTTAATGGTTGATGTTTGATGAATAATCCTGACGTTGATAATGTTTGATATTGGATGAATAATTTTGACGTTGCTAATGTTTGATGTTTGAATGTTTAATGGTTGTGTTTGATGTTTGATGAATAATGTTTGTTGTTTGATGAATAATCTTAATGTTTAATGGTTGATGTTTGATGAATAATCCTGACGTTGATAATGTTTGATATTGGATGAATAATTCTAGCGTTGCTAATATTTGATGCTTGATAAATAATTCTGACGTTGCTATGTTTGATGTTTGACGAATAATGTTTGACATAAAAAGGCCTATAGTAAGCTTTTAGAGAAATAGGACCTATTAGTCCAACAAAAAACATTCGGGACTAAATGGACTAACATTCCCAAATTTAGGATTTATTAGTGCTTTCCCCTTAATTAATTAATTAAAAAGTTTGTTTTATAATAATCAAATATATAATTTTGAGAAAATCAAATAAGTTTTAGTAATTGAAAAAAAAAATGTGAAAGAACATGGAAGATTAAAAAAAAAATTACAACCATCTCTCTCTCTCACTCACTCTCACTCTCACTCTCACTCTCTCCCTTACATGTTATAAGAACCTGATTACAATGTTATAAGAGCCTGTTTAAAAAAATAAAATGTGAAAGAACCAATTTGAAGAAAGTGTTATAAGACCCATATTAAATTGCATCAGGGCATAAACAAGGAATTATTTATTGATCTCTTAGCCACGAACATTTTAGACATTAAACCATATTTCTCTTAGCAAATTTGAACCATTCCTTTTAATTTATCCAAAATCTAATTATATCTTGTAACAAATCTGAACCACTCATTTTAAGATATCTATCACCTTCGTTCCATCACCACCACCACCAAATATAAAAAAAAATATTTTTAATTTTTTTTTATAAAAAATATTTTTCATTAAAAAATATTTTCTATCTAAATAAATGAAACATAACATTGGGAAACAAGCTGATTTCAGTTAAATCTGTTCATAACTAAGAAAAATTCTTTTATTTTAAAAAAATTTATTTAGTAAGACTTTGTATCCCTTTTTTATTTTTCCAGCAAATAAATCTTTGTACCCATCCTTTCTAACCAATCACGACTCATACTAGTAAATAAATTTATATTATTTCTATTCTTTATAATTCCCTATTATTTCTATTCTTTATTACCAGTTTTAGCAACCAAGTTTTGAATATTAGTTACATTCACAGTTAGTTTTGTAATTTCAGGTGATAATTCCCCCATTCAATTCGGAGACGTTCAGGATGTTTAATTAAATTTATTTAGCTTACTCGGATGTAATTTATTTAGTTCAGGATGTAATTTCAGGAGAAGCTATTTAAATTTTAAAAAAATGGTTGTGAACCTTAAAAATAAAAATAATAATAATAATAAAAAATTGAATGTATATTTAGCTTTGGTTGTGGATCTTAAAAAAAAGAAGAAGAAGAAGAAGTTGGTTGTGAACCTGAAAAAATAAATAAATAAATAAAAGAAAAAAGATTGAATGTATATTTAGTTTTGGTTGTAAATTTAAAAAAAAAAAAAAAAACATATGGGGAAATTAGTGGGTACCCATTCCCAACCCATTCCCTGTGGATATTTAAAGAATATCACATACCCTACCCATAGATAAGAAAAAAAGGGGAAAACCCATGTATTTTAGTTGGTTCTCCATGATTACCCACATGGTAGGTTATCCATTGCCATCCCTACCCTTAAATTTTATTGAATTTTACTAAATATAATACATAATTAAATAGTATAGGGTTAAAATTGTTATTTCACCACCTAATCCCAATAGTAAATAGTCTATCCAAAATTGTCCCGCCCCCAGGATAGTATAATCCTCCATATGGGGGATAAGGAGTCTGACCGGACTTTATGTCTGGCGAACTAAAAAAAAACAAACGTCAGATTAGATGCTTCCCTCATATTACAATCCTTATTCCCCAATCAAACACATCCCATGTTCGCCACATAATCTAAAGTAGTGTTTGACGTAAAACCAAATGGCTGAATTGAAATGATTCTTGGCTCAAATCTATTGCTAGGGGACAGTTTAGGAATAGAATTTAGTGGTCTTCTCTAATTTTGATATTATTTTAATACTTATTGGAGAATATTAGTAAATAATATTAGAAGACTAATATGTATATCACTAGATAAATATTAGTATACATTTTTCATCTAAATAAGTTTATGTTTATTTTCCGTTGATTACATCTCATCACTAATCTAAACTCCTAACCCTGCTCAAGGTTTCCAATGTTGAGCTTTATTCTCTCTCATCAAACGATTCCCACCTAATTAACGTGTGTGGAAAATAGTTTTCTTCAAGAATCTATATAGCTTTTTTCCCTCTTCTAACATGTGGCTTTTAAATGGAATTGGATTCCTAATGACTTGATAAATCAAGCAATTTTCATTTCTAATTGAATGAACTTACTTGGTGATTCGAATCACCTACTAGTCTAGTTGACAAAATCAAAATAAGACATCTTTTAAGACTGACCAATTAATTGAAGTTTGAATTAAATTAAATTAAATGAACTCGACATTTTTCTAAAAGCTAAAATTCCCTCAAGAAAACTGAGGATTACTTGTTGTGATCAAAATAGGGTGTCTCACGTTAGAAAATTGCATCTATCATTCTATCTTCAAGTTTTGCCTTTTTGCTTTCTATCAGATTTTTAATTCTATTTTGAGAAATTTTGAATTTTTGTATTATTATTATCATAAGCACAACAAAATCTCTCTTTTTGCTGAATTAGAAGCACGAGATTTATTATACTCCAAATCTGCATTCATGTATTTGATTCACTACAAGTCACATAATCGTTCTTCGATAATCCTATTATATTGGTTGGTTGAAAATACATATAACTAATAAGTTGGGATGTTGTTTTGAGTTTTGAACTATATGCTTCTAAACACTATGGATTGTTTATGGGAATTGAAGAACCAAGCCAGCCTAACAAGAGCAAGATGATAAAATTTTTTTGGACCACATATTTCAAAAAAAATAAAATAAAAATAAAAATAAATATGATCACATGTTTGCTTGATTGCCATTTTTGGAAAATTACCCAGTAATGGCATATTATGGCAAAATAAATTAAGTATTAGGAATAATGGTGTGCTTTCACCGATCAATAAGATTAACCAAATAAATAGAATAAATTTAACTTTTTAAGTTGATGCATTAAGTAATTCTTACTTTGACCTTGTTTAAAAAAAGGAAAATGATTTGTCCCCCTAAAAATGCCCCCCCTAATCTCCCTAATGTCCAAAACGACGTCGTTTTGGGCATGTTTTTTTTTTTTGCCTTGTTCTGAATTTTCGGGGGTTTAGGGGTCCCCCATTTTCGGGGGATCTAGCACATCCCTTAAAAAAAATTCATTTGTGTCTTCGAATCTTTTCATTGGTCTTTCACCATATGCTAAAAAAGACGAGGAAAAAAAAAAAAAACTATTATTTTCACTACTATTTTTATATTTATGCTTTCTTGATACTTTGCTCTTTCAGACTTTTTCTTTCAATTTTAGGAGCATAATAAAATGTGTTTGTGAAGAACAATTGAAACCTTTCTTTTTCTTATTTCATTCACAATATTACAATATGTATTTATACAAGATATATAAGATATTGATACTGTATTTCTAACCAACTAATAAATTCCTAACAAACTCTAATTGTCCTTCATGTGATACAATTGAACCATTAGCTTCAGCTTAAGCTTAAGCTGCATTAGCTGAGACTTGGACTTTGGCTTCATTAGCTTTACGCTGTGTTTGGTTTGGAGATTTGGGGAGGGATTTAGAAAAATAAAGGAAAAAAGGTGTGTGAAACTAAGTAAAATGCAAGTATATTTTATTTGTATTTCACTTGTCTCTTCCCTTTTCCTTTCCAAATCATTCTTCAAATTCCTTAATAACACAGCGTTAGTAGCTTTTGAAATATTCTCATCTGCCCTCTACACGTTGATGGAAGAGGGCTTTGCCTTGAGAAATTGTCTTTCACCACCATGAAAACCACCTCCGGTACCTCCAAACGATAATCTGCCTCTAGAAGAAGAGCCACCAGAAGGACCTCTTAGAGAAACATAGGCTATTGAATTTTCTTGAGTTTAGGCCTTTCTCTGTTTGGATTCAATATGAATTGACTCAGAGCATAGAAGAGAAGTCAATTCAATCATGGAAATAGGTTTAGCATGTGCTCTAATAGTAGTTTTAAGAGCATCCAACTCATTAGGTAATCCATTCAAAGTGAGAAACACAAGATCTTCTTCATTAATGGGTGAAGAAGCTAAAGCTAATTGATCTGCAAGTTTTTTGATCTGATTCAAGTATTCCTCAATTGATTTGGATTCTTTTGTCAAATGAGTCAATCTAATGAATATGAAATCGAGATAGCATTGTGAATCATTTGCAAATAGCATTCCATGCCTTAAAATTGTGGTGTAATGAAGGACATAAGAGAAAATAGCAGGAGTAAGAATACAAGTGATACAGTTGAGTAGATGAGCATCAATCTTGTTCCAATATGCTTGATCTAGATTCAAAATGTCAAGACCACTTGAATCTTTGATCATCAATGGTGGACATGGTACTGAACCATTTGCAACATCCAAAAGTTCAGTAACACGCAAGACGTTTTGAAACTGACTTTTCTAGGTAAGAAAATTGGTAGAGTCAAGCTTGATTGCTAGAAAGCACGGATATGGATACAAGGTACGGATATGATACGATACGCATATAGCAATACAGCAAAATCTAAAAAAGTAGGATATGGGTGCGGCTAGGATACGTTTGTAAAAAATAAAAAATAAAAAAATAAAAAAATAAATCATTAACAGTGAGTTACACATAAGTTCAAGAATGTTGAGAAACCAAGTAACTTTATAATGCAAAATACTAATATTTAAGAATTAGGTATTAATTTAAGGCAGAAGCTAGTTTAGTTTTTAAATTTTCAATAAGTCTTGTAAATATTTCATTTCAATATCAAGTCTAATTTGTGTGGAGGCTACGAAATGAGTGTATCTTTAATAAAAAACAACCTATATTGGAGGAGGTTTGTGAGCTAATTAAAACTAGAGTTGCATTGTGGATTATAGCAACCTCTAATGAGTTCCAATACTCAGTGCATGATGTGGTGGCCAATTTGGATCAGGTAAGACATGCATTAAATTGAGGCTGATTTGGCCGCTGCTATTATGGTTTATGATGTAAAGGGATGCTCTTGGTGTTATTGCTGCTATGGTTGCTGCTGGGTGGAGTTCACAGATAAATGGGGGTTTTATTGTCTATATTGGTGAGCAAATTGGGGTAAGACATATCAAGAAACTGAAGATGTGGAGGGTTCCAAACAGATTTTCTGGGTTGCTCGTGCTGTTGTGTTCTGTTGGTGTAGAGGGGCTGCTGATGGTGTTCTGTTTTGGGTTGAGGATTGGTATTTTGGGTTGCCCCTACTGTTGGTGCTAATTTGGTGTATTTGGTTGCTGTTGGGTGGAGTTCACAGCTAAATGGGGGTTTATATTGTCTACATTGGTAAGCAAATTGGGGTTAAGTCATATCAAAATATGTTGATATTATAATATCAAAATAATCCACAACTTGACTCTATATTTTTTCCTTTTACACTAATCAAAAATATTCTGTACAAGTTTATTTGCTTATTTATTTATTGATATTTAATTTTACTATTGTTATATTATCTTATTAATCCTTACTTCTATATAGTTATAGGGGACATGTATGATACAATGAAGATATGCCAATGTGATGAATTTTATTATTTTAGCTTACTATGTTATTTTTATAAAAAAAAACTAAGTAAAGTATTGTAAAAATATTTTATTTATCCTCGCAATTATATTATATTATGAAGTTATGTAAGAAATAATACAATTCTAATTTTGTAAAAGGAGTAATATGTGACTTAGAGCATTTGATACTTCAAAATTAATTAAGAAGTATTCGATAATATGTGACTTGGAGCATCTGATATTTCAAAACTAAATATCCGATACTTCAAAATTAATGAAAAACTAATTAAGAAGTATCCAATACTTTTAATAAGTATCTGATACATATCCGTAAGTATCCAAGGAGTATCGGTATCCGATACGGATTCGTCTTCCTATTTGAAGTATCCGTGCTTCATAGCTTGATTGTAACGAGGGAATTCATATTAGAGATCAATAGGTTTAGATTAAGGTATAGAATAAGATGAAGATGGAGCAGAAGATGCCACAGATCAATCGAAGCTATGCTCGTGAGAGCTTAAAAAGCTCTGATACCATGAAGAACAATTGGAATATTTCTTTTTCTTATTTCATTCACAATATTACAATATGTATTTATACAAGATATACTAGATACTGAAATTGTATTTTTAACCAACTAACAAATTCCTAACAAACTCTAGTCCTGTTTGCTAGAGTTGTGGGAAAGTGATTATAACTTATACCTTAACAGTTTATAGCTTATAACTGTGAATATAAACTGATTTTTGACTTATAAATTAAGTTTTTCCTCCTCCACTCAAAGAATAAGTTGATTTTTGACTTATAAAAAGTTATAAGCTGTATTGTTAAGTTGAACTAAACACATCAAAATAGTTTAAATTAAGTTAAAAATTAAAATAAACTGAAAATAAATCTTACTAAACAGGCCATCTAACTATTTTTCATGTGATACAGATGAGCCATTAGCTTCAGCTTGAACTGCATTAGCTGAGACTTGGACTTTGACTTGATTAGGGCCTCGTTTGGCAAGAGGCTATTTTAGCCAAAAAGTCAAAAAGTTACTAAAAAAGTCAAAAAGCCAACAACCCATATCAAAAAGTCAAAGATTCCCTTTTCTCTCTACTTTTTGCACATCTTTTCGTAAAAAGTCAAAAAGTCATCCCAAACATACTAATTTTTTTTACATCACATTTTAACCAAATAACTAAAAAATTACTAAATTAACATGTTCCCAAACGAAGCCTAGTGACTTCTGAGATATTCTCATCTCGTGATATGAATCCTTCCTTCCATTATTACGTGTCATGATTCATCATGCAAATAGTTTAAGACAATATTTTTGTATATAAATGAAATGGACAATATCAGAAACTGATGAATATATTTTTTTTTTTTATAAAAAATATTAATTTCAAAAGCTGAGCCGACATGGCCTTTATGAGGTGTCAAGGCTATGACACTTTTAATGGGAGATGCAATTGGATGGTGATATGGTGATCCATGTCCCAGTGTCCTGGAGTGCAACGGGTCCCATTCACAGACATCAATCAATTGGTAACGAGCCCAACCTCCATTTTGAAGGGGGTATGTTATCATATTCAAATTGCGGATTGTAAAATTTTTATCAAATGATGTGGGTCACACTAATGCGAGTGTTTAATTAATTTTTTATAATATTTTTTGCTCTATCATATTATATCATTTTTGGTCAAATCTTAATTGGTTCTGATTAAGTTTGCATTGTAGTGGTATACTTTCCATAATTTTAAAAATAAAGTAATTAACTTGTTGAGTTGCAATCACAAATAGTCAGGATGGCCGAGTGGTCTAAGGCGCCAGACTCAAGTTCTGGTCTTCGTGAGAAGGCGTGGGTTCAAATCCCACTTCTGACATCTTCTTATGTTACTATTATATTAACGTTTTCTTTCATCAATTTCTGAAATTTTTTTATTATTTTTATATTAACTTTTTCTTAATCAATTTAGAAGTAATTTACATGTAGGGTTTAAAGGTGTACTTATTATTCAATAGGTTCTATGATAATTAATAATTTTTTTTATCAAATATTATTAAAAAGTCACTAATTATTAATTTTCAGCGATAGTTTAAAATTTTTATTACAAAAAATATAATTAATTATAAGTTTTAGCGATAGTTTAAAAAAATATCATAAAAAGTTATTAATTTTTAATTTTTAGAGACAATTTAAAAAATTCATCATAAAAAAATGTCACTAATTGTAAGTTGTAGGAATAATTTATAAAAATCGTGACAAAAAAAGTCAGTAATTGTCAATTCTTAACTATATATGCAAAAAATTATCATAAAAAATTATTTGTAGCGAAGATTTTACTATGATTTATTTTCAATAGGATTTAATAAAAGTTAAGTTCAACTATTATGACCTATTGATAGTTTATTCTAATTTAAAAATCATCTACAATTTTTTCATTAAATCAAGTCATTTTTTCCCATCAAATTGAGAATTGATCAAGTCTTATATCAAATTAAAATTTACAAATACAACATATTAGAAATGATTATTTTCATCAAATTTGATCAAAAAAGAAATTTAAGAAAAAAAGATTTAAAAAAAAAAATCTTCAAATTAGATGAAATGATTGGATTAATTCATTGTAAATCAAGCTTTTTACTCAAATTGATAATCAAATTAGATGAAAAAAAAAATTAATAAAGGATTGAAGATACTTTAAGATGTTAAATCTACATCAGTTTAGTATTTTCCTTATCTCATAATGTTTGAATTTTGAATTTACGTACGGAAAAAGAAATCAATACAATATAAGTTCATATCTTGTTAACCATAATGAATAATTAAATCTTCATTCTACTAATTAGTCAGAGAAAATATTAATTTTTTTCTTATAGATTTTCTTATTAGAATAATGTAGCCGTGACCTCTCAAGAATTAAAGAAAAATGTTATACATATTCTTATTTTTTTTTAATCCTATTTTCTCACTTTTAAATATAAGTGAATGAGTTACATGTACATTTATTGATGTGGGCCCAATTACTCTATGTCTTAAATTGAAAAAATAAAATAAAAAATGTGATTATATATAACATCACTTAATATTAAATGTTATTTTAATGAGCATCCTATTTTTAAAAAAGATTGCACATGTTATGAGTTGGATAAAATGAAAATATTAGTAGCTCAATATGATGACCTATTATTTACGAGTTTTAGAATATTATCTCATATTGTTATGTTGTAGTGACAGATAAAACATAATAACTTACTTAGGATGTTACAATTTTATTTTTTTTAAAAAAATAACACATAAATAATATTAAATAATACCGCAAAATACCTAATAATTTTGGAGATATGACTCCCATTCAAACTTTGCTAGATCAAGAATTTTAGGCAATCTACTGAACATATCACACATATGAATACGTGGAAAGGTGGGATTGTGTACTTGCATAGCCCGCACAAATGTTGAAGTTCCATCAAAGCAACATGTGGAAAGTTGAGAGCTTTTCATGTGATGAGATCACTAGCAAAGTTGTACTGATCGAAAGCATCAACATGGATGGTTTACTTGTCTGCCTCTTTAAGTTCTGTTTAAATGTGTTGATTATGACCAATTTTCTTGCTGTGTGAGTGATTTTTTGACTACACTACTAATTTAGTATTCAGTTGGGGAGTAGTAGCAGAATAGACGACACCTGGCTGACCTGCAACAGAAAGAGAAGATTCCGGCGGTGGTTCGTCTACCCGGGACACTCCGACGATCAAGTCAATATATCTCTAAAAAATAATCAATAGTACTAAACTCACAGTTCAGAATATAAATTGCGTACCTTAGACTCATTAGGGGTGCCATCTTTTATAGTTAACTCAATTCTTGTCCCAACAGAAGCTTGGCTTCAATGGACTTTAGTTCAGTACTTATTCAGGACTCTTTAATAGATATAGATAAACTCCTTAAGAACTTTATCCTTATCCAGGCTGAGTCCCCTCATCATTCTAGGACTCTTGTGCCCTATCCGATTATCTCGGATTCCGATATCTTCAGAGATAACCTCGGCCTTTCCGAGATACATCGGCGTCATGATCAGGATGCGTGGCATCTCGGCTGACACGTTGGCATCACCTTGGCCACGTGTTGGTGTTAGAAAATATATTCCCACAACTGTCCCCTAGGTTCTATTATCTCGGCATTCTGAAGTGATGGAACCTATATCGGTACTTCTTGCCAGTACATCGGCTTAAATCGAGATCATCATTATAGGCCGACATGTCTTCTTAAAGATCAAGAATTCCAAGAGCTTCTTCACGCGTATGAGCTATTATACATAACAACTCAACCGTTTCGGTCACGTGCCTTCCCCTTACTGGATCGTGTTTGTGAAGAGCCTTTAAGTCGAATTTTGCTTGCGTGCGCCGTCTGACAGATCCGTCGTTCTAGGTTCATTAATTCTGTTTTGCCACCATTTTAAGTTTTAACAAAAACTCTTTCCCCCTTTCCTTATTTTTTCACTTTTCTCCGTCGTTTCTAAGGCTTTCTCTCTCTCTAGCTTTCTCTTCCAAATCCTCCATTGTTCAAGCTTCTAAAGCTCTGCAACTTGCTCCGTTCACCTCCTCTGGCGAGGTTCTTGCTAATCTTTTCTGTAGCTGCCGTTTGTCTAACTTTGGCGAACTCAACACCAGCTTCTTTTCTTCGTTGAGTTTACTGTTTCTCCTATTTTTAGTTTTTGATGCTTTTCATTACCCGTTGCCATTACTGCTTTGTTCAAAACATTCAATTTGCGAATCATATATCTGAATGTGACTATTTCATGATTTTGCTCTTGCACATGTCCTGAATACACATACTGCTCACAATTTTTCTGCACTTTTGCTATTGTTCTTGGCCTGTTACACATGCCTTGTGTTTTTGATGTTCCTTCACTATTCTTGACTCTAAATCGCATTACCTGTTTCTGTTTTCTAGATTTGTGCCTTCAATCTTCATTTCCATAGATCTAGGTTTGGGACTTGTTTGTAGAACCTTTTTTAGAAAAAACTAAAACAATTCCCCACAGATTCTGTGTATTCTTAAGCTTTAGCCGAGGTCCCTAAAACCCTCCAAAAACTCCTTTCTTTAAAAATCCAATTCTTCTAAGTGAAGCTGACGTTATGGGTATGTGGAAGCATAGGGTAGACATTCCGACCAAGTTAGATCACTTTAGGTGTGAGTTTGACATTCCGGCCGACGTTCATCTGAGGTTGGCTGGGGAGGATGACTTTATAATGCCCACAGCTGATTCCATGCCCCTCCCTGTTGTAGCTTTTATCGAGTGCGGACTTCGGCTCCTACTCAATATTCTTTTTCGTGAGATCATTCATTATTATAAGTTGAACCCAATGCAACTTGCCATCAATTCCTACCGAGTCATAAACGGTATAATTGCCTTAGCTAAACAAGAAAATGTTAGGATCATCTTAACCGACATCCAATATTGGTACACCATGTGTGGCCTCAAAAAAGATACAGGCTACGTTTACTACCTTAAGCCGAGGTCTATAGAGTATAAAATCGTAGTCGACCTCCCAGACTCCAACAAGGGAGCTGGAGACGATTACTTCATTACCTCGGGGAACTGGGAGTTTGCTCCAAACGAGGACCTTCATCTTTATCCTCTTCCTCGAACAGTTTTTGTAGAGGGCAATAGTAAGAGCCATGTGTTCATACTTACTTGTTTTCAAAGTCTTTAATATTTTGTTTGTTTCTAACGTCTGTTTTTCTTGCAGTTTTTCCTCAGCCACCAAAGGGCTTCCGTCAGTCTTTTTTTCCTAGCAAAGACTTGAGGAAACTTTTGGATCTGCCAGTCCACAAACGAAGGCCCCTCTTCTACTTAATTTCATTCCTACGTACAAGTCAGATCTTCCCGACGTCCCCAAAAAGAAGAAGAAGAAGAAGAGTCTGTCTCCTCCTTCTGCCATAACTCCTCAAGCTGCTTCCACATCACGGCAAGATCAAGGATCAACTTCTGATCCAGCTAAGCAGCCGTCAACCTCGGCTCCATATCTGATCCCAATATCCCAACGCCAACGTCGACAATGAACTGTTTTTTCTGCCGAGATGGGTCGCCAAAGATCTCTTGGCCAGCATCCCATTAACTATTGACGCTTCACCAGCGCAATCCCAGCCCCCTTCGAAGTCGAAAAGAATAAAGAAGGTTTAGCCAAAAGCAAATGTGACTCAGATTGACACTGAGGATACTTTGCCAATTTCCAAATTGGCTTCAAGTAAGAAAACCACCTCCATCCCCGAGAAGAGGTCTGCTGAAACACAACCATCCGAATCCCCCAGATCAAAGAGGCCGATGTCATCCTCTGCAACCACCTCGGGGTCCCAAAAACACGATGTCCCTTGGGCCCCCAAAATCACTCTAGAAGATAAGCCAATTATGGCCGGCGATAGTGTCAATGACATTAATGTCGGCGTTGCCCTTAGTACCGCTTTGCTTCTTCCCGGCGATCTCGACCGAAACACCGAGTTGAGTAAATATGAGAACTATGCTCTGATGCTTCAGCGCTCCGTTCAAGTAAGTGTCTTTGTTTGGTCGTTTTTTTTTTCTTCATTTTCTATACTTTAGAAAATTTTGTAATAACTTCTGCTCTTGTAATAACCCTCACCACTGATTACTGGTTAACCACTGATTACTACTAAACTGAGAGTAATTATGATAAGGAATTGAATCGACTGAAATACTGAACTGATTGATTGAATGTACTAGTTTAAATGCATTTTTATCTGTTTGACTGTTAAATTATCTGTTCATGTTTTATGCTTTAAAATGCAAATTGAAAGCCTTGTCGGCGGTCGAATCTGAAATTGATCGATGTTTTATGATCATTAGAATTTATGTGATTTTATGGCATATTTAATTAAAATGTGATTTGGTATGATTAAATTAGATTAAATAATGTTAATTTACAAGAGTTGGACTTATTTACTTAAATGCCATCTAGTGGGTCTTTGTTTAATAACATATTGAGGCTTGAGTTACATTTAGACAAACATTTCCTCAGCCATTTCCTTAGACACAATTGACCAAGAGAGAGTGAGAGTGAGAGAATTGAGTTCAACTTGTTGATTTGCTTAGGATTTGAAAGAATTGTAGAGATAATTGCAAATTGAGCTTCTACACTTGAATACAAGACCTAAGGTAGAGAATTCAACCTCTCATTGATGTATTTGTGTATTGTCTTGCATGTTTCATGCTAAATTGAAGAGTTGAGCCTAGAATTGATTTAAGATTGTTGCATTAGAGCTTAATTCATGCATGCATATTCACATTTGTGCATTTTGAGGTTGTTGTTCATGAAATTCCACATGCATGTTCATATTTTTGCATTGGACCGTAAATTCATCTTTTTTATGGAGAAATTGGCTTATTTGAGCATGTATTTGAAGCTTTGAAGTTGTTGAATTCATGCATGTTACACATTCATCATGCTCTTGAAGTGTTGGTTTGAAATTGTGTTTAATTGAACTACTCTTGGGCTTTGATTTTACAAATTGAGCTTTGAATCATGTCATACTATGAGTTTACAAGTGTTTTTTTAGAAAATTAGCCCAAGAGGATCGAATTTGATGCATTGAAACTTGGTTTTGAGCTTGAGGTTCAAATCTAGGTTTTCCAGAATTTGGACTCACGCTCGAGTGGGGAAAGTAGCGCTCGAGCGTGAAATTCGTGCTCCCAGCACTTTTCATTGTTTTACAGTCTGCTCGAGCGGAAGAATGGACGCTCAAGCGGGGTCTTGTGTCACACGCTCGAGTGGGTGTCGAGCGCCCATCCAGCATGATTTTCGTACATCCAGTACTTTTGCCATGTTTTGCAGTCCGCTCGAGCGAGAAAAGTGACGCTCGAGTGGAAAACTTTTGTCTGCATGTCCGCTCGAGCGGGGAAATCCACGCTCGAGCAGGACCCTGTTTTTCTGAAAATTCTGAAAATGTTTTTAAAGTGCATCTTTGCATCCTCATTCCATCCTAGGCATTCTTAGGCCTAGTTTAAGACATCTTAATGAGGACATAGATGTAGAACCGCACCGAGTCTAAGTAGGAACTAAGTCTTTGATTCCCGAATGTGAACTTAGTGTGTGTTCATCTTGTAAACTGTGTAGGGTTGGCATCTGAGGACGCGTACTAGCTTATCTGTAGCCCAGAACTCTGTGAGTAACAACTGTGTAAAGATATGTTCAAATATGAATATCTTCTGAATGGTTAAACTGTACTGTTTCCAAATTGATACTGTTAACTGAATGAATGTATGTCCTCTATTCTGAACTGTATTGTGGCATCCATAGCAACTATTGTTACTGTTACTGCTACTGTTACAGAGATCTCTGTTAGTTGCTATCTTGGAACTTCTGTTTACTATTATAATGGCCATCATTATTCGCTTCGTTCTTTCAAGACCCTCATTTCTTGTATTGTTCTGGCGATGGATGTACCACATATGTATTATGGTGAATAGTGATATACTGAATCAATTGACTGTTTTCAATACTGAAAGGACATTCATTCTTAACCTCTTTACGCATTATATTATTCACTGGGCTTTAGCTCACTGTTTATATATATATATATATATGTAGGTGTCCAGGCACCAGATCAGAGCTAGGAGCGTGGGTTAGACTCCCTTTTGTCAAAGCCAATCACTGTGCCTCACTATGAGGTTCCGAGCTCGTTCAAGCTACGGCTTTGGGGTGTTTTAGTTTTCCCCATCTGTTTCTGTATCTATTTTGTAATATTGTATCGACTGATAGCATTGTACTGTAATATCTTAATAGGGATTAAGTCCCTGACCTGGATGATTGTAAATACTGTACATATTGTTTTGGTGTTGATAGTATATATGTTATGAAAAATCTTTTTGTATACAGATTGTCACAGCTCATTGGACATTGTTTAATTACTGTTTTGGCTTCCGCCATGCCCCTATACTCTATAATACTGTCTTACTGTTAAGTAGGCCTTCGGTAATCATGGATTACTGGCCGGTTACGGTGCTAAACCCATAGGGGCGGGTTTGGGTCGTGACAACTCTGTTTTATTTTTTCTCAGGCGATCTAGCATGCCCATTCTTTCTCAGTGCAATCTTTCAAGAACCGGGAGAAGCTGGCCAAAAAGAAGAGGGAGGTCTCCAGTCTTCAAAAGGCCAACAAAAACTTACAATCAAAAATGAAAAAGTTAGAAGACCAGGTCGAGGCTGCTATCAAAGCTAAGGATGATGCCGATGAAAAAGCAGGTGCTGCTGAGGCCATTAACAAGGTTCTTGAGGCCCAGAGGAAAGAATCTGAGGAAAAGATGGCCCAAGCCCAAAAAGAACTCTAGGATGCCTTGGCCACCAAAGACGCTGAGCTGAAGGAGACCGACCAGAAGGGGTACAACGAGGGGGTGGCCGATGTCACGGCAAACTATGAAAGGCAAGTAAAGCAAGCATGCAACAAGGGTTTTACCCTTGGTTGGATGACTTTGCTAAAAAAGCTTGAAGTCCTCCGAGGACTCCCCTCTCAGGAATGCCGACGTCATTCCCCTTCCATTCCTTCATACTCCGAGCCAATCCGATGACGATTTTGAGTCTGAGGAGGAGGTTCTGGTGAGGAAGTCCAAGGAAGCCGCTAGGGCCAAATTCCCTACTCAGAATGAGCAAGTCCTGGACTTGACTCAAGATGAGGAGGGTGAGGAGGTTTCCAAAGATGTTACTCCCGAGAAAGAATTATTCGACGTGCCTCTCATCGACAAGAGCCTCGAAGTAACCATTCAAGAAATCGACATTGAGCTTACGGCCCAGATATCTTCCCAGCAGTCGTCTAAACTTCACACTCAACCATCTGCTGTTGCTGAGGAGTCTTGAATTTTGTGTTCTCCTTTTTTCTTCGTTTTGTGCCTTGCACTCTGTTTTTTTCTTCTTTTTTGAAACAATGTAAGTTTTGGCTGACGTGCCTTCTTTTGAATGTTAATACAACTTTCCTTCTCTGAATGCTTGTATCTTTGTCTTCTCTTTACTGCTTTTGCATGATTCTATACTTAGAATATTTTGCATATCTTTAATATACACTTCAATCGTTGTGCAACCTTCTCGGGGTGACACACCTCGGTTATACAAATTGATGATTTACCTCGGCAAGTACAGAAGTATCTTTCTTGGCATAACCTTGGTTTTTCCTTGTAAATTTTTTCATAAAATTTTAACAAGTGTTTAACCTTAGTCTTTAACTTGTAAACTTTTCTCAAGTTTTAATAAGTGTTTAAACATGATCTTGGTTTAACTTCAACTTGTAAACTTTTCTCAAGTTTTAACAGGTATTAAACATCATCTCGGTTTAACTTCAACTTGTAAACTTTTTTCAAGTTTCAACAAGTGTTAAACATCATCTCGGTTTAACTTCAACTTGTAAACTTTTCTCAAGTTTCAACAAGTGTTAAACCCATTTTTCTTCTCTCTGCCCCTTAATGTGAACCTAAGTTCCACTTGGGTTCTCATTAGACATGTATTTCAGAAACAACGTTATGTATCTTTATCAGTCACAAGTGTATATAAACAAGCGAAAACTTTATTTATGTACTTCGGCAAATGACAGAAGAACAAAAAATTCTAATGATAGAAAAATTTCAAATTGCAAGTGTTCCAAGGTCTTGGCAACTCTTTGCCCTCATTATCTTCAAGCCGATATGCCCCATTGCCCTGTACCAAAGAGATTCTGTAGGGTCCTTCCCAGTTTGGGTCAAGCTTGCCCTCCCTAGGATCCTTCTTGTTGCCGACAACTTTTCTCAAGACTAGGTCGTCGACTTGGAACTCCCTTGGGTTAACTTTTTTATTGTAAGCCCTAGCAAGCTGCTGCTGGTATGCTGCTAACTGAATTGCAGCTCTTTCCTTTCTTTCTTCTAGTAGATCCAGATCTCGGGCTAATAATACGTCATTGGTCCCATTCTCCACTCCCTGGGTTCTGATCCCTAGGATGCCGACTTCCAAGGGAATGACTACTTCTGTGCCATAGGCCATGGCAAAGGGAGATTCCCCCGTTGATCTCTCGGCGTAGTCCGATATGTCCAGAGCACACTTGGTAGTTCATGCACCCACTTTCCCCTTGCTGCCTGCAGCCTCTTCTTTATCTCATCCAAGATAATTTTGTTAGATGCTTCTGCTTGTCCATTGCTTTGAGGAAAGCTTGGGATTGAAAAGTAGTTCTTGATCTTGAACTTTGCGCAGAAGCTCTTGATTAGCTTACTAGCAAATTGTGTTCCGTTGTCTGCGACTATTGCTCTTGGGATCCCAAATCTTGTGATTATGTTCTTCCATATGAAGCTCTTTACGTCCACATCTCGGATCTTGGCTAAGGGCTCAGCTTCTATCCATTTGGTGAAATAATCTGTTGCTACTAGCAGGTACTTCCTTTGCCCAGTTGTTTGGGGCAGTTGTCTGACAAGATCCATTCCTCATTGGGCAAACAGCCAAGAACTGGATACTGGGTTCAGGTCTGCTGCTAGTTGGTGTATCAGAGGTACAAACTTTTGGCATTTTTCACACTTCTTCACATAGGCTTCTGTATCTTTTTGCATGTAGGGCCACTAATACCCCTGGGTAATGGCCCTTTGGGCAAGTGATCTGCCCCCAACGTGGCTTCCACAAATTCCTTTATGAATTTCATATAAAAAATCTTCAACTTGTAAAGGATGTACACACCTCAAAAGGGGTCTAGTGAAAGATCTTCTGTAGAGATGTCCCTTTGCTGTCAGACTGAACCTTACCGACTTCAACCTGATCTTGTGTGCCTCTTTGTGGTCATCTGATAGCTTTTCTTCTTTCAGGAATGCAACAATTGCATCCATCCAGTTTGGTCCCATGTCCACACACATTGCTTCGCGCTCTGTGGTCAGTGGTTCTATGCTCGAGCCCGACAAGTAATCAACCATTATTGTCGTCGCTTTTTCAGGTTGTACTGCACTAGCTAGGTTGGCCAATGCATTGGCGTGACTGTTATCATCTCGGCTGACCTAAAATAGTCGGCAGTTCTGAAACAAGGCTGCCAACCTGATGACCTCCTTTACGTAGGCCGACATCCTTTCATCTCGGGTCGCAAACTCGCCTGTTGTCTGGTTAACTATAAGTTATGAGTCACAAAAGAATATTACCTCATCTGCTTGTACTGCTGCTGCCAGCTTCAGTCCTACAATGAGTGTTTCATATTCTGCTACATTGTTTGAGACCTTGAACCCCAAACGAATCGATTGTTCTAGTATCTACCCATCTGGAGATACCAGTACTACTCCTGTCACGACCCAAACCCGCCCCTATAGGTTTAGCGACGCAACCGGCCAGTAATCCGTGGATTACCTACGGCCTCCATTTAGAATAACAAATATTAAGGGGCTGCGGAAGCAATAATGTAAAGTAAACAAGGTCCAATGAGCTGTGATGACATACATGGGACAGTAAATTTTAAAACTTATTTATATACATAAACATGCTAGTCAGGCACACCCATATGTACAAAATATTTATATAAGTACATCCCAAGATTCAACTTAACAAAACAAGTACAAAGACTAGCATGAGGTGCAAAACTGCCATAACGTCCGGCCTCAGGCGGAACCTCCTTGGGAGGCGCAACGGGTAGCTGACCAAAAACGAAACAGGAGGCCATCAACTCTGGCTAGGGTCTTGTGCCGGCTCACCTACATATATAATATAAGCTGTGAGTAGAAGCCCAGTGAATAATAACAGAGTAAAGGGTTTAATGAATGATGTCCGTCTCAGAGTTAGAGATCAGAGTTTATATCAGGAACACAGTCTTTCAGAAATAGAGTCGTATGTATATTCAGATTCCAAAACAGAAACAGATTCAGATACATGCTCAAATTCATATTCATAATCATATTCATATTTTGTATAAGGTGATACATGGTACACCATTAGCTAACAAATCCATCGACCACGGTATTATCACCCCCGGGCAAGGGCCATCGGCCACGGCATTGTTACCCTTGGGCGAGGGCCATCGGCCACGGTATTGTTACCCTCGGGCGAGGGCCATCGGCCACGGTATTGTTACTTCCGGGCGAGGGCCATCAGAACTAAGGATGCCACAAATACTTTTTAGAAAAACTGAACATTCATTCATTCATTTCCAACATATCACAGCTTTTCAAAGAATCAATCATTTCGTATCATAGTATACTGAAAATACAGAACATTGAACATAACTTTACAAAGTTATTACTCACAGAGGGCGTTGATATAAGTAGACGAAGTCAAGAGGGTCAAACGGATTGCGGCACGTGACCTACATAACACATCACGGATATACACTTTGAAACACGCTCTCCAATGGTACAAAACTCACATCAACGATTCTAAGTGTGTACCTAACCCTTTACCCTTAGTATGGAGTCTTAATCATGGCCTAGGAATGCCTAGGATGGAATGAGGGTGCAAAATTGCCTTAGAAAACATTTTTCAAAAGTTGCTGAAAATAGGAGCCTCGCTCGAGCGAGCCTTCCTTCGCTCGAGCGAGCTTCCAAAATCAAAGGCTTCGCTCGAGCGAGAACTCCTTCGCTCGAGCGGTCTGTCGAAACAGTAAAAATACTGGATGTTGTGATTTTATGCGCGATGGTTGCTCGATGCTCGCTTGAGCGGGCTTCTGGACAAAGGTGCTCGCTCGAGCGAGGAATCTTTCGCTCGAGTGAGGAAGCCAAATCTGAAATTTCCAAATTTGTCTTCCAAGTTCGAACCAAGCATTCTCCAACCAAAAACTCAACCTCTTGGGCCCAAATTCTGGAAAAACACTTTAAACACATAGTACATCAAGTTCCAAAAGCCAATTTATAAAATCATTGCCCAAGAGTGAGTCAATTTTGAGCATCATTTCCATAAATTTTCAAGAACCAAGTTTAAACAAACATGCATGAATTCAAGTGCATTTCAAAGCTTCAAAACATGATCCAAAGCAACATTAAACTCAGAATTTTGATGAATTCATGACTTCTAACAAAAATATTGGCATGCATGACAAGTTGTGATGAAAATAAACTCAAATGGCAAGAGTAAAAACATGCATGCATGGTATACTACCCAATTCCACAAATTCAAGCTAAATCTAGACTTTAATCTACTATATGTCATGAAAATATGCAAGAACTAGTTTAATCACATGAATGAGGGGATGAATTCTCACCTTTAAGTCTAGAATGTCAAGCTTAGAGGCTCTAACACACACACACTTCTTCAATCCTCTCCAAGATCAAGCCAAATCATTTGTTGAGTTCAAAATTCCCAATTCTACACCAATTTTCCTTCTCCCCTCTCTCTAGTCGGTTTTGGAATCAAGAAATGGTTGAGGAGAAAGTTTTGTTTAAGTGCAATAAACTCAATACAAGTTGCCTACAAGACCCTCTAACAATGGCATAATAGTAATTACACTAGATTCATTATTAAAATGTTATTTAATCAGAGTTAAACATTCCAAATCGAAATTTAATTGAACCTACCATAAAATCACATAAAATCTAACTAGTCCAAAACACTAGTCAATTTCGGAATCGGGCGCCGATAAGGCTTCCAATTTACAAATTAAAGTTTAAAACACAAATAGATGTTTTGACACCGAACAGATAATAACACATAATTCATGCAATGCACATGCACATATATTCCAGATTTCCTCTTAATCACTATTAGGCATAATTAAGTTCTAATTAGCGTTAATCAAGGTCGGGGTTATTACAACTCCTGCCCACGCTTCCTGTCGTTTAGAACTCCAATCAACAAACAGTCGAAAGGAGTCACCGATGTAAATGCTGCAAGGTCTGAGTTTTTCCTCTTTGCTTGGTTCTTTTGCCTTTGGTTGGGCTCCTCCTTGCTTGTTTGGACATCGTTCACCTTGGCTCAACGGAGCCCGATGTTCGATGGATTCTGGCGTGAACTCCGCCACGAAGTCGGCCAAAACTTGGCCTTTGATTGTTGTTGTGGGTCTGTACTCCAAATCATATTGGGCCAAGGAGACTGCCCATCTGGCTATTCTTCCTGTCAAGTCTCCTTATTGCAGCAAGGACTTCAAAGGGTGTCCAGTTAGCACCACAATTTTATAGTCCTGGAAGTAATGGTTCAGCTTCTTTAAAGCCATTACTAAAGCCAGTGCCAATTTCTCTAAGGGTAGATACCTTATTTTTGCATTGGCCAGGGTTTTGCTTACATAGTAAACAGCCCTTTGCTCCCATTTTTCTTCTCGGATTACTACTGCACTTATCACATGTTCTGAAACTGCTAAGTACAAAAACAACTCTTCTCCAGGTTCTGGATTTGAGAGGATCTGAGGAGTGGTCGATACTTCTTGAATGTCCCAAAGCGGCTTCGCACTCCTCGGTCCATAGGAAGTCCGTGGCTTTCTTCACTAAGTTAAAGAAAGGTTTGCACTTGTCTGAGATTCTGCTGATGAACTTGTTCACGGCTGCGGCCCTTCCCGTTAGTATTTGCACCTGTTTTGCCGACGTCGGGTTCTTTAAATCCAGGATGGCCTTGATCTGATCTGGGTTGGCCTCAATGCCCCTTCTTGTCACCAGGTATCCCAAGAACTTACTAGATTCAATTCCAAATGCGCACTTAGATGCATTGAGTCGGAGCTGGTATGATTTAAGGATTTTAAAGACTACTTTGAGGTTGGCCAGATGACCTTCAGGTTCCTTGGTCTTTACGATAATATCGTCGATATAAACTTCCACCGTTCGGCCAATCAGGTGTCTGAACATCTTGGTTACCAACCTTTGGTAAGTTGCTCATGTATTTTTCAACCTAAAAGGCATCACGTTGTAGTAGTAAAGCCTTTTTGGGGTGATAAACGCAGTCTTCTCTTCATCCGCGGGATACATGGCTATTTGGTGATACCCCCTGTAGGCATCCAAGAAGCTCATCCTTCCATGCCCTAAAGTGGCATCCACTAGCTAGTCAATCTTGGGTAGAAGGAAGCTGTCTTTGGGACAGGCCTTGTTTAAGCTGGTAAAGTCTACGTAGACTCTCCATTTACCGTTCTTCTTCTTCACCACTACTGTGTTCGATAGTCATGTCAGGTAATTTATCTCGCGAATAGCCCTGGCTTCTAGTAGTCTGTCTACTTCCTCCTCCACTACTTCGGCGTGTATCAATGTCGGTCTTCTTGCTCGTTGGATTACAGGTTTGGCCGACCTGTCAACGTTCAGCTTATGGCAAGTGACCTCGGGGTCAATGCCAGGCATTTCGTAAGGCGTCCACGCAAACACCTCAATATTTGCTCTAAAAAAGTTTCCAACTCTTTTTTATTTTCTTCGGCTAAGCCTGAGCCGAGAAGAAAGAAGCGTTCTTTATCCCCCTCCTGGACGAGGATTTTTTTCAGCGTTTCTTCACTCTTCTCGGCTGGCTCCTTGCCGACATCCTCCAGGACCTCCACGTCCTCGTTTTCGATCTCTACCTTATCTAGTTCTCGAATGTTGCAGGTGGATTTCATTGCTGCCATGGAGCAATTCTTTGCTTGCAGCTGATCTTCTCTGACCTCCTCAATCCCGTGCTCTGTTGGGAACCGCAATAGTTGATGCAATGTTGAGGGAACAACTCCCATTGCATGCAACTATGGCCTTCCAAAAATGATGTTGTAAGGGGAGGGTGTGTCAATTATGATGAACTCTATTGTTATCTTTCTGGTGCCTGCCTGCACCTCCAAGCTGGTTGTTCCCAGTGGCCATGTCGGCGTTCTATTGAACCCGACTATTGGGCTATTGGATTGCTTCATATCGTCTGGATGAAGGCCGAGCTCCTTGTAACATCGGACGTACATGATGTCACAAGAGTTACCTTAGTCAATCAAGATGCGCTTTACTTGGCATTCCCCAACCTGGAGGAATACTACCAAGACATCATTATGCAGATGCTGCACCATCTCAAGGTCGGCTTCAGAAAAGGACACTACTGGTCCTTGGCACTCCTCTGCCCGATGTCTCTTCTCCCTGACTTGGTAGACATGCTGCAAGTGGTTCACCTTATGGGTCTCCCCCCTAATCTCGTTCTCATTGACCTTCGAGTGAATTACATTAATTACCCGAGGTCCTCCTACCTGAGGTTGTTGTGCTGGGGGAGGCGGAGCTGCTACTGCCTGAGGCAGTCTTGCCTGTTCTTCCCTTGTTCTGGTCTCATCGACAAGGTCTCTCAGATGGCCTTGCCTCACCAGGTCTTCCGAGTGTGTTTTTAGGGCTCTACAACCCTGAGTCATATGCCCATCTTCATTGTGGTAAGCACAATGCCTGCCAAGGTTTTTTTTCCATAAACTCTCCTAGTGCCCTTGTTGGTGTTCTGAAATAGGGTTGATTCCGAATTTGATCCAGGACTTTGTGAATTGGGATTCGGAACACAGTTGTCACTGCCTGTGTAGCCCTCAGTTCTGTCTCTTGCTTGCTCGATCCATTGTTACCTCAGCCTCGCTTCGGCGAGCCGTTTCCTTTCTCTTGCTTTGTCTCCTTAGTTCCCGACGTGTCTTCCTCGGCTCTGGCATACTTCTCGATTCTCGCCATGAGCTCTTCCATGCTTTTTGGCAATGTCTTTGCCAAAGACTTTCGTAGTAGACAGTCGTCTTTTAGGTTGTTTTTGAAAGATATGACCGCCACCTCTTGATTACACTCTGGTATTCGGTTGAACACCTCATAGTATCTTTTTGTATAGGCCCTAAGGCCTTCATCCTTACTGATCTTCAGAGCCATCAATGCATCTACCCTTAATGGCTGTAGCTTGTTTGTCACGAACCTGGCCACAAACATCTCGGCCAGGCCTTTCCAAGTCTTCACGCTTCCCTTTGGTAGTTTGTGGAATCAATCTGATGCAATCTCTCCGAAGGATGAGGGGAACACTTTGCAGAGTAACGGCTCGTGCCCACTATATAATGCTATTGAGTTCAAGTATAATCCAACGTAGAAGTTGGGGTCTGATTTACCATCGTATATTTGGAACCTCGGCATACTGAATCTCTTCGGCGTCCAAACTTGTCCAACTCCATCGAGAATGGTATCCTCGACTTATCTGGGGAGGTTACCTCGGCGTCGGCATTCTGTTGCTTCCTTTTGAGGTAATCTCTTAAGTCCTCATTTGTCCGCCCAGGAGCTCGGCTATCTCCTACTTTCAATCTTTTTGGTGCACTACTTTCAGCTTCGTGGTGAGTCCTCTTCGACTTTTCTCCATTAGTTGTGTTGAAGCACAACGCCTGCCCCTGAACATGCCGATGTTCTTTGGGGTCTGCCTCTTTTGTGCGATGCGTCCTCCGCAATTCTTCCCTTCTTGACTCTCCTCGTCCGACCTTCTTGGAAGATCGGTGAGAGTGTCTTTCGCTCCTGGTGTACTGAGGGGCTACGGGGATTGTTTTTTGCCCTCCCTTCTGGACATTAGCCGCTGGAATCGGCGTGTCCTGCAGCAGGAATGGTGGCTGTATGACGTTATTTTACATCATAAAATTAACGACCGATTGCAGATCTGCCAATTTGTTTGTCATCTCTTTCACTTCTTCGTCCATACGCAGGCACCTATCCTTCCATACCTGGAGGTTGTCCTCGTTGTAGTACCCACTTCAATCTGGTTTCTTTGGTATGTCGCCAGTCTAGCCGATGTCTTTCACTCCGTGATTCTGGTCACGAGTTTTTGGGTTGCACTCGTCTCCTTCGATATCAAGGTCAATAAGTCTCCCACTCCCAGCAGGAGTTTTGTCCCCAATCTTTTCCTTTTGTCTGTTACTGGCCATCTATTCTTCTTTCTTTCCCACAGACGGCGCTAAATTGTGTGAGTGATTTTCTAACCACACTGCCAACTCAGTATTCAGCTGGGAAATACTGGCAGAATAGACGATACCTGGCTGACCTGCAACAGAAAGAGAAGATTCCGACAGTGGTTCGTCCACCCGGGGGCACTCCGACAATCAAGTCAGTATATCTCTCAAAGATAATCAATAGTGCTGAACTCACTGTTCAGAATATAAATTGCGTACCGTAGACCCATCAGGAGTACTTTTTTTTATAGTTAACTCAATCCTTGTCCCAACAGAAGTCTAGTTTCAATGAACTTTAACTCAGTACTCATCCAAGACTCTTTAATAGATATAGATAAACTCCCTAAGAGCTTTATCCTTATCCAGGCTGAGTTCCCTCATCATTCTAGGACTCTTGTGTCCTATCCGCTTATATTGGATTCCGATATCTTCGAAGATAACCTCGGCCTTTCCGAGATCACCTCAGCGTTATGATCAGGACACGTGGCATCTCGACTGATACGTCGGCGTCACCTTGGCCACCTGTTGGTGTTAGAAAATATATTCCCACACTTCCATATATATCAAAATACAAATATGATACTATTATATATGTTATTTTGAGTCAAATATGATGTCACTACTTGTTATTACTTAAATTGTTGTCATTTTCACTATTCATGTTAATTTGTTAAAAAAAAAAAAAAAAACTATATTTTACGTAGGACAACATCAATCATATATCATTCATCATTATTTTGATCATAATTAATTTGGTGATGGCACCATGATGGTGTATGGATCTTCTTCTTCTTTTTCTATCTGTTTCTTTGTTTAAAATATTCTCTCTACCACTTACATTGGAATTTTTATTTTTATTTTTATTTTTATTTTTTACTTGAACGTGTGATAAAAAAATGTTTGAAGAAAAGAAACAGAAGATACTTAGCCATTGTAAATGTCACAAGACAATCGTAAATTTGTGCAAATAAGACCAACTTATTTAAATGTAATTGCTGGGTAAATGTAATAACACATCAATAAAAACATTACTGAAAAGATTTCCGTAGAGATGAGTAATTGGTTTTAGGATAAGATTTTGTATTGACTAAGTAGTTGAAAGCGTAAAACACTTCTACATGTATCCAATGGAACATAGAAGACTTGCACACAACCATATATCACATTATGTGATTTATTTCTATGTATTTATTTTTTATTAAATTTTTTCTTAGCTTTTCAAATAATATAAATGGTGGTAGCTCTCCATGTAAGAACAGGATCCGATGGATTACGAAAAACGCCGCAGAAGTGACGTGCAAAGGTGGAATATCTACGCAGCGCATTAGTGATAATATGTGTCATGTGATGAACAGCAAATCCAAACCATACGGCTGCAAATTACGTGGTGAGAGTGAGTGAGAGAGCTACTGGGAAAAAAACATCGATGACAAATTCAAAATATAAAGTATGAATGTGGGGTTGAAGCCTCACCAACCCTCATGGGTCAACCAATCACTGCATGGTTACAATAAAGAATTTTCATAAAGATTTGGATAAATTGTAATCTCGAATCCTCCATGCATGTGACGATGTCTTTTCTTTCTTTCTTAGCTACTTTCTTCCCTTTCTTTTTTTAATGAAACCAACCACAGAAAAATGTCCCCAAAAAAAAATCAACATTTATATATATATATATATTTTATCGGTGAAAATTATTCGTTGATTGTTAGAATAGCACTAATTAGGTTCATCACTTAGTTTATGTTATCTACACGTATTTAATATATATTATTTTTGTTTAATGAATCTTCATGTTTTGTGATTTAGATTCAACACTTATATGTAATATACACGTATTTAATTTTTTTGAAAAACTTATGAAATTGTAAAAATTTTAGTTCTGTCCTATTTCTCTGTATTGAGTCATCGTCAAACAAGATAATATTAGTTAAAACGTGCAAAATGACAATGGGACAACATATCTACGAAGGAGAACATCATTATTTTCCCTTTGTAGTGATAGATAGTCCTTTTTAAACACCCATGAATGTGGATGGACCTTCATGTTTTCTGTCGTGTAAAGTGCCAAAGAGTGTGGATAATCGTTTCACTTTCTCTTATTACTTTTGTTTCTTTTGTTATCTTTTCTCTTTTTTGAAACAATTGCATCACCTTTGCAAAAGCCAAATTGTATTTTAAACTTCTCAAGAAAGTGTTGTTTTCTCTTCCTATCCTCTCAAGTCTCAAAGTAAATGCTTCAAATAGAAGTCGAAATTAGATTGTGTTCGAAAACAATATTGATTAGCTTTATCTAATGATAGTTGAGAAGCTTGTCAATAATGGCGTTATTTAAAAAGTTGACTATTTTAGTTGATTATTTGGCTTTTAATTATTTTAACCTAATTAAAAAAATTATGTTTGTGAAGCTAGTTAGTTTTTTTTTTTTTTTTTTTGTGTGGTTAATTTGATGGTTATGATAGACAAAAGTAAAATGATTATAAGTTAGATGTGGCATTTTGTCTTATTAACTATTTTAATCTATCGTACATTTTAATATATTATTTTAGTCCAATCCTATTTCCAAATAAGGCCAGTGTCCAATTGAGTTTCACTATTTTTCTTATACTCAATTAACCTTACAAATAATTTCATTTTTTTCAATTTTTTATTTTTTTATTTTTTAACATTTGATACCAATTCGAACCCATGACAAACCGAGCTTCTCTATCTCTCTCCTAAAGCCAATGGTGATGAGAATCACTTTTGCCTTGACGAATAGGAGAGAAAAGATCATATTCAAGACAAAATATGGGTAGCTAAGATCATTTCTAATGGTTTATCAAAACTTATATCAAATTTAAATTTTGATAAAAAGACTACTGTTCACAGCTCCAACGGTTTACCAAATGTGATATCAGATTGAGTTTTCAGCAAATGTTTCATCAGATTGAAGACGAAATAATGAATTCATCAAAACACTGTTCCGGACCGTTGGAGAGGAGGACCCGGTCGACCAACCGGTTGCCCGGCCGGTTGACCAACCGGTCAACCCGTAAAAGGTTCAAACAGTTCAGCAAAAAATTCGAAAAAAAAAAAATAATAATAATAATAATTTTTTGCCTAACCGGTCGACCACCTGGTCGTCCCGAAAAAAGTTCAAAAAATTCAAAAAAAAAAAAAAAAAAATTTTTGGGCAAACCGATCGACCACCCGGTTGTCCCGGGACAAGTTTGAGAATTTGGTGAATCGTTGGAGCATCTGTTATCAAATTTGATAAAATGGATACTTTTTGACTCAGATTTAGTGAAAAATTTGAGTAAGCGTTGGAGATGCTCTAACAAGTCAGAAATTGCATGGCCATGCAGTAACACGTAAGGGGATAAATGGCTAATCTGGCAATAAAGTCAAATCATGGTCATTTTTAAATTATTTATTTATTTATTTTTTAATAATGTCCACAAACCTATCCGAAGCAAACTGAAAAAGAAGTCAAAAACAAACATACGTAATTAACCACAAAAGTGATGTGGTGTAGATAGTATAATGTTCAAAAAGGAATTAATAATTAAAATAAATTATATTATTATGAGGGACTTATGTGTAAGTCAATAGATGAATTTATTATTTAATAGGTTTTGTGAAAATTAATGATATTTTTTATTAAATATTATTAAAAAATTGAATTAATTGTTAATTTTTAATGACAGTTTAAAAATTTTATTACAAAAAATGTTACTAATAATAAGTTTGAGCGACAATTTAAAAAAATCGTCACAAAAAAAGTTACTAATTTTTAACTTTCAGCAATAGTTTGAAAAATTCGTCACAGAAAAATATCACTAATTGTAAGTTTTAGCGATAATTTATAATATAACAAAAAAAGTCACTAATTATCAATTTTTAGTGACATATGCAAAAAATGTTACAATAACTATTTTTAATTACGGTTTTACTATAACTTATTTTCAATAGGTCTTGATAGGAATCAAATTTAATTATTAAGACTTATTTATAATTTACCCTATTATCTAACATTGGATACGGTAGTGTCATTTTTAAATTAATATGTGACTTAGATTTATTTTTCATGAGATCTCACCACAGTTACAAAAATACTTGCTATGATGATTATATTTACTTGTAACATTTGAGTACATGTGGTATCTATATAGGCCTCTTTGGGATATAAAAAAAAATTTTAATTTATTAGTTTATTTAAATTACAACACCTCTTTATTTATTTATTATTTTAAAAAAAAATATCAATAAACTATTTTTTTTTCTACTCAAAATAATACTAATCGCATCATTTAATAGTACTTACATATCATTCTCAAATGAGATAGTACTCATTATGAGCCATATATTATATTTTTTATGCACTGTTTATTAGCTTCTTAGCTAAGTTTAATTTATTGTCATATAATACTTTGTTTATTTCATTTTATTTTTTTAATAATTAGCTGAGGTTGCGACGGATTTGGAAACTTCTTAATATGATTTGGCTGAGTCACAAGGCATAGTTAAGCTTCATTTAGGATATAGGTTAATTTTTAATTTTTTGACTTTGTGGCTATTTCAGTCTGGGTCTAAAATAATTTCATTTGTGATTGATTTTTTTGACTTTTGTGAGAGAAAAAATAAAATGATATGGTTTGGATGTGACAACTTTTAGTCTGAGATTAAAAAGTCTATTTTGTCTTTTTGTTACTATTTTAACCCCAAGTCATCCCTAATCCACATGCGAAACCAAGACTTATTCAGACTTTAATGGAGATTTAATGAATGTGCTTTTGAAATATGATAAGATTATATTTGATTCTGTAATTAATTTATGTACATAATAAAAGGGCTAAAATTGTAATTCAACAAATATGGTTAGTACCTATATTCGGATCATAAATTTGAGTAAAAATTTAAAAAAATCAAATTCATTTTTGTAACACAACCTAATAAAAATTTAAAAAGGTGGCATTACTCGTGGCAATGTGTCAACTTTTTATTCGCAGCACAATCATATTCGAATCGGATAGCATTACAAACACTGCTTTTGACTAGTAGTACATGCTGCCAAATTATGAACATAGTCGATTGAAGTTGAATATAATGAATCCAACACAACATAGACGGATTATTATAGTAATAAAACTATTCGAATAAAGACACATTTGTGACACCTACCAAAAGAGAAGATCATACATTTGGGTCCATCAAATGGACGAATCTTAACTGGCCAATCTCGCTCAATCTTTGTCGGAAAGCTAAAATTAACTTCCCTTTCCAAAGTTCCGTGCTGTATTTTGAGAGATTGGTTTGGGTTCAATTATTTGTTTTTATGTGGGCCGCTAATTGAAGCCCGGCCCATTCGTTTTAATTTTTTTTGCTCAAATGGCCCATAGGATTGAAGAAGTTAAGGGCCTTAGGAGTTTCTTGTCAAAATAGCCCATGGGCTTCAATAAAGTTAAGAAACCCGTAAGGCAATTAAAAAAAATTAAAAAATTAATATGGTGAAAAAATGAAAATTTAAAAAACACTTAATATTTTCATAAGATTTTTTTTTTTTGTGACGAAAATAATTTAAAATTTTTTTAAATATCTTTTTTTATAGTTATTTTTATCAAATTAGTTTCTACTTTTTAATTTTTTCTAAAAGAAACTAGTTCTAAAAACTCAACTAAACAATAATGAGGGTATTCTTATTTTTATTTAAATAACAAAATTATACAGAAAATCTTTGCCGATTAATGTGGCAGGCTTATTTCTTATCATTTCAAATTAAAAGATATAAAAAATGGTCTTTTATTTTAAAATTTTCATTATACATCAATCTGGTTGTTTATTTCAAAATGTCATTATTTTTCACCTCTTGGGTAGATTTATACAATATTTGAGATGTCTACATGTAGACCCACATAATTAAAATGAATAAAGATTGAAAGTTATAATTTTAAAGTTTTAAAGAGAGTTTTAATGATGTGGTAATGAGTGAGACCCACATGTGATGTAATGTGTGTCTATGTTTTTGTTTTGTTTTATTTTTTTCTCTCTTTAGAATTTTAAAATTAATACTCTCTATCATTGTTGATATAAAACATAAAAGAAGAACGATTTACAATTATTTTTTCAAATATATATACACATGATATTTATTTAGTAAATTTAAGATAAAAAAATTAATAAAATTATAGTGAAACATATATAGCACCATCCTCTGAAAAAGGCTCTCGCATTAAGGTTAATTTTGAAAAATCCATACTACTCAATTCTGTGCTGTCTATGACATGCCGCCATCTAGGACAAAAGTCAAAGCTTAAATGGGTTCGATTTCTCATTTCCATACAATGTATCAAAAAGATAAGAATAAAAAGCTACAATATCACACTTCTTACTTTTTGGATCAACGGTTTCATTATGTAATTCACATTCTCTCTCTACATCATGCTCTCAACGTTAATCTCCGCAACATACCAAGGCTGGCCTAATTAGAGATTGTGGGTAAAATATTCCCATTGTATCATGATGGTCTATGACCATGATTCGTGCACGCAACAAAAACATCCATTCGTTTTCAAAGAACAGCATATACAACACTTTGATGTTTTTGACGTTAACATCTCAAATTTTTTTTTATATATTTTTGTTTTTATTTTTTTTTTGTGAAACGAAACGAGCAGTGAATGTGACACTTATGCCCTTGCTTTAGTTAAGTATAAAGTTCCCTACCAAGTCATTGAGCAACAAAATGAGTAATCTAGCGTGATCGTTTGAGGCCACTACATTGTGATCGGATTCTATTTTTTATTTTTATTTTTTATGTACATAATAATTGAGCGGATCAAATTTGATGTGATAGTCTCTGTAGAAGAATAAAATGCTGGCCTAAGTCTAAAAGTAATTAAGCAAAACGGTCCAAAAGAAAACGTCCAAACAGATTACTAAGGAACCCATTAGAGACAACAAGGAGAACAATGGCACATGATTGAGCACATGAGGAGCAAGATCTCATTTTAGAACGAGATCAACAGAATGACAAAGGATCATCGGATTCATCCTCATATAACGATGAAGATATCAAGTAACAAATATGAAGACATAAGTTAGGCCTATTAAAGAGCATAATCATCTGATCATATTGATCGGACGAAGATAGCACTTGGCAAGTTGCCTACTTACATTTGACGCAATCTAAGCCGTCTAAGAAAGGATGATCCAACGATTAAAGATAAAAGCAATATGGCCACTTGTTCGACCAAACCTAAAAACGGACAGAATCTCGAATCAAACATTAATTCAACGGATGGGATTTAAGTCAAGAATAGTATAAAAGGCGAAGCAGGTAAAGCAAGAAAGAGAGAGCAAAGGTAATCCAAGAATCCTTGTTTAAACATAAATTTCATATGATCCAACAATATTCTGATTTGACTGTTGAAGGGTCCTCCCGACCACTCCTGGTTGGGGGTGATCATTAATGTTTTTTGGTTTTTCTTGACAGAGTAAAAGAAGAGATATGTCATCTCACTTTTCCTAAGAAGAGACATGTCATCTCGCTTTTCATGTGAAAAAGAATTCTACCTTCCATGTCTTGAATCACAATCACAAAATATATTTTTCAATAATGGACACGGTAATAAAATATGTTGGCAAAGCAATACCATTAATAGTAGTGATTTTGGTTTGAAACGAAAATTTATACAAAAAAATATAGATTATTTTGTATGAGAATTTATTTGCAAAAATTAAGTTTATGTAGAATTAATCATATAATTAAAATAACTTAGCTTTCTTTTATTGAAAAAATTAATAATTTTTTTAAAAAAATATTAAATGTTTGTTGCTAACATCAAATGCAATAGTACCCTACAAATCCATAGCCTTTCTCATTTTCAACATTTGTTTGGTTGGTTTGGTAGGACTTTGTAAGTGTATCTTATCAATGTATAGGTTCTTGAGAGGGACTTAAGTGGAAAAAGTAAAAAAGATTAGCTGTATGGATTCTTGAGGTGTTTCTTATCAGGTACAGTTTATCCTGCTTATCCTGCTGGGTCATTATTCAGTAATTTGGAGTATAAACACGTAATATTTTATACGGAAGTGATTGGTAGTTCGAAACTTGAGGCTCGAGATTTGGCTCGAGGGTCAAAACGTTTTGACCCTTTTTTTTTTTTTTTTTCTTTTCTTTTTCTTATTTTCGACTTCATCTTCTCTAAATTTTTTTTTTTTTGCAGAAGAAGAAAACTAGGAAGAAGGGAGAGAGGAGGAGAGAGGGAGGGAGGAGGAGGAGGAGGGAGGAGGAACTGGAGGGGGCCATTAAAATGGCGGTGGCGAGGCGGAGGCGAGGCAAAATGGCGAGGCGGTGAGGCGAGAGGCTGCTTCTTGTGGCCAGGCGGCGAAAGTGATTTGCGATCAGACGACTGGCGGTGGAGGAAATTTGCAGACGGCCGACGAGATGGGTCAGAGGACGTGCCCGGCTGAGCACGGTGACTCTCTCTCCTCTCTTCTCTCCCTCCCTTCTCTTTCTCCTCTCCCTCTTTCGAGCCTCTCGAGCCTCAAAAAAATCGAGCTACGAGGCATTATTTTATTTTATAACATTGTTATTGGTAGAGAAGGTGAATAGGTGAGGTATTATGTTGAATGATTGATGAACATGAAGGTACATATTGAATGATAATTGGCTAGCGAGTATGAACACGTGGTATTCCAAAATTATTGAATAATTTCCAAGCTATATATGGATCCTAAAATTGATATAATGCCGCATCACCATCCACGCCTTTAATCCTAATCATTTGTTTATACTATCTTAAGCAATTGGTAGTTCAATAATTAAAAAAAAATTATTAATTAAACAAGTTGCTTTATTCCTTTATGATTGAAGATATCATATACAGTAAGAACATGACAAAAAGGTAGGGACAAAAATGATAATAAAATTTAACCTATATTATTGACACCAAATGCGTGGTTTACATATAATTTTCCCAACCAACAAATAAAATCTCCTCCCCTCCTTTTAAAGACAAATGAAAATAACAAAAACCCAACTGCTTTATATGGTGTGCTCTCTATTGCATATCTTTTTTGGTATCCCTATTATATACATACATCAAAATGTATATAATCATTAGATAATATAAGAATCTCGAGACACCTCACATACAAGAATATATTGCAATCATTTTGATAAAGATAAAATGATATTGTTTCGTCGACTCAAACCAACGAATGCTTAGATACGATGCAACAATGGAAATTTTAAAACATAATCTAATGATTAGAATGTTTTGAGATAAAAATAAATAAAAATAAAAATAAAAGATCCCATGTTGAGGAAGACAATATTCTGACTTATATTTGTTTGATAATTGAAAGACAAACGATGTTTTCATTTTTCAGGAGTACCACGTAGACAAAGAAATCTCGGAGAATATATTTAATAAGTTTTCGAAAGGGAGAGAGTTTGGGTGTGACGAGTAAGCTTTCCAATGGGACTCGGTTACACATCACATGGGCCAGACTCGTGGGGTCCAGGCCTTGTCACGTGGCCCATAGAGGGAAAAGGATAGAAGGTCGAGAACGACGGAATGGCCCACACGTGACATAGCACCCAAATTCCGACAAAACGAGATGGAGAAGGTAATGGATGAGAATCGTTTGAAAAAGTTAGTGTGCTTCTACTAGTTGGAAAGGGGATATTATTTAGTAGCACGGGTTCTCACGTGGCATTGTTTTGCAGGTCGGATAATACTGAATTTTGTTAAATAGTTGAAAGACGAAGATGCTCATCACGTTATTTTGCGATCACGTAAATTGTACTATTTAATATTCTGAAATTATTTAATAATTTTTGATTGAAAAGAGAGCTAGTTGAAACTAAAGTCAGATGAGCTGACATAGCCACCACGTCGCTGCCACGATGGCGACTACACAGGCAATGGCGTGCGATCGAGACATGTGTGTGAAAGTGGATGGTGACGCACCACTCCAATCCGATGCACCACCGCTTGTATCCAATACACCTACATACTCCATTGTGCTGTTCATTACCGGCGAATTTGATGCTGCCGGTGTTTGTCCCTCCGATGATGCTTTTTGGCTGCACCATTCATACAAATTCATACTGTTAGAAATTAATTATACATGATATTACGTAAGCAAGACTACTACATTTTAATTAATAATTAAAATTATACATTTATGATTGTCCTGTATACATAGGAAAATGTTTTTTCTCTAGCTAGTCAGGTGAGTATTGCATGTTATTTTTCTGATTGGATTTAATAATATATGTACCTAACTTTTATTAGGAAGTGTTAATCATACTATTCTTCTTCATATTCATATTTATATCAACTGCGTATGAGGATAATAAAATATATAATCTTTCATATATCAGACTACGTCCTTATTATTTTTTTTACAAAGAGTTTGGCGGGATGGATAAGATTTTCAACGGTATGGACTAGAAAATTTCACCGACAGAAATCAATGGAAAAGTTTTGACTATGAGTTAGTTTCAGAAGTGAGTTGACTTTTTAATTTTTTTAATTTGAGATTATAAAATTTCGTTTCGAACAAGATTTTTGACTTTTTATGAGAAAAAGATTGTAATGATTATTTGTTAGATATAATATTTTGTTTTGTTGAATTAAAAAATCTATTTTATTTTTTTGTGACAAAAATAATCCCGAATCCAACCCAATCCAACCCAACCCTTCTTTCCAAACGAGTGCTATGAAATGCAATGAACTTTCAAAGCTACTATAGAAAGGTATGGGCAGCGTTTGATTTTGTTTTGTAATCGTAATTTTAATTAAAAAAATTTTAGGTTATTTTCGAAACTCATAATTAAATACATAATTCAAAAACATATCAAATTTAATTCAAAAATTGTTTTTAAAATTCATAACCAAACACACAATTTGAAACTCAATTCAAAACTCAAAATCAAAATCCTTTCAGAACTCTATTTAAAAAAAAAAATCAAACAATTTTTTAAATTTTTTTTTAAAAAAATCATAATTTAAGTGTGGAGTCGTATTTTGAGTTATAAGTTTTGAGTTGAGTTTTGAAAAATGAAAAAAATTGTTTGATTATGAGTTTTGAAAAGAGTTTTGAGTTATATGTTGAAAATTTTTAGATTCATTTTTAAAAATATTTAAAAGTTTTCTTAATTTTATTTTTATAGGATAAATATTTTATATTTTAAATATTTATTAATTTATTTTAATGTGTACTGTATTTCATACATTTGTGTGTTACATTTTTTAAAAATATTTTAAATATATATTTTTGTTTTAAATATTTTAATTTTTTAATTATGTGTTTGGTTACGATTTGAGTGTGAAGTTTTGAGTTATGTGTTTGGTTACGATTTGAATGTGGAGTTGTGTTTTGAGTTTAAAATATTAAAAAAATTAAAATATTTACAAAAAAAAAAAATAATAAATATTTAAAATAAAAATTATATATTTAAAATTTAAAAAAAAAATCTTAAATATTTTAAAAGAATTAATCCAAAAAAATTTCAAAATATAACTTAAAATTCAAAAATTCAAAACTCGAAACTCAATTTTTAAGTTCAAATTTTTTTTCAAGACATTTTTTAGAACTTTTTTTTAACACTCATAATTAAATAAATTTTATCTTTTTAAAACTCCAACTCATAATTTCACATTTAAATCATAATTTTACACTTAAATTATAATTTTAAAATTAAACCAAACGGATTATCGATTGCAACATTTTACCAAAAACAAGAAAAGGTCAAAACTCTCAAAACAAACGCCCAATAAACCATGCATTAGTTAAAGTAAGTTGGCGGTTGAGGTGTATATATCCAATACCTAATCAGTAACGTAATCAACCTTCTAAGCTTCAACGCTTACTCCCCCATCAATTTGACATTTATTTTATAAATTCGTTTTAAATATTAAAATTTTTACAAATATTAGTAATTTTTAATTTTTAATTTTTTGATGAATATATAATTATTTTTTAAAAATTATACGTAGATTTGGTCCTAAATTAATTACCTGGTGCTTGGGTAAGGACAGAAGGTGATGAGGTAGTTGGCACCGGCACAAGTGAAGGTACTCGTCTTGTCGTCATAGGCATAGCTGTACGCTTGTGGGCACGCCTTCTTAAACAATTCCGAGTACGAAGACGGCTTACAAGTGTCCGGTGCTCCATATGCGCCTTTACAACAATACTCGTCTTGCCTGAACGCATCACACGCGCTCTTACACGCCATGCTCTCTCCCTCCGTACTCATCACCTTCAGCTCCGACGGACACGCGCCGTTCAAGTCCATCATGCATCCCATGGTTGTACAATTCCCTCCGGTCCCATCCTAAGGCACCACCAGCATCGGACTGTTGTACCCGTCGACCAAGCTCACGTCGTAGAAGTCCAACCCATTAGACCTGTCCAGCGTGAACTCGGCTAGTGTAGCCAGAGGCACGGCGTTGTTACTGGCGCAGTCTACCTTTCCAGTGCTGCAATCCCCTGTGACGCAGGTGAACCTGCCTGTGGTGGAGTCTTGGGTACAGAGGGTGCGACCCCAGAATCGGCCTCCCCAAGAAGTTGGGGCGGTTATGGTTTTGGACTCGCCCTTCTGGAGGGCGAAGCCGGTGACGGAGAGCTGATCAATCCCGGCGTTGGATTGAATGCCTGGCCATATACTGTGTTGGCACTTGTTTAGTATTGTAAATGTTGCTGATGATAGTACAACTACAATTTCAAACAGTACAACAAATTTAAGCAAGAAAATCAGATTAATTGGAATATTAATATGCCAATATTGAGGCCCTGTGCAGTTTATGGTTATAATTTTATTTGAGCCAATAATGTCAATCAACTAGATTGGAGAAAGATGACTTCTAATAAAGCAAATCAAAGTGTTTGTAGTTTTTGATTTCTTGTTATCAACTTTTTAACTTGTTATAGGAATGAGATATTGTTGTGACTTTGTCAGTGTTACCTGATATGAAGAGATTGGGGATTATAAGTGTTAGTAGAGAAACTAACAAGCAAAATTGAGCCATTAAAGCTATATATATGTATGTATATGTGTATATGAGGATATATAAATGAGAAGATGCGGAAGAAGAGGAATGGTGAGAGACTCCCAAATCCTTCTTCCGCAAGCTGGGAAATATAGATTTGAGGGAGTGAGATTTGGGAGTGAAGAACGTAAGCTGTATATATAGAGAGAGCAGAGGATGGATAGTGTAATGAGTACAGTGTATAAGGTTTGGAATGGGGCCATTCATTCACTGACTCCTAATCCTACAGCAAGCTCCAGTAAAAATTTTTTCTCTCTCTCTCTCTCTCTCGTTCTTCACCTTCCTTTGTTATCAACTCACTCCAATCCATGGAGTTAACTAACTCCTTTGGTCACCCTACATGGCTCTTACAAAATGCATGTTTGGTGTAGTTTAAAAGCTGTTTATTTTAGCTTTTAATTTAATTTAAGTTATTTTAATGTGTTTGGTTTAACTTATAGCTTATAACTTATAATTTTTTAAAAGTCAGAAATTAATTTATTCTTTAAGTGAGACATGAGATACTTAATTTATAAGTCAAAAATTAACTTACGTTTATAGTTATAAGTTATAAATTATTTAGGTATAAATTATAAGAACTTTCCCACAATTTAACCAAACAAAAACACGTGTTTCTTGATGGTTGTTTGGTACCATTCTGACTGAAAAGCTCATTGAACTTATATGGTAACATAATTAAAAATTCATTAGAGTAGCTTTGACCAGTCCACTCTCTTAAGTTGGAAGGAAATTTAAGCCCCTCTATCGCAATACAAAAATGTTAAGAGAGTTTAAAAATTTTATCAAATATTTTATATAAGCGTAAAATTTATATATGATTTATATTGTGTAGGTTTTACATTTATATAAGATATTTAGTAAAAATTTTAGTAAAATTTTTAAAATCTCTAACATTACTCATAGCAATATGATTGAGATTAATTTAACTTATTAAAAAATAAAATAAATTAAAAAGTTAATAAGATAAAATATCATATTTAAATTGTAAATTTTATTTTTTCTCTCAAAAAATTATAAAAGGCCAAAAGTTCATCCCAATTAATTTTTTTTTAGCTAAGTTCAAATAGATAAAAATTCAAAATGTCAAACTAAAAAATTTCATCTCAAATTGTAAAATAAGTTGAGAGAGGGATATTGAGAGAGTAATCTCTGTATTTCAATATATCAGAAGCCATATAGAGGGTCTCCGTTATATAGGAGCTTCTATGTTACAAATATCATCATTGACAAACATCATCATGAAAAGTCACCGAAAGCAACCGGAAGAGGGATCCTATCTAGCCGTGTTCTATACATGTATATATTAATAGCCATATATGTATTAACAGCCTATATTAATATATTATTAACAGCCCCCCTCAAACTTAAGGAGGACAAACATCAACCAACTGGAGTTTGGAGATAAGGTCAACGAAGCGGCCAAGATAATGAGCTTTGGTGAAGATATCAGCAGGTTGATCAGCAAAAGAGATCGAATGGAGATGGACAGTACCACGAGTGACGTGTTGATGAATAAAATGGCAGTCAATCTTAATGTGCTTGGTGCGATAATTAAAAACATCATTGTGAGCAATTTGAAGAGCGCTTTGATTGTCACAAAAGAGGGTAGTGGCGCCAGAGGGGTAACACCCATGTTAGCAAGAAGCCAACGAAGCCAGAGAAGCTCCTCAGTAGTATCAGTTAGAGCACAGTATTCGGTCTCGGTACTAGAACGAGCAGTAAGAGATTGTTTGTTGTTGCGCAAAGAAATAAGAGAATCACCCAAGAAAAAACATAACCCGGTAGTAGAGCGGCGGTTAGTAGGATCCCCAGCCCAATTAGCATCGGAGAAAGCACGAAGCTGTAGAGAGAAATGGGCAGAATAGTGAAACCATGAAACAAGGTGCCTTTGAGATAGCGAATGATACGAACTAAGACAGCATAATGAGGGGTACGAGGAGCCGACATAAACTGGCTGACAATATGAACGGCATAGGCAATATCAGGACGAGTAACAGTAAGATAGACAAGACTTTCAATTAGCTGACGATATAAGGTAGCATTGGAGAGAAGAGTGCCATCAAAAGGAGTAAGACGACTCTGAGGCTCCAGGGGAGTGGATGTAGCCGTCAGATCAGCGCGGGTGAAAAGATTAGAGGTATACTTAGCCTGAGAAAGAAAAGAACCCGTGGAATCTTGGAAGATTTCAAGACCCAAGAAATAGCTGAAAGGACTAAGGTCTTTCATTGAAATGATGGCTAAGAAACTGTTTAAGGCAAAGAATACCATCCATCTCATCACCGGTGATAATCATGTCATCCACATAAAGTAGAAGTAGGGTGGTTTTGAGCTATTTTTCGTATAAAAAGAGCAGTATTATAAGAACTGGAGGTGAAACTACAGTCATGAATAGTAGAGCTGAACTTGGCAAACCAAGCGTGCGAGGCTTATTTAAGACCATATAAAATACGCTAAAGTTTGCAAACTTTATGAGGTAGATAAGTAGACCCAAGAGGAGGTTACATGCAGACCTTCTCGAGAAGAACACCATTAAGGAAAGCATTTTTCGTGTCCAGTTGATAAAGATCCCATTGACGGGTGGTAGCAACAGCAATCAAGCAGCGAACAGAGGTGAGACAGGCAACAAGAGCAAAGGTCTCCTCATAGTCTATTACGACCCAAACCCATCCCTATAAGTTTGGCACCGTAACTGGCCAGTAATCCGAGGATTACCTACGGCCTCTGAACAGATTAACATAATATTAGGGGCTAGCGGAAGCAATTAAGAATATACAACGTCCATTGAGTTGTGCAGACTTATATGAGACAGAAAAATTTAAAACTTTTTATATACATATATACACATCATCTTTAAGTCATAATATATATACAGATTAGGCAAAAAGGGACTTAGTCCTCTTTTTCAAAATACACTTGACTCGAAGAAACAAACAAGAAAACATAACTTAAACTTTAAATTACATAACGATAACACTTAACATATCCGAAACCTCCACGGGAGGCATATAGGTTGGCTGACAGAATAGATTCTAGACAGATGCCTCTAAGCTTGGTCACGCGCCTGATCACCTACATACATAAATAATACAGTAAGCTAAAGTCCAGTGAATAATAACAGAGTAAAGAGTTTCAATGAATGAGTCCATATAGATTTCAAAAATCAATTCAGTTTGTATCAAAATCATGCTTGATCAGATCGAAATCATAATTCAGCTTTATCAAATTTATACTTGATTAGATCATATATAGACAGAAATCTTAAGTCATGGTTACATTTATGTGATACATCCATTAGCATAATTGAACAGGACGCGCAGTGCGTAAGGTTATGAATAACCTCCATAGTTCCCGTGAAGGAACTTTCGGATCTGGGTAACAAGACAGCTAAGCCTCTATGGCGGGCCTCCGGTACGGGCATCAGTGCACAAACAGGACGCATAAAGCGTAAAGTTCCACGAGAAACCTCCGATACCGAGTCACAGCTGTAGATAACACATGATATTAAGGATGTCACGAATACATGTCAGAAATTGGACAATCATTCATTGTACATAACATATCATTTCGAAAAACAGATCTTATTTTATCACACGTAAAAGTAAGTCTGTGAACATATCTTTACAATGTTATTACTTACGAGTACGCGTATAAATCGCATGGACATCGACACATCGGAAAATCAGTGATAAAGGGCGTGACCTACACAAGCACATAACATATACACATTGAAATACAATATTACTCCTTTGATTAAACTTGTCCTTTCTAGTCTTTATAGTCCGAAGTTCTACTACGTTTATTCTTTCTCGTTTAAATAAACCGGGTTCTTACTTCATATATTCTTTCATTACTAAGTCCCTCTTTTCCAAATGGATTGATCTTTTACTTGGCTTCTTAAATAATTACCACAAGATCAATGATTCATTCTTTAACTAGCTAATCTATATTGATTAGTAGCCAATTAATCTTTATTGAGTCATAAATTATGTTTAGAATGCTTTGGAAAAAATTAGGATAAAAATATGAATTAAATGCAACTTTTCAAAATGTGCTGAAAATGGGTTTTCGTTCGAGTGCCACTTTGGTCGCTCGAGCAGACTGTAAAATTTGAAGAAACTACTGGGAGGTCGATTTTTACACTTGAGCGAGACTTCCCTCGCTCGAGCGGACAACGAAAATTCTAAAATTCTAAAATTGCAATTAAAGTTCCAATTTGGTATTCAAAGCTTCAAAATATGTATTTTAGTATGCAAACATGGAGAACCTTTATTAAAGTCATAAATTCCTTAGAAAATTATTCACATGCATGAAATTGACATCAAAATTACTAGTTTTATATTCTTATAAATTTTCCAACTAGTTTCCATAATCTTAAACTTAACTTAATTTATAACCTCAATTTAATTCATAACATAGATGTCCCAAAATATGTTTAATTTAAATAAAATCTCAAATTACAAGTATGGATTAAAATCTAATTGTAACATCAACACTTTATCTAACATTAGGATTAATTCTAAATTTTCATAAACTTGATGCTTATAAAACATTCCCTTTTTCTCTTCAAAATATGAGATTGAATTAATCCAAAATTTTCATAATCTATGATGCATGTATAAAACACTTAAAAAAAATCTAACTAATTCTACATTATCAAGCTCAAATTATAATTTGAGTTTTTAATTAATATCAAAACTCAATCCCAAACTCACAAGCTTTAAAATATGGATTAAAGTTCTAAAATCTTGAAAATCCACAATGCATGTATGAAATTTCATTTCAAAATTAAGCCCACTCTAGATTGTCAAATTGTAAATCATAATTTATTTCTTGATTTATCCCAATTTAGATTTAATTGATTTTTCTTCATACCTAACCCAAATTTAATCTCATAAATCTTTTACGCATGAATTAAATCTAAACTTTGAAATTCTAGCATACATGCAAGGATGGATCTCAAATTTAGTAAAATCAAACTCAAACTAATTAATTTCTAAATTAATTTCCATAAACATGAACCTAACTCATTTTCTTGCTAATTTATTTTCCATTGCATGAAATTGAATCTAATTACATCTTAATTTCAACTTCTAGATAAATTATCTACAAGATTTGAGCTTTAATTTCTTACCCAAAACCTTCAATGGATGGGTTTCTTCACAATCCCTTGAGTCTCTCTTCAACTCTCTACTTCTTGGCTTTGACCAGCACAAAACACATGAATACATTCAATTTCCCTTTTCTTCTATTCTCACGGTTTTCCCCCAGGTTGTCTACAATGTGTATAATAAAGCTCTCTCTCCCTCTCTTTCTCTCTCACGGTTCCTACAGAGCACCCAAATGAGCCTTCACTCAACTATTTTATCAAATACAAACACACACCAACACACCTCTCATGTTGACACATAATGCACACTTGCACCTCTCTTCACCAACACAGCACACGTGCACATCTCTTTGAAGCCCAACTCAGCACTTACATGCACACAATCAGATTACTTAGCACACCCACACAAGTTTCTCTGCACACCCACAAGATTCTAGTTTGTTTCATAAGACAATTTATGCTTAGGATTTATTTAATTAAGCAACACTTAGTCTTAATAAATTTCAATTGGCACATCAGTAAATTAATTATAACAAATCATGGATCTTTCATAATTTAATTAATCTAATTGATTTCCATTAGAGCCTAATTAATTATATTTAATTTTATCGATCCGAATCAGATTTTTAGTCAGACTCCCAAAAGGCTCCAAATATTAAATTAAATTTATTATCATTATCGATTTTGATTTCCCAAATCATTTAGGCCCTCAATTTCTGATCAAACTCGAATTTTCATCAATAAATTACATCTTCAAATTGGGCACATCATAATTAAATTTAATTTATAATAACCATAATCCTCAATCCTCATGACTTAATCAACTCCAATTGGGACCTAATTAATTGAATCTCAATCTTACTAAACTAAATCGAATATTTAATTAAACTCCCAAATGGGTCCGTAATTAAGATTAAATTGATTCAACTTCCTAACTTCACTTCCTTAAGCCATTTGGACCCTTAATTTCTAATTCCAAAATAAACCTTCAATCAAATCATATACGATTCAGATTTCAAAATTCTCATAAACCCCAAATAAATTATAATACTCGGCAATTAAATCTCAAATCCTCTTAATTAATCAAGTACTAATCATTATACGTGATGGGGTTGTTACAGCCTTCCCCCCTTAGGAAGTTTGGTCCTCCAAACTTAAGATACTTGTACAGAAAATCAGTCATATAACTTGGTCTCATTTCATTCCTCCCTAGGTAACTCCTTTTTCATTGGATTTCCCTTCGTAAATTGAACTTATTCCCAATCACTTAGTGGGTGTTTGGGAAGTGAGTTTTTATGTAAATTTTAGGAGATGTAGGTTTTTATGAGATAAAAAATTTTTAGTGTTTGGGAAGATAGTTGGGTTTTTATGTGGTTGGATGTGATGTTTGTGAGAGAAAAGGTGAAATGATTATGGGGTTGGATGTGATATTTTGTTTGGATGTGTTTTTTTTGGTTTTGTAAAACTTTTGTCTTTTAGTGGAAAAAATGAGATAAAAAATTTGGGTGGTGGCTTCCCAAACACCACCTAATGGTTAATAACTCAAATTGACAATTCATTATCGTTTCTATTGGCATCAATCACATAACTTGTATACTTTAACTCATCAATCTATAGTTCATATACTTCCAGTAGTAGGAGATTTCTCTTAAGGAATGTTCACGATTCTCCTTATTTTCAAACTAATCAAAATATTCTGCTATTGACAAGATAGATTCTTCAAATTAAATTTAATAGTCGATGCATTACTAATAGCAAACACAACTTCTCGATCCTTCAGTCCTATTAACAAAAATATAATCCCAACACTATTGCTATGCAATTTGTAATTCATCCTATCCCAAAAGAACAGACATTTTAACTTTCATTGGCTAAGGTCAAGGTACGTAAGTTATGCACATAACGTGATTTTCCCCAAATAAGATTCTACATCTTAATCTAAAACACAAGTTTATTTCACAGAAATTCGTCGAGCCTATTGAGTAACAGATGTTGGCTTGCTCTCACATAGTAGCAGGCGGTCATACAGATCAGAGCAGAACTTTACATATTCTTGTGGAATTAAAATTACCGTTTTGACAATCTAACTCACACTATCAATTCAAAGTGGTGATTTGATTCGTAACAGGTCTACGTTTGACGCGGTTATTAGCTTCCTATTAGCTTCCTTATTTAACTTAAGGTTACATTTACATAAGTAATTCGAATTACATTGTCTTCATACACATTCTAATTCGTAGGCCCATATAGATATATTCATTAACCTTGATCAATTGCCACGTGGTAGTTTAGGGCTACACTTTTAAATTTTCCTCAAATCATTATAATTAGCCAATCAAAATTCTTGTATTCCCAAAGGTTCCTTAAGAAATATGCGCTTGTTATTCTAACGATTTTTACTTCTTTCTTTCCTATTACATTTTTTTTTCTTCCGTTCGACACTGGAATTGAATTTATTTACGATAGGTTAAGCTATCTAATGTCTGATTCAAAATCTAGATTTAATTATGCCTACAAGATCATAATATCATTCATTTCTAATCGCTATTCCAATAGGAAAATTATTGTGTTTTCCTTTCTAGAAGTCTATATTTTGACTTTATAACTTAAAATCATTATAAATATTTCTTTCAACGTTAGAAAATTCAATAGCGATACGATTTTTGTAAATTGGGTCTTTCCTTTCTAACTCTCATAGGTTTCAGTCTCCTAACTTGGAGTACAATTTTCTTTCTATTCAAACAAGGTCCCAAAAACATATAGTTTTGTTAAACTAAACAGAAATCCCAACTATTTCCCCATATTCATCAATTGGTCAAGTCTTAGCGATGTTTTATCATTTTTGGCAATCTCAAGTTGAGTTCTAAATGATCCAACAAATGGGTTTCATCTATATCAAAACAATACATGACATAGCTTCTAACAAAACATGGGTTGAATCAAATTCATCAATCGCAATCTCTCAAAGTTCCTTGGGATGTTTACTAACATCAACATAATACAAAGATGACATTCCTGACCAAACAAAGGAATAACCGCCCCAGAATTAAAGCACATTCGTTCATGATTGTCGGTGGCCGACCCGAAATCGGTTAGACAACCCACCTGGAAAACCGTCGATGGCAAAACATAACCCACCCGTATAAGACCGTCGGTGGCAAAAAGATATCTTAACAAGGTGCTACATAAACTTAACGTCCCCTAGCACAAAAGGACCTTTCAAGAATGTCATCAAAACAAAGCTAATACTTGATACAGAACTAATGGATCATCATTCCTGCTTGATCAAATACTCTTTTCAAAACAAAGCAAAGCAAAGCTTTATCAAAATATTATAACATAGCTTTATAAAAAGAAATGCCACTCACACATAAACTGTTGACTTCAAACAACCCTACTTGTACTTAAGCACTATCCTTAACTGATTAAATCATTTGAGCTTTCTCTTAGATTGGGATAGTCTTTTATTTAATGCCCAACTTCTCACATTTCCAGCAATTCGATGACATAGTCCCCGATGAATCTTGTAACATATTGACATACTAGGATAACTTGCTTCCCTTACAACCTTGCCTGGAATTACTCGTCTTTCCTATCACAAAATTCCAAATTTTCTTCTTTGATTCACTTTTCACTTTTCACACTTATTTCCTCCTTTTGATCTTGCCATGTAGAATGGGATTCACAACTCTCACTACATTCTTTAGTACTTCTTCTATTTTACCTAATCACTCTGATAAAGACTCAATTTCCACTCCATTCACACTTTCACTATCTATTCCTAATGATGGAAGAGAATGGTTGAACACAAGGAAATGGTTGATAACGCTTGGGTTAATTTGATTGACTTAAGTTATAACACAGAGCACATATCATATACAAGTAGACACACACATGTAGGCATATAAGGACACTGGTAGGGTATCCTATTCATTCCCATGGAATTTACCAAGAATTTTTTATTCGAAGCAACGCTGGCCAAACGTGATTCCAATCAGACCTTCAAGATCATTCTACAAAGGCATGAGACTCTACGGTTTAACATCCCACATAATAGGCTCCCACCAAAATGTACTGTTTTACACATCAAATGACTTTTCTCGTCCTCAATTACCATAGTTCTACATATTTCATGGATCAACAACTTCCTCAATTTCCAAATATTTTCATAGTTCAATTTGACATACAACCCATGTAGCTTCCATGATTTCCATCAAAGATTCTAATTCTGTACAATACTATGTTTTCACAAATTAACATACTCATTCTCATCAAGGTACTAGTCAAATATTATGATTTCCTTACAAGAGTAGAGATTTCAGAAATGTCACCATAGTTCTTAACTTCCAACCTCCTTGCTAAGCTGATTCAACACTTTCCAGTTTCCTTATAATCATCACAATTCCATAATAACTCATAATTCTCAGTTTCAACACTTAAACGCATTACACAAAAATATATGCATATTCTTAAATGCACAACTTACTTACTTACTAGATGTATGGAACTTAAATCTGTTCTAGACATTCTAGTGCTCAATGGACACGTGTGTGAGAAATTAACGCGTGCTCGATACCACTGTCATTTAACCCAAACCCGCCCCTATAGGTTTGTACAAGAATCGCCAGTAATTCGAGGATTACCTACGGCCTCTGAACAGATTAACATAATATTAGGGGCTAGCGGCAGCAATTAAGAATATACAACGTCCATTGAGCTGTGCAGACTTATATGAGACAGAAAAATTTAAAAATTTTTATATACATATATACACATCATCTTTAAGTCATAATATATATACAGATTAGGTAGAAAGGGACTTAGTCCTCTTTTTCAAAATACACTTGACTTGAAGAAACAAATAAGAAAACATAACTTAAACTTTAAATTACATAACGATAACACTTAACATATCCGGAACCTCCACGGGAGGCACATATATTGGCTGACAGAACAGATTCTAGACAGATGCCTCTAAGCTTGGTCACGCGCCTGATCACCTACATACATAAATAATACAGTAAGCTAAAGCCCAGTGAATAATAACAGAGTAAAGAGTTTCAATGAATGAGTCCATACAGATTTCAGAAATCAATTCAGTTTGTATCAAAATCATGCTTGATCAGATTGAAATCATAATTTAGCGTTATCAAATTCATACTTGATCAGATCATATATAGACAGAAATCTTAAGTCATGGTTACATTTACGTGATAGATCCATTAGCATAACTGAACAGGACACGCAATGCGTAAGGTTATGAATAACCTCCATAGTTCCCGTGAAGGAACCTCCAGATCCGGGTAACAAGACAGCTAAGCCCCCATGGCGGGCCACGTGATGCAGACATCGGTGCACAAAGCGCATAAGATAAAGCGTAAAGTTCTACGAGAAACCTCCGATACTGGGTCACAACTGTAGATAACACATGATATTAAGGATGTCACGAATACATGTCAGAAATTGGACAATCATTTATTGTACATAACATATCATTTCAAAAAACAGATGTCATTTTATCACACAGAAAGTAAGTACAGTTGAACATATCTTTACAATGTTATTACTCACAGTGGGCTGCAGAAGCAAATCAGACAGACTTGACACATCGGGAAAATCAGGCAGACAGTGGCGCGTGACCTACACAAGCACATAACATATACACATTGAAATACAATTTACTCCTTTGATTAAACTTGTCATTTCTAGTCTTTATAGTCTGAAGTTCTACTACGTTTATTCTTTCTCGTTTAAATAAACTGGGTTCTTACTTCACATATTTTTTCATTACTAAGTCTCTCTTTTTCAAATAGATTGATCCTTTACTTGGCTTCTTAAATAATTATCACAAGATCAATAATTCATTCTTTAACTAGCTAATCTATATTGATTAGTAGCCTATTAATCTTTATTGAGTCATAAATCATGTTTAGAATGCTTTGGAAAGAGATGAGGATAAAAATATGAACTAAATGCAACTTTCCAAAATGTGCTGAAAATGGGTCTTCGCTCGAGTGCCACTTTGGTCGCTCGAGCGAACTGTAAAATTTGAAGAAACTACTGGGAGGTCGATTTTTACGCTCGAGCGAGACTTCCCTCGCTCGAGCGGACAACGAAAATTCTGAAATTCTAAAATTGCAATTAAAGTTCTAATTTGGTATTCAAAGTTTCAAAACATGCACTTTAGTATGCAAACATGGAGAACCATTTATTAAAGTCATAAATTCTTTAGAAAATTATTCACATGCATGAAATTGACATCAAAATTACTAGTTTTATATTCTTATAAATTTTCCAACTAGTTTCCATAATCTTAAACTTAACTTAATTTATAACCTCAATTTAATTCATAACCATAGATGTCCCAAAATATGTTTAATTTAAATAAAATCTTAAATTACAAGTATGGATTAAAATCTAATTATAACATCAACACTTTATCTAACATTAGGATTAATTCTAAATTTCCATAAACTTGATGCTTATAAAACATTCCCTTTTTCTCTTCAAAATATGAGATTGAATTAATCCAAAATTTTCATAATCTATGATGCATGTATAAAACACTTATCAAAAATCCAACTAATTCTACATTATCAAGCTCAAATTATAATTTGAGTTTTTAATTAATATCAAAACTCAATCCCAAACTCACAAGCTTTAAAATATGAATTAAAGTTCTAAAATCTTGAAAATCCACAATGCATGTATGAAATTTCATTTCAAAATTAAGCCCACTCTAGATTGTCACATTGTAAATCATAATTTATTTCTTGATTTATCCCAATTTAGATTTAATTGATTTTTCTTCATACCTAACCCAAATTTAATCTCATAAATCTTTTTACACATGAATTAAATCTAAACTTTGAAATTCTAGCATGCATGCAAGGATGGATCTCAAATTTAGTAAAATCAAACTCAAACTAATTAATTTCTAAATTAATTTCCATAAACATGAACCTAACTCATTTTCTTGCTAATTTATTTTCCATTGCATGAAATTGAATCTAATTACATCTTAATTTCAACTTCTAGATAAATTATCTACAAGATTTGAGCTTTAATTTCTTACCCAAAACCTTCAATGGATGGGTTTCTTCACAATCCCTTGAGTCTCTCTTCAATTCTATACTTCTTGGCTTTGACCAGCACAAAACACATGAATACATTCAATTTCCCTTTTCTTCTGTTCTTACAGTTTTCCCTCAGGTTGTCTACAATGTGTATAATGAAGCTCTCTCTCCCTCTCTTTCTTACTCACGGTTCCTGCAGAGCACCCAAATGAGCCTTCACTCAACTATTTTATCAAATACAAACACACATTAGCACACCTCTCATGTTGACACATAATGCACACTTGTACCTCTCTTCACCAACACAGCACACGTGCACTCTCTTTGAAGCCCAACTCAGCACTTACATGCACACAATCAGATTACTTAGCACACCCACACAAGTTTCTCTACACACCCACAAGATTCTAGTTTGTTTCATAAGACAATTTATGTTTAGGATTTATTTAATTAAGCAACACTTAGTCTTAATAAATTTCAATTAGCACATCAGTAAATTAATTATAACAAATCATGGATCTCTCATAATTTAATTAATCTAATTGATTTCCATTAGAGCCTAATTAATTATATTCAATTTTATTAATCCAAATCAGATTTCTTGTCAGACTCCCAAAAGGCTCCAAATATTAAATTGAATTTATTATCATTATCAATTTCGATTTCCCAAATCGTCTAGGCCTTCAATTCCTGATCAGACTCGAATTTTCATCAATAAATTACATCTTCAAATTGGGCACATCATAATTAAATTTAATTTATAATAATCATAATCCTCAATCCTCATGACTTTATCAACTCCAATTGGAACCTAATTAATCAAATCTCAATCTTACTAAACTGAATTGAATATTTAATTAAACTCCCAAATGGGTCCGTAATTAAGATTAAATTGATCAACTTCCTAACTTCACTTCGTTAAGCCATTTGGACCCTTAATTTCTAATTCCAAAATAAACCTTCAATCAAATCATATACGAGTCAGATTTCAAAATTCTCATAAACCCCAAATAAATTATAATACTCGGCAATTAAATCTCAAATCCTCTTAATTAATCAAGTACTAATCATTATACGTGATGGGGTTGTTACATAGTCAATACCATATTCCTGGTTGAAGCCTTTGGCATCAAGGCGGGATTTGTAGCGCTCAATAGAACCATCAGAAGTTGCAGCCAATGGCGGTCTTGCTAGGGAGGAGATCAACAACGTCCCAAGTATGAGTTTTGTCCAAAGCCTACAATTCATCAGTCATAGCATGCTGCCAAAGAGGATTAGAGTGAGCCTCACAATAGGAGGTAGGTTCATAAGTAGAAAAAGCAGTTGAACCAATAATAAAGTCACAAAGACGAGTATAAGGTTGGGTTACCCAGTGTGGTTGAGTAGAGGGAGGAGGAGCTAGAGGAAGAGACTCAACAGGAGATGAGGATCTTGAGGGAGCAAGAGCAGGACCATCAGAGCGAGCAAACTCAGGGGAAAGACCAGTAGGCAAGGTGGCCTTTAGAGAGACTGGCAGGAGCGGTAAAGCAAGCTCATCAGAAAACAGATCTCTGGAAGGGTTAGTAAAAAACAGAGAGGGTATAGGAGCGGATAAGCAGAAGAGAGAGAGAGAGAGAGAGAGAGAGAGAGAAAGAGAGAGAGAGGAAAACATTTTGTGTTCATAAAAGACCACATGATGAGAGATACAGAGTTGCTGGGAGAGAGGATCCCAACAACGATACCCTTTATGTTCAATACCATATCCCAAGAAACAACAAAGGCGGGAACGAGGTTCAAGTTTGGTACGTTCATGAGGTTGAAAAAGAACAAAATAGACAAAGCTAAAGACCCTAAGATTGGTGTAAGGGGGACGAGTGCCATGCAAACGCTCATAGGAAGTGTGATTATGAATGACAGTTTTAGGGATTCAATTGATAGTGTAAGCAGCAGTGAGAGCTACTTCTCCTCAAAAATTTTTGGATAAGAGGAACAGAGAAGGAGAGCTCGAGTAGTGTCGAGAATGTATCGATGTTTCCATTCAGCACGTCCATTTTGTTGAGATGTACCTGGACAGGAACAATGAGGTTAAGTACCATGACTCTGAAGCAAAGAAATAAAATCAAAATCTTTATATTCCATGGCATTGTCAGAGTGAAAAAGCTTAATAGTTTTAGAAAATTGGGTTTTAACCATTGCAGCAAAATTGTAATAAAGTTGTTTGAGCTTAAAGCAATTTTTCATAAGAAACAACCATGTGAAACGGGAAAAATCATCTATAAAAACAACAAAATAGCGTGCGCCGCCCATAGTAGGAGTAGGAGAGGGGCCCCAAATGTCAGAATGGATGAGATCAAATTGTGCAAGAGAAAGCGAGTCACTTTTATTAAACAATAAATCAGTTTGTTTGAAAGTTGACATGACAAACAATCTAAAGTATTAGGACTGACAGGACCTAAATGATCACTAGAAATTAAAGACTTTAATTGACCAACAGAGAGATGGCCTAAGCAGCGATTGCCAAAGCTAAAAGGAAGATAAAAGATGAGCAATGGTAAGAGCTGCGATCTGAGAGGAATCTGGAATATGAAGATGGATGAGTTCATAGAGACGTCCATGCTTATGGCCTATCCCAAGAGTTCGTCCTGTCCGAGGGTCCTACACCAAACAACCTGTAACACCTAAAAAATGAAAATTATAATTATTTGAATTATCCATGTGTTAATTGCAGATTATATGATTTAATTTGTGTATAATTGTCCAAATTGGGAAATTATTTGTTGAGAATGCAACTTTGGAATTGAAATTCACGACCTTACTAGGTTCAAAAATTGAAATTGAGTACATGGATATGTTAATTGAAATTTTTAGAATCATCTAGGAGGTTTAATTAAAAATTGATTTTTGCGATTAAGTAAAGTTATGTTTGGCTCTCATCACTTATGTTGAGTTTAAAGATGATTAGTTAAAGCCTAATTCATATTAGTGTGATTAAAATTAGTTTAATTTAAATTAGATTATGATGTGTATGATGAGGAATGAATTAATTTAGTTAATGTGAATTATTAGCTAAACTTATAATTAACTAAAGCTTAAGATAAAATTAGTGAATAAAATAATCCCCTAATTCTATTCATCTAGTTAAGAAGGAAGAGATATGTTTGAGGAGAGAGTAAGTGGGTTTTGTTGGGAGACATTTCTTGAGAGAAAGAGACTCAAGGTTGAGAGGAGCTCTAGAGAAGAACATTGAAGACCAAGCTTCCATCTTTATGAATTGTCAATTCAAGGTAGGAGTTTCAACCCAATTTCTTGTAATTAAGGCATCCATACTCATAATCTTTTAAGAGGTCATTGTAATTAAGATGTATTCATGGTTATTGGGACTTTTATGGTTGTAATTGAAAGTTTAGAACATGCAAGCCTAGTTAAGGGATGGATTGAAGAAATTAGTCCATGAATCTATCATGCATGGCATTAATTAAAGTAATTAACACATAAACTTAACATGCATGGCCTAAATTCATATGAGGCATGTTCATATAATTGATTTCTTGCATGGTTTATGAGATTTAAAGAGGGAAATCTCCATGAATTTTGAGTTTGGGACCCAAAGTGCATATGTTGTGATTTTGCTTTCCAATTTAAGAGTTTGATCTTGTATTTGGAATCTTGAGTTTTGATTTGAAGTTATAATGTTTATTTCAATGTGTTTTGAGCCTCATTTTACATACAAAAGAGTTGGGTTTGCAAGAAAAGAGAAGACTTACTGTTTAACAAATTTTGAATTAATTTTTCACCTAGATAGCTCGGCGGCGACACAGGCCACCTTTCGGCGGCCAACCTTGATTTGGCCAAAGATGTATTCTGCAGTTCCACTGCTCGTGCGGCCAACCGCCATCGCAGCGGCGACCTGCAAGCGGCCAAACAGATTTTTCTGATTTTTGTTTCTTTCCGTTTTCTGACTTTCGGACCTTTGTTTACACGGTTTTCACATGTCATATGCATCCATATATGTCACATGAGCGTGAAATAAAATAAGAAAAGAAGAGAAATAATTGAACTACCGAGTAACAGATAATTGAATGAGGTTAAGAACCAATTACATGACTCGGATATATATTGAGAAATTGTGCTATGAATATTTGTGTTTGTAGGCCAAGACTCGAAGACCAAACATCGGATATTGGAAGGCCACTGTGAGTAACATTTCTGTACAGATATGTTGATATAAATTATGTTTTTATTGTTATCAATACGCTATGGTTTCTTGAAATGCTATCTTGATTATGTGAACGAATGTCCTATTTGTGAATCTATTATGGCATCCACAGATAGTTCCAAGTCATGGGGGATGGCGTGTAAATGCGGGTCCATGACAGATATGTGATACGAGATCTTGTTAGCCACTTCATTATGGTGATATGTGTTTGATCGGTATTCAGAACTGATTACTCTAGTCGGAAGACGATATGTGATATGTTCTGTGAGACGTACCATTACATTATGTTCTGATATGAGACTGATATGATTGATTGTGATGTGATTTGTTTTACAGATATTGTATTTGGAATTCGTTCACTAACCCATTTACATTAATGTTATGCACTGGGTTTTAGCTCACTGTTTTTATATATGTATTTGCAGGTGAGCGCCGTGGAAGTCAAGCCTAGGCAGAGTCTTGAATCGAGCCACTGTTTTGAAGCCTACCAAGTGTTTTGGGTGCCTCCGAGTTGGGGCTAAGCCTGGAAGGCCGTTAGCAAGCTTTGTTTTTGTTGTACTTTTGACCCGTAGATATGTTTTGTATAAGATATTGTGTTATATGTTATGTATTGTAAGTTGGTAAATTAATGTTTTGCATGTAAACACTTGTTCATATAGATGCACAGCTCATTGGACTATTGGTATATTTTTGCTTCCGCAAGCCCTAATTATTTTTATTGTACAGGAAGGCCTTTGGTAATCTTGGATTACTGGCCGGTTTCGATGCTAAACTTTTAGGGGCGAGTTTGGGTCGTGACACAACCAATATAAAAAAAGGTAATAGTTAGACCATGCTCACATAATTGACTAATAGAGATAAGATTTAAAGTAAGAGCATGCATAAGATATACATAGGATAAAGATAAGTGAGAAGTGAAAACAAAACCAATATGACTTACAAACAGAAAAGACCCATCAGTAGTATGAATAGAAGGAATATGAGGATCAGAAGAGAGAGTAGTAAAAATAGTAGAGTCAAAGGTCATGTGATTACAACAAGCGAAGTCAAAGTACTGTGAAGTGTTCACGGAGGTGACGGACAAAGTAATAGATAGAGGAGTACCAAAAGTGGAGAGAAATTGTTGGAACATGGTTTCAACATCGGTTTGAGAGAAGACGGAGTAGAAGGATCTATAGAGACAGAGGAAGGTAAATCCTCTGAAGCAGCAGCAGCAGTGCGAGGAACAGGCATAAATTTAAACTGATTCCCAAAATAGGGAGAGTTACCGCGTGAAAAATTCCCGGTGGAAGAACCATGGCGAAAAGAGGAACCAGAGAGAGGCCGGGCGATTTGGATTGGAAGCAATCTTGTTGAAATGACCATGACCAGTCTTGTTGCAAAATCGAGAAAGGCGAACTGAACAATTAACCAAAAGATGAGTAGACAGAAGACCTCGGTTTTGACAGTAGTTGCAGGCAGTTGACCTCTATGATGAATGAGAACTCTAAGTCTAGGGAGTAGCAAGAATAGAGTCCACAGGTTGCGAATGGAGAATACCAAACCTAGTTTCCTCTTAAAGTAGTTAAGAAACTGCTTGCTTAAGAGTGGGTAAAGGAGTGCGATGAAGGAGAGATGCGCGCACTGGCTCAAAATGGGGAATGAGAGTTATAAGCCCGAACCAATCGCTATTGGTCACGATAAGTAGTAAACAAGGCAACATCTTCACTATGGGGCCATTGAGGTTCAGAAAGAGCGAGCTGATCCCAAACAGAATACATTTGGGAGAGGAAATCATAAATGGTCTGGGTTGTGTCTCGGCACATGCCATGAAGATGACTCAGAAGTTGATATTGGTGAGCAAGACCAATAGTGCGATAATGGGCTTTTAAAAATCGGATGTCATTTCTTTGGAGTGGAAGCAGTCTAGTTGGAACCACCAAATCAAGGTGATAGATGTAGTAGAAGTATTGCAAAACCAAGTGATGATCTGATAGTTTTTACTATCCCAATCCTCCAGGCGGTTGACATATTTGTCAGGTGATTCCACAGTCTCTTGGATGATGGGTTTGCACACATTCCTAGTGATGACGCGCCAAAGTTTCTTGCCTTTGAGGAAGCCAGACAAGGCTTGTGCCCATAAGACATAATTGGTCCCGTCAAGAACAATGGGAATAGGGTGGTTAGAGGAGTCTGAGCGATCCATGAAGAAGAAACAACACGATCGAGGTAGAAGCTGAAAAAATCGAGTGTACCAGTGAATTCAAAAAGTCAAAATTAGTAGGGAATCGGTCTGAATTGGCCAGAAAAGTCCAAAAATAGGGCTGAACCAGCCTAGGGAAGTTGCTGAGCCAATTTGAGCTGAACTGGCTAGAGCTGAAGGCGCTGCGTGAGTGGCTAGAGCGGTGTGAATGAGTGACGCGCGCTGGGAGAGACGGCTCAAGCAGCTGTGGAGGCGTGTAGCGCGTGAGACAACGATGACGAGACGGCTCGAGCGGCTAAGGAGCGCGTGTGGGGCGTGGGATGTTGAAGGCGGAAGTGGGTGATGCGCCAGTGACAAATGTGGAGCATGAGGGCGCATTAGAGCAAATTTGAGGACACCGTTGGTGGCGTTGGAATCATGAGAAGATTCCAAGCATGTTGGTAGGCAGTGCGAAAATTTTTGAGAACAAAAATGATCTGATTAGTGATGAAACAGAGATAACTACCAAAAAATGTGAATTTTTCTAATTAATGAGCTATATATTTGAGGCTTTGATACCAAGTAAAATAAGTTGAGAGAGGGATATTAAGAGAGTAATCTTTGTATTTCAATATATCAAAAGTCATATAGAGGGTCTCCGTTATATATGAGCTTCTATGTTACAAACATCATTATTGACAAACATCATCATGAAAAGCCACCGAAAACAACCGAAAGAGGGATCCTATCTAGCTGTATTCTATACATGTATATATTAATATTAATAGCCATATATATATAAATAGCCTGTATTAATATATTATTAACACAAATGAAGCATAAATTTGTTAACATATTTTAAGAGTTTGTAAATATGACATATTTTTTAATTGATATATTAAAATTATGAGTTTCATATTTAAGAAAGGGAGTCATTATTTTTATTTCACTTTACTCTAAATACAATTCTTTCTTTATCCTTATATATAGAGAAAAATGTATTTGAAACAAACTGTAGTGAGAATAGTAACTATATATAATAAAATAACAAAAATATATATATTTAGAACAAAATAGAGTGAGAATTGCGACTCCCTTAAGAAAGTGTATTAACTCTCCATTCTTTTGAACTAAAGAAAACTTAAATTTTGATCACACATGTTGATAGCGTGTAAAAAAATGCGTGTGATCAAAATCTAATTCAGCTCAATAGTAGAGAGAAATTACATCCCTGTGGGTTAGAATTTTTTTTTTTTTTTTTTAACCTAAATATATTCCATCCTCATAACATTTCACTTACACCCTATCACAAAATTACTTGCACCTTATATATTTTTGTAATTTTTTTTTTTGTGAAGGATTGTTTGGAATGATTTTAAATAAGTAAACTTTTTGACTTTTTACGAAAAAAATATGTAAAAATATAAAAAAAATATTGTGATTCAAAAAACCTAAAAAGATTTTTTATTTTATTTAAATGTGCTAATAATATCATGCCAAACAAGGTCTGACTTGACAAGTGTTTTTTGCAACACTTTTGTTCAGTTTTTTAAAAAAATTATTCAACTTAAAATTCAAAAAAAAGAAAAGAAGTTTTACTAGAATAGAAGACACTAAAACTTTTTTAAATCCACCAAAGACACACCCAAAAAACGTTGTCTTTTATTTTTGGGATTTTTTTTAAAAATAAAAAATAAAAAATATAGTAAATAAGGACTTGAAAAGAAAAATTATTTGACACAAATTAAAAATATTTCACTAAACAAAAATAATCGGAAACGTATGCGTGTGTTTCTCTTTTTTTTGGTCGTGGCTAAACAGAGATAATTTGGCGACGTAGGCCTGTTTGGTAAAGTTGTGAAAAAGTGATTGTACATTATAACTTAACAGATTATGACTCATAGCATGAATATAAGTTGTTAACTTGTTTGGTGTACTGTGAGATTATGAATTTAAGCAGAATAATGTTGATTAATAATTTTGTAAAATAACTTTTTATTATATAATTATTCTTTTTACCCTTATATGATATAAAAATGATTATTTTGTCAATTTTTTCAGTTTTAATTTAAAAATATTATTTCATCAATAAAAGTTAATATAATTAGTATTACAAAATTATCATTTTATTAATAGTATCAATTAGTATAAAATTATTTTATTTTTTCATTATAAATTAATTAGTATCAATTAATGGCTTAATTAGCACCAATTAATACTAAAATTATTAATAGTATCAATTAGTATAAAATTATTTCATTTTTCATTATAAATTAATTAGTGTCAATTAATGGCTTAATTAGCATCAATTAATACTAAAATTATTAATAGTATCAATTAGTATAAAATTATTTTCATTTTTTCATTATAAATTTATTATTATTATTATTATTATTTCATTTTTTCATTTTTAATTATTATTATTATTTTTTTAATAAAAAAACACTGAAAACCTCCCAAAAAAATAAAATTTGAAAACCCTAGCTCTAATGACGTGGCGGCGCTAGGGTTTGAGATTGCTTCGCATGGTTGATCGCAATGGGGCATAGAGAGAGAAAAACAACGTAAATCGCAAAGAGAGAGAGAGCTAAGGTTTTGTTACACCGGCAACTCCTCATCCTTCTTCTCATTCTCCTCCTCTTTCTCATCTCACCGAAGGCATCGATCGCGAAAAAGAGAGAGAGCTAGGGTTTTGTCACGTGATCGCCACCGTCGAGGTCTCGATTTAGATCGCGATGGTTATGGTTAGGGTTAGTGCGTGGTTCAAATCGCGATGGTTATGGTTAGGATTAGGGTCTGTGGTTTAAATCGCTCACTATGAGTGATCGGAGAACACTAGAGAGAGAGAGAGATATGGTTTATGTACATGACACAATTGCAATAATTGAAAATTGTGAAGAGCATTTAAGTCATTTACCCCTCCCCATTTCAGCTACGCGCATAAGCTCAAATCAAGAAACACCCCAGAGCTGCTTACAAATTTAAGTTAAAAATGACTTAATCAAAACTATAATCTATCCCTTTAAATTTTACTAAACATATCAAAATAATTCAATTTAAACTAAAAGTTAATTTAAGCTGCTTTTAAGTGCTACCAAACAAGCACATAATATTATTCTTTAGTATTGAAATTTATAATGGGAGACAACTTTGCAAAAAATGGGGACTTTTTTAAGACAATTGAAAAGTGAGTGGGAAGTTTGGGACACCGACCAGCTAATTGGTTCCCTCGAACAGTACACTTAACATGAAATGGATGTCAAACCCGTTATGTTATGTGAGATCTATTGTTAGGTTGTCCACGTAATTGAGTTTGTTAGTTAAGGAACTATATTGTCGAGATATTATACGATCATATTAGAATTTGAAATATTTAAATAAAAGATAAGAGTTTTAAATTGTTTGAGATTTTTTATTTGAATAGAAACAAGACTATTAAGAGAGTTTGTTTTAATTCGAATTAAAGGAGTGCGACATAGATGTTATCTTAAGGGATAAAGTCCTATAAATGATACTTTTAGAGGATGAAACCTTTGTTTTTGCTTGTGCATTGTTTACTTGTTTGATATTTTTTGAGATAAGTTGGTGATTTGGTCTTCGAGTGTCCCGATGAACGAGTCCTTTGGTGTTTGTTGTTTTCTTATGTACAAGTGTTTGACTTCTCTATTCTTTCGTGTGCTCTGCGATTAAGTTCCTTAGATATCGGTTAAGAGATCTAGTTTGATTGTAAGGTAAATTAAGGGTTGGTTTGGGATGTCCTAAAAAAGTGCACTTTTTGATTTATTGGTGGGTTTGGGTTGGGTTTGATGTGATGTGATGTGTTAGAAAAGTGATGTGATTTAAATAAGATGATGTGACTTAAATAAGATAGTGACTTTTTGACTTTTTGACTTATTTAGGTTATGCCAAACTAGCCCTAACACTCATATATTGGTTCCCAAAAAAATCTTGGACTTGTTTGGTTTGTTTTTCAGAAAAATTTTTGAGAAAAATTTTCTATAAACAAATTTTCAAGAGTAATCAAACCAAACAAATTTTTATAAAAAAAATTTCAAAATTTTGTTTGGTTACCTACTTTCCAAAATCACTATCTCTCATATACATCAAATCAATCATTTTTTTTAAAACTCTCTCCTCAAAACAATTTTCTAAAACCATTTATGAAAAAAAACAAATCAAACAAGTTCTCATACTTTTTATTTAAAAAACTACTCTACAAACACAAAACAAGTCCTTATTTCGTTAAAAAATACGAGATTCAATGCTCGGAGCCCCGATTTGTTTTATAAAAGATATATAGGCTTGGTTTGGGTTATACTACATAATCTATCTTTTTATCTTTTTTTCATCACATTACCTCTCTACTTTTTTATACATTTTTCATAAAAAGACAAAAAATACATTTTTTTTTAAAATACCCCAAATCAACCCATAAAGAGAATCTTCTCAAATGAGTTATTTAAATCATTAAAACTGGACTATGAGTCATCCAAGTGAAACTATTGACGGGCTCAAGGCTGGATTGATCGCAGTAGAAAATGCAAGTTCCAAAATCTGTACCACACCACCGTGCTATGCTGACTGTTAAGTCAAGAGAGCGAATGGCGGCTTCCCATGAGCAGCTTTTTTTGGTTGAAAGAAGTCCTTTTTGGCAGCGTTATTTTTGTATTTAACAAATGAATCCACGTTTTCATTGTTAATTATTTAATGATCGTAATGTCAATTACGTGATCCGTTAGGTTTCTCATCCCTTTGACTGTTAATGTCCTAGGAAGAAAAAAAAGCAAGGAAGGAAGGCCATGTCGACGGCGCAGATAGCGCAGACAGAGCCACAGTTAAGTTAGCTACGGGTGGGCCTAGGCTATGGGGGGCTTCAATTCAACAATCCAAAATTTTAAATCACCAACATTACTCCCCAGTTTAGACTTTTCCTCATCCCATAAATATGTTTCAATTAACATGAAAATAACAATATAGGTTCTATGAATCTTACATTAGATTATGAATTGATATCACAACATAACCTTTAAATATTAGAGATTTTAAAAGTTTTATTAAATTTTTTATCAAATATCTCACATGGGTGTGAATTCCACCCATAGAAACATTTGATAAAAAATTTGATAAAATTTTTAAAATTTTTTACATTACTCACAAAGAAAATAGAGTCAAAATTGAATAACAGAGCAGGGTTTGGTGGCCACTTGCAGTAAAATTATCAAATGGTACAAATTTCTTCGCCCCACTCACTTTAAAAATCAATTTATAAAATGCAGTTGCTCAAAAATCTTATATTCACATAGTCAAACTCTCACTTAGTGATATGAGACAATTGTTAGAAAATTATAAAAGACGTCCAGCCATTCTATTGAAAATTATTTACTATGGTGGTGGAAAAAAAAAGATACAATAAGATTGGACCCAAAGAATGATGAATAATTGGTCCCAACAAGGTGCCAAGTAGGGGAAAAATTCTTGGGTGCACATAGGTATCATATGACATGTTACATGGTGTCTTCAACCAATCACAAACACTATGACCTTTCATGTAGTCTCCCAACACCCAACACATAAATGTAGTCTCCACTTTCTCAACCAATAAAAAAAGAAAAGTATTACATAACACCTACCCTATTTGCACCTAAAATTTCTCTAAGTAGAGGGAAGTGAACTCTTAACAAGCACCAAACTATGGTGGTTTGCCTTTCAGTGGTCATGGGGTGAGTGAGAATTATCCGATGGATGTTTGGTAAGTGGTATGTCGCTTTGGAAATCCAAAATTGGATGACAAGATTGCTAATTAAGCATCAATCATTCAATCTTTGTTGGTTTCTTCAATTAGTCTCTCATCAAGGAGGCCTTTTATGTAAACTAGTATTAAACAGTAGTTAACTTTGTTATTCTGTCAAAAGAATTTAACCCATTTTAGCATTTTCGTATTATCAAAAAAATTCACCAATATTTCATCATATCCAAAAGTAAGTTGGCCAAGTCCAAGGAATTGACCAAGCGAATAATGCGCTCCTTATCAAACGTCTGGATTCGAAGATTATGAGCAACGATGTGGTTGAAAAATCATAATGCACTTGATCTTCTAACACATGCATTTTGTGTGTATTTTTGAGTTATTATTTGTTAGAAAATTAAAATATTGATTTGGAGTGATTTTTATAAGGTTTATTATAATAGTGATATATTAGGATAAGGAGATTGATTTTAAATTAATATAAATTTTGAGAGTTTTAACTCTGTTTCTCTTTGTTAATTTAACAAAAACACTTGTAGAATCCAAGACAAATTGGAGTGAAATTATTTTTTGAGGTATCACCCAAATCATTGTATTTTTCACTCTGTTAATAATATGGTAAATTTAAAAATTCAAGACAATGCTTATTAGTTATAATAAATTTTTTTAATTTAATTTATACAAACATTTGTTTTAATTTTCTAATTTTGATTGGTAGCTCGAATTTTCCTCCCTCGAATCTCCCTAATTTTCATTTTAAGTAAACTGTTTTTTTTTTATTTATTTTCACTTGCCTTGTATTTTTTTTTTTTTACCTGAAATAGCAATTTCGAGGGATTCGGGGCACCCCCCTCGAGCTCCCCCGCTTTTCCCTTTTAAATGAGATCCACCCAAGTGAGTGGTGGAATTGGTCCAATTGCATGAAAAATTGATCTGAACACCAGTTCAAAAAAAATAAAAATAAAAATAAATTGACGAATCCTAGTGCTGGTGTGAAACCCAAGATACTATGAATAAATATTAGAATATGCGATGATTTTTTTTTTGGTGCTTCGGAAAGGATATAAGGTAGTCTTGGATGGATTGAAGAAAAGGTTGAACATGCGATGATTGTGTCTATCGATTGGACTCAAATTTTACTTCTCTTTTCCGCTTCCCACTCTGTGTCAAAAGGGCATTCATTGCGATACTGTTAGAAATGACATATGATGCCCTTTTGAAAATTGGAAGGGTACAACATTTTTTACAATAAATGACATATTATTCCCTTTTGAAAATTGGAACGGGATAACATTTTTTACAATTGATGTGATAATCGTGTTGTTCTTATTTTTTAAGTTTAATAAATTAAATTTCATATCAATAATTTATCATGTCACATCAATTTAAAAAATTAAAAGAAGATTACTTGTGTCAATTTTTTTAGGCTTTAGATGGAGGGTTTGTTTGGTGTAAATTTTTTAAAATTAAAAATTGATAATAAGAAAATAAAAATTAGAATTCTTTAGTTATAAAATAATTAACTTTTTAAATTATTTTTATTCTAAAATTTATAAAAAGAATATGTACCAAACACACTAAAATATGCACTCACAATAAAATTTTAGAAAGATAATTAAATTTTTAAACATATTATTGTATATAAGTTAGACTAAACAAACCGCGCAATTTAGCTAAAATCAATGCGTCGAGTAGGGTTAGCCTTATCCCGATGAATAATACTATATGTATTAATTAATGTACTAACTAATATACTAACAGATGATGCGACATAATTTTAAAAGTTTTTAGTATTTGTAATTTGTATAATAGGTAGGGTCAGTAATAATGACATTAGACTAGTTGATAACACTAGTGTGTACATTAATTGGTGTATGTAATACTACCGTACCCCAATAGTTTCCAGTCAGGCTCCATTTTGCCTCAGGAAAGGGTTAACATGATGTTTCTAGGAGTGAAGTAATGGCACAACACATATGCCATATATGTATGTGTTACCCAAAAGACAACCTAACAGGGGAGGTAAATTAGGTTTTTACAATTAAAATTAATAATACCTTAATAAAAATTATGACTAGTACAATAGATAAATATAATTAATAAAATAAAAATAATTAAAACAAGTGTCTTAACAACTATGTCAGTTAATGACTTTAGCACAATAAAAATGTAAAATATACCTATGGCAATTTAAAATAAAATAAAGAGATAAGGGAGAGAGAGACAAACAAATTTATAGTGGTTCGGTTTCAACTCGGCCTACATCCACTCCTCAAGCTTTACTTGAGATTTTTCACTATCTTCTAGCTTCACAGGGGTGCTAGCAACCTCCTTACAAATAGAGCAATCCTCCATGGATTTTACACAGACTTCACTAGCCCAAACTCTTGCAAATTTTAGGTGATTCACAATCACTCTCAAGATTTTAAGAATACAGTGTTTACAACATTTTTACAAGATGAAATGGTATTTTACTTAAAAAAAACACAATAAATATCTCTAAAAAATAGTTATATAAAATGAAAGTTTGATTTTTCTGTAAATCTCACACAAGAAAGATGGGCTCAAAGTTATAAGGCTCAGTGTATAATTTCTGAGAATAGATGTGAGTGATTATAGATCAAAGAATATTTTCAAGTTTTTTATAATTTGTTTACATTAGAGGCTTTGGTATATATAATGAAAACTATAGCCGTTATATTCATTTGAATTTATAGCCGTTTATAGCCGTTATATTTCTATCATTACTAATTTGAATATCTTTCACTCCATCATTACAAATTTAAATATCTTCCACTTGAACATTTTGGCCTACTGCTGTGCTGGGCTATTTGAATCTTTGTTTTGGGCTGTTTGAACTCCTGATTTAATCAAATATTAAATACATTCTAACAACATTTAAGATAAAAGTTTAGATGAGAAATAATGGGACAAAATAAATTTTGATTCTATTTTTTTCTTTCAAATAAATCATCAAAATAAATTTTGATTCTATTTTTCTTTTTCAAATAAATTAAAATATGATTAAATAAATCATCAAAATAAATTTTGAATTCTATTTTTCTCTTTCAAATAAATTAAAAAATAATTAAATAAATTATTAAAATAAATAAGTCTAATAAGCTCCTATTTTTTTATGATGGCACACAATGATGTTTTGATTTGATTTGGGAGTAAGAAAGGCTCCCCCCTCAAGTCATGCTCCTTAAATTTAAGCTTTAATTAGAGACATGATATGAGACTAAGATATCAAACTATAAATACATAATCATCAGATTAGTTTTTAAATAATACCATAATACATAACATCATAACAAAATAATACCATAATACATAACATCATATAATTTCTCCCCTTGTGACATTATCAAAAAGAAATCATGGGTCAGAATCTGGAAGAGGAGGAGGAAAATGATAGTGATAAATGGCATCAAAAAATAGATAATCAAAACATATATATATTCATATATGTATACACATACAACTCTTCCGCGTTTCTCTCTTTTGTTTACTTAAGCAGCGGTTTGCCCATGACTTTAGTTTTTGCTTCATTGGTTGACAAGCAGCTCTCCTCAATTGCCGCTTGCCTTGGCTATCTCTCCCTCCCTGTCTTCTTCTCTTCAGTCTCTTCTCTTCAGCCTTCTTCTTAATTACACTCGTCTGCTTCTTCTTCTTCTTCATCTCACTCTCTTCTATCTCTTTTTCATCATTCTCTTGATTTTCTTCTTCCTCGAGAGAATAGAGGCGAGGAGAGCGAAAAGGCTGCCAAAAAATGACCTTCCTTTCAATTACATCTCTTTCTCCTACTACATGGCCTCATCCCATCCCCTCACTCTCTTTTAGGACTGAATGATCTGTAGCTATTTGGGCAGCCTACTCCTACTCTTCTGTCATCTTCTTCCTAACCTTCCTATGATGTCGATTGAGCAAATCATGACAGCTCAATCTAACATAGAAGCCAATCATTTCACACTAACGTCCTGTATAGAGACGGTAACTGCAGTCATAGTATTGACTCACCGACTACGGAACAGGACGAGTGGGCTCCATCAGGTCAACACCCAACTTGCTCTGCTCGGTAGCATGTACAAAGATGTCTGGCGAGATAGACGCACTGAAGGCCGAAAATAAAGAATTTAAATAGAAGATCACCTCCATGGCCTGATTTGGAGCAACGTCGTTCTTGACTTTTGATAGTCGACGGGGAGAGCTCGTTTTCGACGAAAGCACGGGAGTAGGGACGGTAAGCATCGCCCATGGTGATAAAAAGAAGAAGAAGCGGTGAAAGAGGTGAGGAAATAAGATCGGCGTTGGGCGGAAAAAAATGAAGGGTTTGTTTTTATTTTTTATTTATTTTTATGTTTATTTTGATGGGCGTATGGCCGAAAAAAAATGAAGGGTGTTTTTTTTTTTTTTTTTTTGTAAATATTTGTATTTTGATTTGTTTTTGTTTTTATATTTAAGTACTGAAAAATGAAATTAAAAAGCAAAAAAAAAATAAATAAATAAAAAGTAAACCTAATGGCAAAAAAAAATACTAGAAAAGAAAAAATAATAAAATGAAGAAAAGAAAAAAAGAAAAAAAATAAATAAATAAAGGAAATTAAGCCTATTAGTGAAACGAAAAAATAATAATAAAAAAAAAACAAAATTAAGGCTAATAGCAAAAATAAAAAAAATTAGTGTATGCAAAATTAAATTAAGCTCAAGATGAGAACAAAAATACATAGTTGAGAATAAATGTATGAAGGACTTGAGAGCATTTAATTGATATAAATGTTTCCATATCAATATAACAATACATATATATCATTTTAACAAAAATTCAAGTTTCATAGTCACAACAAAACTTTTTTAGTAGGAATCGACATTCCAAGCTCACCACGAAGAAAATTGAAGCGATCCTCGCTTAGAGATTTTAATGAAAATATCCGCTAATTGCTTGTCGGTGTTTACAAATTCAAATACAATATCCCTTTTTTAAATTAAAAAATGATGTCAAATTTCAATATGTTTTGTTCGTAAGTGTTGAACTGGATTTTTGCTTAAATTGATGGCACTAGTATTATCACATTTAATAGGGATATGATCATAATGCAAATAAAAGTCCTCCAATTGTTGTTTCATCCAAAGTATTTGGGCACAACAACTTCCGAAAACTATATATTCAGTTTCGGCCGTAGATAAAGCAACATAATTTTATTTTTTGCTAAACCAAGATACTAATGAGTTATCAAGAAAGTGACAAGTGCCACTAGTGCTTTTTCTATCAAGTTTGTATCCAGCAAAGTCGGTATCCAAGTAACTAATTAAATCAAATGCAACACCTCTAGGATAAAAAAATTCTCAAATTTTGAGTGCCAACAAGATATCTAAAAATTCTTTTAACAGCATTGAGATGTGATTCCTTAGGATTTGATTGATATCTAGCATACATACAAACACTAAATATAATATCGGGTCTACTTGCAGTCAAAGTCAAAGTCCAACAACAAAATAGGAACTTTTAACTACTAATTAGGAACTTTTAAGTTCTTACATAGTCAAAGTCCAACAACAAAATAAAACTACAAGTTCACACAACGTCACAACATAGTTAAATCTAATACAAGGGATAACATGATTTTATTTTGATAAAATCTTGACTCTAAATCGACCAAGATTCGATATTGGCGGCGGCTTCAATTTGACCTCGGTCCTTCTTCGACATAATCTAGCATGAAGCCAAGGCAACAAAATATATGCCATAAGTTTTGCAACACAGTAAGAAAACATAACCAATCTACCATTCTTTTTAAGAGAAAAATAATAAGATTCTAAACATGAGATAACAATATAATTGTACACATAAATTACAACCGTTAAAATAATTTCAGTAATTTTAATAAATTAGGGGACACTCGAAATCTCACCATAGAAATTTAACTTACCAACCACTACGAATGGCAACGGTTAATTTGAAACCCTCCATTGGTCAAATATTTAAGTGTTACCAACCGTAACTACGAGGATACTTACGTCGAATTATATACCCAAGTAGTGGCATCCGTAGTGCCTGAAAGCGGTCTACCGGGGTAAGTAACCTCCATGTGTGCCACTGCACATCCACCCTTATTCTAAAACCAAATCTTGAAAAGGGTTCAAATAAGTCCGTGCCATCTTAGAGTTTACAACACAATTTACGTGAGAATTCTCAAAACGAGGGCTCTACTGAACAACCGATATTGATCGTCAACCCTTAATTTCGTACACTCTTTAAAACCAATACTTACCTAAATAGCGGTATTAAGTCAATTATTAACTTTATATATACCATTATTCATTTAGATTAATTCATAGATCAAACCCATAATCTAAAAATTTATCATGAAACTAGACTTCTCAAGTCTCATCTTTTAGTTAGAAATTACCATATTTGGCTTAGTATAGGATTTTGAATAAATTTTTCAAATACATAGTAAAATCTGTCTCAGGTTTCAGATTTAGGTAAAAATTTGTATAAATTCATAGGAAGCCCAAAATTTGTTGCCAAAAATTTCTGGATAAACTAGACATCATTATCAACATCTTTGTAGAAGAAATCATCTCTAAATTTTGAGTATAAGATTATCTAAAAATTCGAGTAAACATCTGGCAGATTCAAAATAGATTATTCTCAACACGGTTTCAGATTTAGTTAAAAATTTGTATAAATTCGTAGAAAGCTCAAAAATTGTTTCCAAAAATTTCTGGATAAACTAGACATCATTATCAACAACTTTGTAGAAGAAATCATCTCGAAATTTTAAGTATAAAATTGTCTAAAAATTCAGGCAAACATGCTGGCAGATTCAAAATAGATTATCTTCAACACAATTTCAGATTTAGTTAAAAATCTGTATAAATTCGTAGAAAACTCAAAATTGTTACCAAAATTCTTAGATGAACTAGACATCAATGTCAACAATTTTGTTGAAGCAATTATCTCGCAATTTTGAGTATAAAATTGTTTTAAAATTCAGGAAAAAATACTAAGAGGACCAACACAAGTTATTTTCAACACACTTTCAGAATTAGGTAAAAATTTGTATAAATTCGTAGAAAGCTCAAAAATTGTTTCCCAAATTTTTTTGGATAAACTAGACATCATTATCAACAACTTTGTAGAAGAAATCATCTCGAAATTTTGAGTATAAAATTATTTAAAAATTCGGGTAACATGCTGGCAGATTCAAAACAGATTATTCTCAACACAGTTTTAGATTTAGTTAAAAATTTGTATAAATTCGTAGAAAGCTCGAAAATTGTTACCAAAATTTCTGGATGAACTAGAAATCATTATCAACAACTTTATAGAAAAAATCATCTCGAAATTTTGAGTATAAAATTGTCTAAAAATTCAAGCAAACATTTTGTGATTCAACACAGATTATTTTCAACACAGTTTAGACAATGTATCATATGTATACAATCTGAAAATTTCAATTATGTAAAAAAAATGAGAGGATTGAGATGGTTTTCTTACTTAGTTGTAGGGTTGAAATGGAATAATGAAATGGTAGGAAAATATGCAACCTCAACCTCCTCCTCTTCTTCCACAAGAATTCCCTCTATTTGGATGTATATGGTTTATGCTTAGCCCAGAAAATATGAACTTTCAGTGCATACTACTAGGTGCATTATACAGACTCTTTCCGTGGCTAGCTCTCTCTCTCTCCCTCTCTCTCACACATTCTTTTCATTAATAAAACCATTCCCTTTCTCCAAGTTCCAAGAATTAGGCTTTCTCTAATTTCTTTACTCACTTTCTCCAAATTCTATGGCTTTCCCTAAATCCTAAGAAAGATAATGGTTTATGGTTCCCATATCACCATGCAAACAGCCATGAAATTCTCTCTCTCTCTCTTTTTTTTTTTTTTATAACAATAATTATTGAACATCCATAACAGTTTTATTCTTAGGGTTGGTTTGGAATGTTCTGAAAAAGTATACTTTTTGACTTATTGGCTTATATGAATTGGGTTTGGGTTAGATTTGATGTGATGTGTTAGAGAGGTGATGTGATTTAAATTAGATGATGTGACTTAAATAGAATAGTAATTTTTTGACTTTTTGTATTATTTAGGTTATGCCAAACTTAACCTTAATAAGGTCTTTGTTAGTAATAGAATTGGGTTAATTTAAAACTAATTTTTTGTACTATTATATATTTTGGTAGATTCTGAATACAATTAATTAATTAATTTATTTATTTTCTTTTAAGAATAATTTAAATATGGGTTTTCACAATTGTCTAGCTTAATGGATGTGCTCATAGGTATTCCAGCTATTTTTGAGTCATACATACCAAACTTTTTGAGTAGTTCTTTTGTATACTTAGCTTGGTTGATAAAAATTCCTTTCTTACATTGTTTGATTTGAAGTCCAAGGAAATAATTTAGCTCCCCCATTATGCTTATCTCAAACTCACCTTGTATACACTTAGCAAATTCCTTACACAAAGTTTCATTAGTAACACCAAATATAATGTCATCCACATATATTTGCATAATAAGTAAATCATTATTTTTAGTTTTAACAAAAAATGTTGTGTCAATCGTTCCTCTAAAAAATTTATTTTCAATCAAAAATTTATGTCGTTAATACCACGTACGAGGTGCTTGTTTCAAATCATATAAAACTTTTGATAGTTTAAAAACATGATTTGGAAAAGCATGATCTTCAAAACCTGTGTGTTGTTTAACATAAACTTCCTCATTTATAAAACTATTAAGAAAGACACTTTTTACATTCATTTGATAAAGTTTGAAATCTCTAAAACATGCAAATGCAAGTAACATGCGAATGGTTTCTAATCTAGCAACCGAAGCAAATATTTTATCGAAATTAATACCTTCTTCTTGATTGTATCCTTGTGCAACAAGTCTAGCCTTGTTTCTTATAATTGTGCCGGATTTATCAAGCTTGTTTCGAAAGATTCATTTGGTACCGATAATGGTATGATCTTTAGGTTTTGGCACAAGTTCCTACACTTTGTTTCTCTCAAATTGGTTAAACTCTTCATGCATAGCTATCATCCAATGTTCATCGAATTCGGCTTCTTGAAAGTTTTTAAGCTCAATCTGTGAAAGAAAAACCAAGTTATTATAAATGTTTCTAAGTGAAGAGCGAGTTTCAATACCTTTTGTAGGGTTACCTAAGATTAAATCCTTAGGGTAATTATGAACAAATTTTCATTCTCTTGACAAATCATCATTGTTTCCTCCTTCTTCTTAAGGTGAGAGAATAGGTTGTTCAATCTCTTTGTTCAACTTACATGGTTGATTATCTTCTTCTTGAATCGTGAATCTTCCACATTTGGTTCCAAACCTATATTATCACTAACAATTTACTTTTGAGCAGAAATGTTAGTTTCATCAAATGTCACATATATAGATTCTTCTACAACAAGAGTTCTTTTATTAAAAACACGATAAATTTTGCTAGTTAAGGAATAGCCAAGAAAAATTGCTTTATTAGATTTTAAATCAAATTTACCTAAGTTATCCTTACCATTATTATGCACAAAACATTTACAATAAAAAACATGCAAGTGACTAATGTTAGGCTTTCTATCATGTCAAAGTTCATAAAGAGTTTTTTTGAGAATAAGTCTAATTAATGCACGATTTAAAATATAACATGCGGTGTGAATGGCTTCGGCTCAAAAATATTTAGGAAGATTATTTTTCGCAAAGCATTATTCTACTCATCTCTTCTAAAGTTCTATTCTTCCTTTCTACTACACCATTTTGTTGGGGGGTTCTAGGTGCTGAAAAATTATGTCCAATATCATGCTCATCACAAAACAATTCAAATTTCTTATTTTCAAGTTCTCTACTATGGTCAATTTGAATATTAGTAATAAGAAAGCCTTTTTCATTTTGAATTATAGAATGAGTTTTGTGAAAGAAAAAATGTTTCATCTTTGTGTGCTAAAAACATAATCCATGTAAATCTTGAATAATCATCAACAATAACAAGACAATAATGTTTACCACTTAGACTAGATGTCCTTGAGGGACCAAATAAATCTATATGCAATAGTTGTAAATGTCTAGTTGTGAAAATATGAGATTTTGATTTAAATGATATTTTAGTTTGTTTTCCTTGTTGACAAGCACTACAAAGATGATCTTTTTCAAATTTAATTTTTGGAAGTCAATGATTAAATCATTTCTCAAAAGTTTAGCAATTAAATCCATATCGCATGACTAAGTCTTTTATGCCATAACCAACTATTTTCATTATTAACATATAAACATTTAACATCACTAGCATAGAGATCATTAAGATGAAAAACATAAATAATATCATGGCGATTACCAATGAATAAAATTTTATGATCATTTGTGCTTTCAATTGTGCAATGTGATTTATCAAAATAACTATATTATCTTTATCACATAATTGACTAACTAAGCGGGTTATGCTTAAGTCTATCAACAAGTAAAACATTTTCAATAGAAGCGTTAAGAGAAATACCGATGCTACCAATAGCGATGATTTTTCCTTTCTTGTTGTCTCCAAAAGTAACAAATCCTCCATCTTTTGATGATAGTTTAGTAAATAATGATTTATCTCGGTTATGTATGCAGAACATCCACTATCAAGGTACCACTTCCTTCTTTAGCTTTGGACTTAAAACAAACCTACAAGATGACAATCAAGTGTTGGTTTGTGGTACCCATAGTTTCTTGGGTCCTTCTTAGTTAGTTTTGTTTGATCCCTTAATAGTTTAAATCTTTTTAATTCACATGTTCATATTCTTTTTGAATGGACAATAAGATCTATAATAACTTTTCTTTCTACAATAATGACAAGTAATATGAGGGTGTGTCATGAGAGGTGCCTTTTTAACAATTGTATTGAGATTCTTTTGTTTCTTAATAAGGTCATAACCAACGCCCACTTTATAAAACACATCTTTGATTTCTAAGAAGCATGTTGAGATTATTTCTACCTTTTACAAAATTTTCAAATGTTTTTGTTAAATCATCAACATTGTTTTTTAAAGCGGTTTTCTTATTAGAGATGGTGTCAAAATCATTTTTCAAAACAATTTTTTCTTTCTTTAATTCTTCTACATTACTAGATAAATATGCAACAGATTTTTTTAATACATTATTTTTGGCACAAACTTTTCTAAATTCATATTTTAGTTCATGGAATGCGCTTTCAAGTTCTTCATAAAGAGTAGTTACCTCATCTTGAGTAAAGTCTTCATCTTTAAGAGTCATGAGACACAAGTTGGCTACTTCATTTTTAATTTCATTACTTGAGCTTTCATCTTCATTTTCTCCCCTAGCTGCTACCATGGCCTTCTTGTTTCTTTTGTAGTCTTTTCCATGATTTTTAATTTTGGACAATCCATCTTCATATGTCACGAATTTTTGCACTCATAGCAAATAATAGGTTCTTTCTTGTTATCTTTGTTGTACTTCTTTTTGAAAGGTCTTCTCTCTCCATAATTGTTTTTCTTGAAGTGCTTTTTGAGATTTCTACTAAACATGGCATAGCTTTCATCCTCACTGGAATTTTCATGTTCTTCTTCATTTGATGATACTTTGAATGCAATTCCACTTTTCTTTTTGTCTACAACATCCTCATGTCCTTTCATAGTGATCTTATAAGTCATAAAGGAACCCATAAGCTCATCCAATTCAGGTGTGGAAAGATCTTTGGCTTCTATAATGGTGGTGACCTTTGCTTTCCAATTCTTTGGGAGACACTTAGAATTTTCTTACCAACTCCTTTGTTAGTATAAATTTTGCTAAGAGATTTCAAAAATTTACAATTTGAGTAAATCTAGTAAACATACTTGAAATAGATTAATTAGAGTTCATTTTAAACAATTTATAACTATGAACAAACATATCATCTGAGATTCCTTCACTTGGTTTGTACCTTCATACGTTACTTCAAGTTTGTCCTAAATTTCTTTTGCCGAATCACAATTTGAAATTCTATTATACACCTTAGAATCTAATCCACAAATAATGGTGAGTTTGGCTTTAGCATTAGCTTGCAATAATTTATGATCTCTCTCATCATATTCATCTTCAGTTTTAGGTACACTAATATTGTCTACTAATTTGGTAAGAATTTTTGGACCTTTGGTGACAATAATCCACATGGCATAATCAGTGGCATGTAGGTATAGGGTCATTTTATCCTTCTAATGACTATAGTTATTTCAGTCAAACAATGGTGGCTTATTTGTGGCTTGTCCTTATTAAGGTTGCCATGGATCGAAACTCTTAGATAGTTAAATCTAAAACAAGAGTCTAGGCTCTGATACCAATTGTTATCCAAAAGACAACCTACGAGGGGGGTGAATTAGGTTTTTACAATTAAAGTTAATAATAAAAATTATGACTAGCACAATAGATAAATATAATTAATGAAATAAAAATAATTAAAACAAGTATCTTAACAACTATGTCAGTTAATGTTTTTAGCATAATAAAAATGTGAAATATAGTTATGGCAATTTAAAATAAAATAAAGAGATAAGGGAGAGAGAGACAAACAAATTTATTGGTTCGGCTTCAATTCGGCCTACGTCCACTCCTTAAGCTTCACTTGAAATTTTTCACTATCTTCTAGTTTCACAGGGGTGCTAGTAATTTCTTTACAAATGGAGTAATTCTCCACGGATTTTACACAAACTTCACAAGCCCAAACCCTTACAAATCTTAGGTGATTCATAATCACTCTCAAGATTTCAAGAACACAGTGTTTGCAACACTTTTACAAGATGAAATAGTATTTTTGCTTTCAAAAAAAGCTTATAATAAATATCTCTCAAAGATAGATATATAAAATGAAACTTTGATTTTTCTGTAAATCTTACACAGGAAAGATGGACTTAAAGCTATAAGGCTCAATGTATAATTTCTGAGAATAGATGTGAGTGATTATAGATCAAAGAATATTTTCAGATTTTTTGTAACTTGTTTACATTAGAGACTTTGGTATATATAATGAAAATTATAGCCGTTGTATTCATTTGAATTTATAATCATTTATAGCCGTTGTACTTCAATCATTACTAATTTGAATATCTTTCACTCCATCATTACAAATTTGAATATCTTCCACTTGAACCTTTTAGCTTCTTTGTCTTTGGGCTATTTGAACCTTTATTTTTGGAAGAACATTTGAACTCTGATTTAATTAAATATTAAATACATTCTAACAACATTTAAGATAAAAGTTTAGGTGAGAAATAATGAGACAAAATAAATTTTGATTCTATTTTTTTCTTTCAAATAAATCATCAAAATAAATTTTGATTCTATTTTTCTTTTTCAAATAAATTAAAATATAATTAAATAAATCATCAAAATAAATTTTAAATTTTATTTTTCTCTTTTAAATAATTAAAATATAATTAAATAAATCATAAAATAAATAAGTCTAACAGTATGTAAATTTGGCATCAAATAAATGCTACAAATAGATAGAAACTCTTCTATTTGGTACGGAGACCTCTATATTGCCCTCTTGATGCAAATATAAATACATGAATAATATTAGGTATTATAAAAAATATTATAAAAATAATTATGAAAGATTATTTAATTTTAGATTACACATATAATAAAATAACACACTCTAATCAAAGGATAAGAAATCTTCATGATATATTTTATGATATTTTTTACAATTTTGATTGGTAGCTCGAAAATCACTCCCCCGAATCCCCCTAATTTCCATTTTCAGTAAACTGTTTTTTTTTTTTTTTTTAACTTGCCTTGCCTTGTTTTTTTTTGCCAAAAAAGGCAATTCGGGGGTTCGGGGGACCCCCCCTCTCGAGCTCCCGTGATTTTCCCTATTTTTTTATGATTCCTAATATTATTCTAAATATACTCACTATTGACCATTAATCATCCTTAAAAGAGCATCTCCACGGAAAGAGATATTTATTAAATATTAAAGATTGACAATTTAGATTAAATGTGGCAATATAATGAGATGTAGGCCCTGTTTGGTAGAGTTTATTTTTAATTTATTTTAATTTTTAGTTTAAATTAAGTTATTTTGATATGTTTGGTTCAGTTTAACAATACAACTTATAACTTTTTGTAAATCAAAAATTAACTTATTCTTTGAGTGGGAGAGAAACTTAATTTATAAGTCAAATATCGACTTATGTTCACGGTTATAAATTATAATTTGTTAAGTTATAAGTTATAATCAACTTCCCCATAGTTTTATCAAAGCGGGACCGTAATATAATTGAGTGTGTAACAAATTTAAAATTGATATTTATTATATTATATTATTATAGGTTAAATTGTAAGAAAAATTTTAGAACTTTTATCTAACCTCATTACAAAATGAAATTTCAATAGAGTAGACAGCAAGATAGGCGTTTTGTTTGATATCACTTGACTAGTTATATTTGAAGAATCTAAGCAACTAAACAAACAAATTATAAGAATATATACTGTTAGAATACATAATAGACAAAATACATATAATATTTTTTTTATATATTAGATGTTTATTAATGTTGGAGTTAATCGCTAGAATTAACAATGCTAGCTAAAGCCTTTCAATAAGATATATACTCCTTGTTTGAATTGGTTTGCAAATTTTTTTTTTTTTTTTTTTGTAAAATATATACATAATTTTTTAAAAAATAATTATTAAACAATATTTTTATTCTTAAAAATACCATATGAAAATTATTATGAGTATTTGTAATTTTAAATTTTCATCAGAAAACTAATTTTCAAATTGTTTTTCAAAAATTTCAATAAAATAAATTTTAAAAACAAACCAAAGAGCTGTATGGCATTTTCCCATTAATTATTGAGCCACAGTTTGAGCTCTCGTTTGGGATGTAAGTTAATTTTTTGACTATTAATTTAGGGTTAAACAATCTCATTTAAAATAATTTTTAAATTTTTGTAAAAAAAATTATGAATTATATATAATATTTTATTTTATCTAATTAAAATAGTCAATTTTATCCGCTTCTTGGCCCACGAGAAGATACTAAACAAGAAGCGTTCAGTAGGAAAGATCTTAAACAGCTAGCATCTAATTTGAGAGATAACGACATCCAAATGAACTTTTCTACTGATATCTTTATTTATGAAAATGTTTTTATATTATTTGTGTGTACAAAATTGAGAGATTTGGACAAAACTTTCTTATAGTAAAATTTTAATTCATTAAAGACAAATATAAAAAAAAATTTTGAAAAATTTAACATATTACTATTATCAAAATATTAAACTTTAAAATAATACAACTTTTGATTTAGATGTCGAATTTTTAATAAAATTAGTATTTTAAAAATCTTTTCATCAAAATTTATCAAATAAAATCTATGTTGACTATGAATTTTTTTTAAAAAATATTATTATCGTCGAAATTGATGTAGCAAATAACATATTCTTGTGTCAATATTGTCTAAAAAAATAATATTTTATTTTGTTCTTACTCAATTATCGCCTTCTCCTTAGGAAGTTTATGAAACAAAATAAATTAGACTATTTTTTTACCAAATAAGGTCCAATGGAGGGGTTTTGACAAAAAAAAAAAATGTGTGTTTGGTTTGAGTTTTTGATTAATTTTTAAAAACTAAGGGTGTGTTTGCTTTGGTTGTAGGAGATAAATTTAAAAAAAAAAAAAAAAAGCTTAGAGTGAGCACCGTATGAGAGAAGATGGTTTGGGAGTTTTTTTGACTATTTTACGAGTTTGTATCACTACTCAAATTATTCAAGCTTTTGCCAATGACAAATTTTCATACAAAATTAAGAAAAATATTATAGGTTCTAAATTTTACCACTACGAATAAATGATGAAATATTTTACATGGATGTAGATCTCACACTTTTGTGGACCCTATACCCATGTGAGATATTTAATTATTTATTGATAAAAATTTGGTATCTCTAATATTATCCAAAATTAATGCTAAAGTAAAATCTAAAATACAAAAAATTGAAACTGAGTGCTACCCTTTCCAAGCCTATTCATGCACCAGTAAAATAGCACACAAAGGTATAAAAATCATAAAAGCTTGTGTAGCATTAATAAATAAAACTATTCAAAAATGATTTGTAGCTCTAAAAAAATGGGCACTAATGCCCCTAATTTCTAATCTGGGTAACTGTTTTTTTTTTTTTTTTTGTCTTTTCTTGCCTTATATGGAAATTAGTGCCAGCTGAAGTGCTCCCAAATTAAGGGGCACTAATCACAATGAAAACTAATAGAGATAATTTTGCGTTTATGTTGAAGATGAGAGAAGAAAATTTAGAACAAACTTCAAAGTTGAGTAAAAGTTTGATAACATCATCACGTAAATGTAAATTGATTTGAGATTCATTTGACTATTCAACAGAGCAAGAGCAAAATCATACTTGTTCTAATATGATATGTGAAAATGACATTTTAACATCATACCAAGAGAAAGACAATGTCATGCAGCTTTGGAAACCCTTCATGCATGATTTTATTATTCCCCACTAGAAAAAAGTTAGATGCAAAAATGCTCATCACTTCAACA